>CAWUFW010002306.1:1800000-2293848 GCA_963921515.1 Calotriton arnoldi | reverse complement strand
ATGTATGTTTTTGATGTTTATATAGTGTTTATTTAATTGGTTGCTTTATGTTATTGGTGTATTTTGAAATGTAAGCGTTTTATTGGTTGAAGTTAATTGTTTTTATTGTTTTGGCACTTTCTTTCCATATAAGGGAAACGCTAATTAAGAAACTGTTAGTAGAAAGTAAATATTTTATATTTTTACTTTTTTGTAAATAATTTAAATGTTATTTTTAATGTGAAATAATGCAAGTATTATATATTTAAAGTTTATATTTAATTATTGTAATATGTTTCTTTAGCCAAAATATATTGTTTTATATATTGATGTGTTTGCAAATTATTTTATTATGTTGTTTAAGTATTTTATATTGTTTTATAATGTGAATTTATATTTGGTGCTAAAGATATATTTAATTGAGCAGTTTTTATATAGTCGATATTTGTACAACGTCGATATTATTGGTGTCTATATTTTGGTATTCGATATTTTTGTAATGTTGTATGTTATAAAAATTTAAACGATATTTAATGTAACGATATTTAGCATTTCGATATTGTGGTAAACGATATTTTTATTTACGATATTGTGTACTCGATATTTTTGTAATTTTATAAATAAGTATAGGTAGTAGATATTATTGTAGTCGATATTTAGACGCCGATATTTTGTATATTCGATATTTTTGTAGTCGATATTATGTCAGTGATCCTAAATATCCTAATGTTTTCACCAATACTCTTGGGAAATTGATAGGATTTAGGCATTGCATTGTGGTAAAAGAAAATGCAGTACCTAAGGTGCATAAAGTGAGGCGAGTACCAATTAACCTGAGGAAAGAGCTGAAGTCAGAATTGGACAAGTTATGCAAGTTGGGTGCTATAGAACCAATTGAGGGATCGGAATGGTTGGCCCCAGTGGTTTTGGCATGCAAATCCAACAAGTCCTTGCGTTTGTGTGCTGATTTGTGCGATTTGAACTCTAACATCTGGGTCGACCATCAGCCACTCCCAAACATTGACGAACTGTTGTCTACATTGAAGGGTGTAGCTGTATTTTCGACGTTAGACATGTCGGCAGCTTATCATCAAGTGGAACTATGTGAGGAGTTGAGGCATTTGAATTATTTTGTGACTCCTGAAGGAGCTTTTTGCTATAGACGTATGCTATTTGGGTTAGCTTCAGCATCATCCATGTTTCAGAGGTTAATGAAGAATCTGTTCAGGGATATGTCTGGGGTACTATGTTTCTAGGACGATATCTTGGTTTTTGGAAAGGAGGGGTGTGAACATGATGAAAGATTGGAGAATGTGTTGAAGACTCTGGTGGTGTCACGTTTGACTTTGAAAAAGGATAAATGTAAATTTTGTTGTGATGGGGTGGATTATTTGAGACATCATGTATCGAGTAAAGGAATTGAGCCAAATATGAAAATTCTGAAAGCGATTGAGAAAGCGCCTGCACCTGCTGATAAAGATCAGTTTAGGTCTTTCCTGGGTCTGGCCGAGTACTACGTGACATTTGTGATTAATTCTGCAGGGTAAACTGCATGTTTGTGCGAATTGTTGAAAAAAAACCACTAAGTATGTGTGGACTGATGAGTGTCAAGGAGTTTTTGATATGATCAATTATTAGATTGTATCCGTGAATCCCCTCAAGCCATTTGACACACAGGATTTGTGTATCATCTCTACTGATGCCAGTAACCATGGTTTGGGCGCAGTGTTGATGCAGAAAAGAAGTAGTGTTAAAGAGGAGAGTATTGCTTTTGCATCTAGAGCACTACATGGAGCTGAGCCAACTTACTCCTCCATAGAGAAAGAAGCCATGGGTTTGTGATGGGGTGTTCATTATTTCAGGAATTTTGAGTGGGGCAATCAGTTCATCCTCCAAACCATTCACAAACCATTGGTGGATTTAGTCAATACTAGCAATGGTGGTAGGGCAACCCCGTGCATTGTCAAGTGGCAATACCACATGCAGGAGTTTCAGTATGTTATAATTTTTTCCTAGTGTTCAAAATTTTGCAGCTGATTGTTTGTCACCATTACCGTTAGAGGTTGATGGGGATGTGGATCTTGACTGTGACGAAGGTTTAGAATTTGTTTGTACAGTTGACGCAGTTTCTGATGGCACGTTATCAGAAGTGGCATGGTGTGCAGCTGTTGAGGGTGACGAAGTCTTACAGGAGGGATTCAAGTATGTGATGGAACATTGGCCATGTGTACGTGAATTGAGTGAGGCCATGGTTCCCTTTTGGGGGGAGGTCAATGAGTTGTTTATCATCAATGGAATCTTATTGAGGGGTGAGCGTTGGTGGTTCCTGGAAGTATGAGGTCCATGATTCTTGAACATACTCATAAAGGACATATTGGCATGCGAGCGATGAAGCACAGGGTCAGAGAGGATTTCTGGTGGCCTGGGGTGGACAGGTCAATTGAACATTTTATGAGAGTATGTAATGAGTGTGTTTTAAGTGATAAATCACAGGTTACAGTGCCTTCTCCTGTATCATCAGTGGTCAGTAGTGGAATACCATGGCAAACATTGGTGTTTGACATATACGGACCATTTGGGATTCTAGGTTGACACCCAAATATGCCCTAGTGTTAATTGATTACATGTCTAAGTAGATTGAGGGTGGTCATAACTTTCATTTATTTCATTAATGAAGGCTTTCTAGAGGTTTTGGTGACAGATAATGGCACCCAATTGGTGTCCAAAGAAAAGAGTGATTTTCTGAAGAAGAATGGCATCAAACATGTAAAGACTTCTTTATACCATCCCCTTAGCAATGATCTTGTGGAGAGGGTCAACCGTGTTATTAAGGATTAGCATTAATCAATGGATTGGCTTGGGAAAAGGTCATTCAGGACATGTTGTGGGCTATGAGAGTTAGTTCCCATGTCAGTACCTTTATGGCTCCCTTCTCTTTGATGAGAGGCAGAGTTGCGGGTATGCATTTGAACAAGGAATGAATGGGTAGGAAAAGTTTGGATTGTGAAAAAGTGGGAAGAGTGTTGCATGTTCAGAGTCGTGTTCAGGAGAAGTATAGCCCTATGTGTGATATTGGTTCCAGGAGGGAAATTGATGTTTGTTAAGGTCATGTTGTGAGAGTTGTTGTTCCTCGTCATGTTTGTAAGGGAAAGTCGAGATTATCGCCTTCCATGTTGTTGCGTGAGACAAAGGATCACGTAGTGGTGTTGGAGAATGGTAAGGTGTGGATCAAGAGCATGGTGGTAGTGCTGCCTAGCATAAAGTGAGCTATGTGTGTGGAAAAATGGGGAAGGAAGTGCCCAGGAGTTCGATGAGTTCCATGCAACTTGAGAACACAGATGTTTGTCGTTCTGCATCAGTAAGGAGGAGATCTGTAACTAAAAAGGTTGATTATGTGGTATACAAGTAGATGTGTGGCGTTGATTTATGTACTAGTGACATTTGTATATTCTTTCTCTTGCCATTCATTGTACGCTGGATCTTTCTTTTTTTGTTGCAGTGTGTTGTTTATTATCATCTGAACTTTGTACTTTTGTGAATTGCATTGTTTATAATATTTAGCATTTATTATAAGGGAAGGGGATATCTGGGGATCACGTGTTACATTCCAGAATTTGTCTGTATGGAATGCTGGCCCGCGATGCTGGTTACATGCTGAGGGACTGGCAGTTGCTGCCGACGCCCGGTGTCGTCGGATGAATAAATCTACATATGCACTTACCTGTGGTACTTGGAGTCTTCCTTTTCAGCTGGTCTTAGAATTCTGTTTATCTTACATCTCGCAGCAATACATTACTCTTGTAAAACTACAATTCTCATAGTTTTGGGGGAGCAAGTTTTTCTCCCTCACAAATTGTCTTCTTAATTTAGGGTCAGCAGAACTTTTGCCTACACTGCTTTGAGAAATTTGGTTGCTGGTTGACAGGGTGTGAGCCCTTCACAAGCAACTGCCACAATCCTAATCAAGTTGAATCACAAAACTCACTAAATTAAGCTGTGGTTAACCCTGTTGTTTTGTGTTTGAAAATGTTCTTCCAAAACTTGAGTTCAAACGCAGAGATAGAACGTCTGTCTGGAGCCATGTGATCTTTATATGGAGGTGGAAAAATCAGCAGGCTATGCAGACATTTCCACTTGTGTCAGTGTTTGTCCACTCAGAAATTCTTATCCTGTGAATCAGGATTTTCCTTTTAGAAGCAGCCACCCACTTTTTTATTTAAGTTCCTGAATCTATGTAACTATTACATAGTGTGTTATTCTTTATTATGTTTTAAAAGTGTGACTCTACTTATTTCTGGCACTAGTTTGTGCCGGAGGTTCAATGAATGTAAGTTTCGTGAAGAGTCTTCGAAAGGTGTTTAGACTAGATCTAGTCTCCTTGTGAGTGAAGGCAAATATATCAAATTGAGGTTTTGGCAGTTGTATATGGCTACAGTAGTGGGAAGGTAGTATGGTAAGCTGGGTAACATCTCATGAAGCCCTATGGGACTTGTCTGACATTTTATATTTTTATGTCCACCTCATTCTTGGATTTGTAGACATTTCATCCTGGAACTCACATAGCTGCAAAGGTTTCAGATTGTTTATGTGTGACATTTTCATAGTTTCAGTGTACTTATGAATTAGAACAAAAGGATCTCTGTGACAAAAGCAGTAACCCACTGAGCTATCTACAAAAATTGCAATTCTGTGTTCTGCATGATATATTTTCTTTGCAGCAGGCATATATCCAGTACCTGATTGCACCCCTCTCCCCCTTCCCCCCCACCAGTTCAGTGCTAGGTACCATAGTGCGGCACAAGTTCTACAAAAAGTAACAAAAGTATCTCTGGGACAAAAGTAGTAACTCACTACTTCAATCCTCATAAAATACAGTAAGGACTGTGATAAATGTGTGGTACGTGTTCTCTGCTGGAGGATAATTAACCCTCAGCTCTAGCCCTGCTGGTGAACAAAACATCGACTTCTCTCATCAGGAAAATTTTTATCACCAGCGTTATTTGACTTACCGGGTTTCTCAGAATGACAACTTTGTGCTGCAGCTGCATGCTGCCTCAGACTGCCACTAAATTTTCCGTGAGACAAGCTGGCTGCAGACAGCTGCCGTAGATGTCACGATTGAAGTCTGTTGTGGTGAGAAGCTCATGGAGTGTTAGCACCGCTGTCTTGACTTGGGAGCTGTGCCATGTGCCTTTCAAAGGCAATTAGTGGCTCTGCTCTGACTGTGGCCGGGCACAAAGTTACCCCCGGTGCCCTCCCCTACATATGCATATACGACAGGGCAGTAGCACGTGTGTCGAGGTGAGGGAGGACAGGTTGTCCTATATTTTTACTGAAAACTCTGGTGGGCATAGCAATTCCTGGGGGCTGAGGTCTGTGGGCGGAAAACCGAAATAAAAAATATCATGCAGCATTATAGCGAGCCAGAGTTTGTCCACATGCCCCGACCTGAGAAGCGCTAGCGGCCCTACTCTGGTGGCAAGCCCCGAGGACAGAAAAACAGTTAGTGCCCATCAGGCCCGTTTCCAGGAATTTTTATTTGGGTGGGACAAGGGTGCATTTGGGTGGGCCATCACGGGCCCAATTTGTTGCTTCTTGAGGTAGCCTACAAGCCCTAGATTACATCATATCTACTTGCAAATAGTCACCATGATACAACGGATCGATTCTGTGTGTATACAGAGCATGTGGAGAGTTTTTGAAAGTAAGAGCAATGTCTGGACCTAAGTGCAAACCCTCAAATTCCAACAGGCCAGGCCCGATTATCCACTTTTCTACCATCCCTCTCCTGTGCACCTTATCTCACAGCTGACCTTGGGCCCCAGCCCCATATCAGCCACCATCCAGCTCCACTTTCATTATTTCCGTAAAAACATGAGTAAAATCACCTTCAAAACTTAAAACTTTGAATATAGCAGTAAATATAATTAGCACGCACTTTAAAATATGTTCCACAGTTGCCCTAATGACCTGACTGCTAATTAAATAAAACCGAAAGGCCATGACAGGGCCGGCTTTAGCGCTAGTGCGAAAGTCTTTTTTGTCGCCTCACCAATGACCTCTTTCTCCGCAGATACCATTACTACCACCCTCCAACAGTGCCCTTCATCTCTCCATAGCCACTCTCTCACATGCATTTCATTCGTTGTATAGCGCTACTCATATTAGTGTAGGGTGTCACAGTACTTTACACCACACATTATACAGAGACAATGAATCATACAAGTATGTAAATCAGTCTATAGGGAATGTCACATAAGACAATGAGGATTACAAGGTGTAGGAATCACATGTCATCCATACTGGTGGGCAATATATTTTAAGAGGTTTTGGACTGCGGAAGCACAAACTCAGGATGTTAAGCATACCCCAGTATTTGGGGGTTGGCTTTACTAATAAAAATGTATATCGGCCCAAACTCTTTTTAGCAACATTAAAATAATGAAAGACTGGGGAAGTTCTAACTATATAGTAACACAAAAAAAAAGTGAAGTTCTAACTATACCATTCATGTTTGTATGCAGTTCTTTGATGACAGTTCATAGGTCACTGTCCTATGTTAGGATTGTAACTTCTGAACTGCAAGCAACACAAGAATCTCTGTGATAAAGGCAGTAACCCACTGAGCTATCCACATAAAATACAGCTTAACTGCATTTCAAAACTACCAACAGGCAAAGGATTGCTCTCCAGCAAGATCATTAATCACCAGTTATCTGGACATTTTTATTGTTGTCCTGCATCCATGGCCATGGTAATGATAAAAACAATGTAAATGAAACATACACAAAGTATGTGCCTTGCTGGGCCTGTGCAGATTTAAAAAAAAAAAAAATAGTAACACATTCTCTTTCCTACTCTGTTAGTCAAACTTTGTGTCACAGCCTGATCTGATAAGCAGCTGCAGGGGTCAGGAAAGGTGAACCAGAAGAAACAAATGTATTTTCTCCAGGCTGAACAGAAAAGGAAACATTCACGCAGCAGGACGGTAGGCAAAAGTAACTCGGTGCCAAATAAAGAATTTGTCCCCTTCACCATGCCCCTTCTCTACCTGCACCACAACCCACCTCTCTAAAACGAGTTGGGTGATTGGGGATGGCTGTGAGAAAGAGCCAAGGCCCAATCATGCAACTCCCAGAATTGGAAGAAAAACAACATTCGGAGGAACGTTTCAAATCATACTGCCCATTTTCTACTGGCCTTCATGTCCTCGCTGCGAGGGCCAAGGCTCATGTTTGGGTGGGCCAGGCTCATGTTTGGGTGGGCCTGGCCCACCCGGCCCCCCTGCTAGAACCGTGCCTGGTGCCCATGATCATCTGCATATAATGCAGTTGCGGCTGCCAAAAGGTGTCAGTGGCACTAACGGCAGGTAGGGTGGCGTCACCCCCCTGGATTGACTTAAAGGCTGGCTACACTCACTTCTACTGGCAAGATGGCACTACAGGCCAGATGACATGGTGCCGCCTCTGAGGCAGCCACGGCAAGTCTCAGCTCTTTACAAATCATGCGGTCAGCTGAGCCCCACCTGCGGCACTCCGGCCCGAGGTGAGCGCAGGCTGCTAATGTTCAAAGTGAATGTTTACACACAGACCTGATTGAATGAAGCCAGTATGAGTCTTGCTGTAGAGTCTGCACAGCACTCGCCGACCGCGCTGCTGTTAATGCAGTTCCTCTTTGACACTTGCAGTCACTCACACCTTCTCCCTCACAGTGCACAGTTGATGTCAAAGTGCTAAAATGCATGGCTAATTAATTTTAGTGCAATGATGCAGACCACCACACTAAAATGTGTTAGTCTAATACTTGATGCGTGGTACTTGGCAGGACTGAATTCACACCGATTCACTCTTACTGCCGGCGAATGTCCCAGGAGATTTCTCTATTACAGTCACCATTTCTGCTTCCCTCCTCAATTTCTCAATGCACCCTTCCAGGTTTTCCCTGGAACAACAGCTTTTTTGTTTCTACTTTTTCTTTATGGACCGTAACGCAGATGTTACATCAGGTTTCAGTGGTCTGAATTTGTTTTCTTTTGAGGGGAAGCGTCTCCCATGACCCTTCTTTTTTTACTGGGATGTTTGTCCACTCCACTTCCTTGCACTTTGGCGTCTCATATTTTGCAGCTTGCTATTGCTGCATTACTTTTGTAGTCGGTGTGGTGCAGGTGGCAAAATGTCCTGGGTAGTAGTCTGCATGGCAGAAAGGCTGCATGCCATATTCTGGAACCAGGAAATTTTGGTCAAAACATCTCTTTGTTTCAGAAGAGATGATCATTTAAGGCCGGTGAGGTATCATAACCGTCAAATTACAGTATTGAATCAGGCATCCGTGTAGTCTTAAAAGTAAAATTGCCTTCTCTTACCTATCAAGACGTCCAAATCCAGTCATGGAGCATGGTCAGTCAGGGCATGAGGTACGGACAGAATGTATGTCCCTTGGTTGAAAGGCCAAGCAGGGAGCACAGACTTTGGAGCGTGAATTGCTGACTTAAAATTCCGGGCAGGTAGCACTGTAAGTTTGAGTGTGAATATCTGATAGGTTGTGTTTTCCTCACTTGAAATGACAGGCAGGTAGAGCAGTCCATCTGTGAGTGACCCTCTGAAAGGATGCTCTTCCTTTGCTTGAAACATCAGGCGGGGTAGTGCAGTCTGTTAGGTGTGAACTGCTGACAGGATGCAATTCCCATGCTTGACATGCCAGACATCGAGCATAGCCTGTCAGGATGTGAACGTCTAACAGAGTATGCTTCCCTCGCCTGTAAAGTTAGGGAGGGAGCACAGTCTGCCAGAAGGTGAAGCTCTGATATGCTCACCAGAAATGCTAGGCAGGTAGTGCTGTCTGTCAGAGGATGCCAAGGTGCGTTTCCTTTGCTTGACATTCCACACAAATCACATAATTTGTCAGGCAGGAAACTTTGGCAGGATGCACTTCCATCATTTGAAATACCAGGCAGAGTGTAGTCTGCCAGGGCATAAACTACAGGGATGTCAGGGAGTGAAGCACAGATAAGAAGTGCAAACCTTGCTTCAAATGCCATGCAAATAGCAGAGCTTGGTGGGTGCTGAAGCACTGAGACGATGAGCTTCCTTTGGTTCAAATACCAGCCACATAGCACAATTTATCAGGTTAGGAACCTCTGGCAGGCTTTTCTTTTCTTTTCTCACCTAAAATGGCGGCACGAGCATAGTCTTCCAGAAGAGGACTTGCTGACAGACTGGACTTTCTTCTTTTGAAATGCTAGACAGATAGCCCAGTCTGTGGGGAATTGAAGTGCTGACAGAATGCTCTTCCTTCACTTGAAAGGCCAGACAGGGTGCACTGTCTGTAGTAGACCTGAATCCAGGGCAAGAGGTACTTCCCTTAACTTAATTTTTAGACAGGTAGCACACTCTGTTGGGGTGTAAGGGTTAACAGGATGGGTTCTGTTAGAAATGGGATTCCTGGTTGGCTAAGGTATGCACCCAGGCCACTAAGGAAACAACACTCTTGTCAGGGTAAGCTAGATACACATCAAGAGATAACCTGTGCTTACCCGCTGGTAGCTTGGCACAGAGCAGTCAGGCTTATATAAAGAGGCAAAGTGTAAAATATTTTTGCAACACACTCACACAGTACCACAATGAATACGCCACAAAAAGACTCCACACTGGTTTAGAAAAATAGATTATTATATTCTGAACAAAGCGAGACTGAAACAACAAAAATCCCATGTATAGAAGTTGAGATATTGAATTTTAAAGTCAAAATTGCAGTAAAGCGCTTTGAAACAAGTATTGCTAAAAGGATACTTCAGACCACGCTTGACCAGGACAAAGTCACAGTTTGGGCCGACTGCCATGGAGCGCCGGTTGGCTACAGGACACATGCAGGCCCCGCAAAACAAAGTACCTTTCCTAGTCGCAAACAGCGAAATGCAACGATGTCAAGGCTTGCAGGTGCAGGATACGTCGATCTTGTTCATGCAGGGAAGGCAATGTGTCAGTACAGAGGCCCATTCAAGAGGCACCGAGTGATGAGCCGTATTGTGCGACGCAGTCGAGGGGATGCGTCGATCTCACCAACCTGCAGCGGTGGTGATATGCTGTCCGATCCGTCGATCTCTGGAGGCAAATCAATTTTACTTTCACAACTGGGTTGATGGTTTGCAGACATGAGATGCTTCACCATTTTTGAAAGTACCTGGACCCCTTCCAGTGAGTCACGCACAGGAGTAGGGGTAGAGAATTTGATATCCGTGAGCCTCAAGTAGCAGGAGGCAAGCCAACAAGCACTTGGAGTCCAGCTCTCCTTCAGAAGATTCAGAGAGCACCAGGCAGCAGTACAACAAACAGAAATGCAGGCCGTCCAGATCAGCAGTCCAGTTGAGTCCTTTAAACAGCACAGAAGTTCTTCTGGCAGAGATTCAGTTACAAATCCAGTAGTGTCTGATTTTAGGGGTCAGAGACCCACTACTTATACCCAACATTGCCTTTGATGTGTGGGTAACTTCAAAGCAGCTCTCTGAAGTGCACAAGTATTGCTTTCAACCTATTCCTGTCTGCCAGGCTATCTGTGGGGGGTAATCAGTCCTTTGTGTGCGGACAGTACACTGCCTATTCAAGTGAAGTGTTAGCCCCCCCTTCCATCCTGCCTAGGAAAGGCCATCAGAATGCAGATGTATGTAGATGGGTATTCAGACACACTACCCTTCCTGTGTTGGGGCTGTCTAGAGCGAATGCACAAAGTGTAGCTGTCACCCACCCCAGATGTGCATTGGAGACAGGTTGTCAGGCACACAGAGGAGAAAGGTGTGTTTAAGTTGCGTGGTGAAGGGAAGGAGGTGGACTTTTGTTACGTCCTGTGAGGAACGATGCCATTCATCTAACCACATCGTCTGCGATTCCAATCTGGTGAAGTCAATCGAGTATGTAATGGGAGATGGTATCGAAGGCTGCAGAGAGATACAGGAGGATGAGGGCGGCTGATTCTCCTCTGTCGAGTAGGGCTCGGAAGTTGCCTGTTGCTGCGATCAGGGCTGTTTCAGTGCTGTAGCTGGCTCTGAAACCTGATTTTGATTGGTCCAGCAGCTTGTTTCTTTACCGATGGTCAGTGAGTTAGAGGTTGATGGCCTTCTCCAGGACTTTGACAGGGAATAGGAGGTGGAAGATGTGACAGTAGTTCTGGAGTTTTCTGGATTCTGCCAAGGGTTTCTTGAGGAGGGGTCTGACCCCCGCATGTTTCCATGCATCAGGAAAGTTGACTGTGGTTATGGGGGCATTGGCGATGGTGGTGAGCTGGTGGCTGATCTCGTTGCTTCCGAGGTTGAAGAGTTGGTCGGGGCATAGGTCGGTGGGTGCTTCTGAGTGGATGGAGTTCATAAGGGTGGTAGTTGTTGGTGAGATGAGTTGTTCCCATGCGATGAGCTGGTGGTTGTGGTTGAAGGGTTGCAGAAGAGGTTGGAGGTTTGGGGATCGAAGTTTCTGTAGATGGGTGCTATCTTGTTGTGGAAGTGGTTGGCAAGTGAGTCGCAGAGTTCCTGTGAGGGAGGGATTGAGTTTTCTGTGGCTGATGGGCAGGTGAAGTCTCTGGCACAAATATCACCATGTTTATGGGAGAAGCACATGCACGTTAACTAAGCCTGGGAGGAGTTAATGGAGTTTTAATCTGCTTAACTCTGCTAAGTGCCAGAAAAACTCTGCCGCACTCCCCAGAGTTCCGCTCACAATGGAGTCTGTTAAATTGTGCTGTTCGCACTGATTTGTAGCACCAGGAGTTTGTCTCGCATTGTAAAATCACTACGCATCATGCCAGAGGGCGCTGCTGTTTCTGCTGCTCGAGTAGACATTCTACTCGAGTGGCAACTTCCTCAAAGCAATGGAAGATTTCTCAACATGAGCGGTCACGATCTGCCATGACCTGCTGCGATGAGAAATCTCGCCAGGACGAGGTGTAGTGCGTTATTTTTTCACGCAAGCACTCGCCAATTTACCGTTGGTGAGCCCTTCGAGAAAATAAAACTCCGCCGGGGGAGCGGAATTCTTCACCCACCCCTCCTAACATTAACTCTGGTTAGCAGTGGTAAAGTGTTCAGAGTCCTAAGGCCAGCAAAAAGAATCAGCAAAAATAGGAGGTAAAAGAAAAAAAGTCTAGGGAAAGACCACCCTAATGATGACAGGTCTAACAGCTTCCCTCATTTGAAATGACAGATAGTGTAGTCTGTTAGGGTGTAACCTACTTTCCTCACTCAAAACCAGGCAGTTAAAACAGTATGTCAGAGCATGAAGCACCAAAAGGATGTGCATACTAATAAAAGACAGGCCTGCCCCGGGAAATGCTTTAGTCTGTCTTGACAAACCAAATAGGGCCAAGGTTGTGTCTGGCTGAATTTTCACTCCAATTATTTTACTTAATCCGTGGAAAATCTGATCCCAGAAATCTGACAGGTAAAAAACACATGGGGCCAATCCCCTGGATCATTGCTCTCGCACCTAAAGCACTGGTCTGAAATCCCAGGATTTATCTTGTGCAGAATGCTAGGAGTGTAGTATGCATGCCACCTAGACAAAAAAGCCATCCTCTAAAAATGAGATGCTCACAGAGTTTAATGCCCCATTTCTGCTGTGGACCGCCATTCCTCCAGCATAATAATACATCTAATACTCTTGGAGATTCTATCTAGGATGCCGGGAATCTTACAATTCTGCTGTAGGACTCTATTCCAATTCCCCACCCCCAGGAACCTGTTCTTAACAACTAACTTCATCAACATAAAAGGGCCCTCGTTCACTATCGAACATTTATTTGTAAAAAGCTGTAGAAAAAGGATTGAGTATTCTCACTGGTCTGTAACTCTAATTCAACCTTGGCCCAGGATTTCAGTCTCTGGTTAGAGAAGAAATGGCAGACTAGACGAAACCCACCAACGTTCCATTTTTCCAAAAGAGTACCAGAAATCTTTAATCCCATATACCTATACTCCTTTAATGTTATAAATGCGTGGCAATAGGAGCATTCCACTTTTTAAGAAGCTGTCCGCTACAAAACATATCATGAACCACTTTATATCTGTTTCTTTTGGTAGTTTAGCAGTTTTCAAAAAGGTCGACAGACCTGTTCCGATTCTTTTACCATCTGAGCCAGCAAAAAATAATGAGAAAGCCTATCTGGGGGAATTATTCAAACTATACTATCTAAAAGAGAGGCAAGATGATAATTCAGTAGTTGAGGTATCACTAGTTCCTCTTGTTCCTGATTGAGTTCCAATGCAGCCAAGCAGATTCTCAAACGTTTATACACCAAAATAAACTTACTAAAAAGTGAGTCTATTTCATGAAAGTACGAAATTATCACTCTAATTGGAACATTAGCAAAATGAAAAAGAAATAAAAGTAGAATTTTCATTTTTATCAGAGAAACTAGACATAATATTGATAGTGGAAGTAAATCCCATCTATTTAGCAAATCCTTCATTTTTCTCAGCATAAGCACATAATTTAAATGAAACAGGTCTGCCAAGTCTGAGGTGGCAAACATTCCCGAATAGAATACTGGACGCTTCAAAGCCAACTTTTGCTGCAAACATTGGGGAATATCACTTGCTTCTGCCTGAAACAGCAGAATTTCCGATTTAGTGTGGTTCATTTAGTAGACAAATTCGTAAACTAAACTGAGCACTCTTTGGATGTTATTTTTATCCGACTTAAGATATAAAATGATATCATCTGCAAAGAGTTTAATTTTCGCCATTCCATCTACAGATGTATAGATCAAAGATGAATTTTGTAGCTTAACCCGCCGGGGCTCAATAAAGAAAGTAAACAGAAGCAGAGACATTGGACAACCCTGGCAGCAGTGGCGGCTCGCATAGGGCGTGCTGCGGAATGGTGAGGCGGGGCGGGGGGGGGTAGTAAACTCAGACATACGACGGAACGGAGGAACGTAATTATTACGTTCCTCCGTTCGTTTACTACCCCCCCACCTTGCCCCTCCCCCGCCCCGCCCTACCGCCCCACAGCACGCCCTATGCGAGCCGCCACTGCCTGGCAGGTACCCTTCCTGATTGATACTACGTGGATGTCTTCCACATTAACCAGAATCCTAACTTCTGCCTTCTGGTAAACATTGTGAAGCATTGTTTAAAATTTCTTTGGGAAACCAAATTAAGGTGGAATGGCATACAATGCTTTCCAGCTAACAAAATTGGAGGCTTTCCCACCATCAATTAAAATCGCTGCTGCTTTAGGATTATTCATAGAAAAATAATCAAACACCTGAATCAGGTAGCGTGTATTTTCCTTAATTAATCTGACTAATACAAATCCATTTTGGTCTTTCCCAATTATTCTTTGCTCCACTGGCATTAATCGTGATGCCATCCCTTTAGTAAAAAAGCTTGTAGTCAGAGTTTAATAAACTAGTAGGTTTATATAAGTTAACATCCAGAGGTGACATCTTTTTTTGGAAATAAATGACTATTAGTGCTTCAGTGAAGGATTTAGGAACCTCTAAACTCTCCAATATGTGATTAAACAACTCTGTCAAAAAAGATGGAAGTTGGGAAGTGAGTTCTTTATAGACTTCTATAGGGATGCTGTCGCTCCCACATGCTTTTGCATTTGTTATGGCCTTCAGAGCTGTCTCTACATTGGGTAGTGATATACTCTCAGACTATGCTGATCTAACTGTGACAGTTTGGGCATCTCGAAAGAGCTGAGATATTGTTCAAGCTCTACCGAGGGTATTCGGTCTACTCTTTAATACAGATCATGGAAGTGTTGATAAAATACCTGTGCTATTTCTTTTTTACTACTAGTTTGAATCTCAGTAGATGGACCAATAATCGCATCAATGTTATTACTTTGGGTTCTCCACCTGGTGGATCATGCCAAAAGCCTGGCAATTCATTGGCTTTCTTCATAAACTTTTTTTTTATAGGTTTTAGCGTTGCATATTTCCTAAGCAATGAAAAAATCTCTAAAATCCTGCAGGGCCTTATCAAGCTCCTGGCGCTGTCCAGCGGGATCGTTCTTATTACCTCCCAGATCCTTTACAGCTCCTGACGCCTTTTCTAGGGCCGACTGGAGCGCCTGAATTTTCATTGAGCAACCACGACCTATTTTAGCTTTACATACAATCATCTACCTCCCTAATTGTGGCTTTGAAGGTCTCACAAACTATGAAGTTTGAGGCTGTATTTAGATTTCTCGGAAAAAACCCAATAATCTGAACTCTGATTTCCTCTCCCCTGACCTGGTCAGCCTGTAGCATTCTATTGAACTGCCATCTATACCTTGAGCTTCGAATTATCCTATATAGATTTTGATTGAGCCTACGGAGCAGTCCGAAAAGCCATCAGTGATAATGGCAATTGAATCTCTGTTTACCTTTGAAGAGATAAACAAAATCTAAATGGTATGTGGTGTGAAACCGCCTTGACAAACAGGAAAACTGCTTACCTTCCAGATGATCGAGACACCATGGATCAACTATCGCAAAATCCTGTTTGAAAAGGGATATTAATGCTGAGGTCCTTGTTTTTTGTTTTTTCTTAACAGTTTGAGGAATTCAATTTCAGATTTTGAATGCAATTAAAATCCCCACATGGTATTATGGGACTATCCAGTTCACATGCAAGCTTATACATCTGAGTCAGTGTCTCCATATCATCTTCACCTGGACCATAATATTTCATCAATTTGAAGTATGACCTCTCCACGAGGACTCTGACCCAGATCTATCTAATCTTGTTGTTCCTCTTACTGTCCACAGCAATCCAATATATATTTCTTGATAAGTAGATCACAACCCCCCTTTTTGCTGCACCCAAAGATGCAAAGAATGCATATGAGAATCTTCTGGGGATCCTCAATTTAGGATTATTGGTACTTAAATGGGTCTCCTGTAAAAAAAAATCACATCCGATTTCAAAGAGGATAGCCAGTTCACAATCAACCTAAATTTCCACTTATTAAGTATCCCAATAGCATTACATGTAATAATCCTAATTATTTGTGCCATCAAGCAGAACCCCTATGTATGCCTTTTGCATCAATTTCCATAATGCTGTCGACTTTGTTCAATACCCTTCTATTTGATAAAGAGATGGTTGCTTTAACCCAGCCTCACCTCATCATGCTGCAATCCATACTGGATATAATGCTATTTTTCCCCCTAATATCCACCCTGTACAAACCCTTCACCCATCATCCCAACCACTCACCCTCCTGCCCTTGTGAACCACTACCAAAGGGAAAAATACCAGGTGTGCCATTTGGATCCCCATCTCTTAACTGGTGCCCTGTTCCTGCACCTTGGTTGCTTCTAACCTTTCTTCTTGTTACGGGAGGATACCCCCACTCTGCACCCTTCACACGAGTCTCATATTTATGATTAGCCTCACCTATACACCATCATCCTAGTGCACATCGTAATTTTATTATACAACAGGCAAACAAAATTTAAGTTATGCAGGCATTGCCCCCCTGGTTGACTGTGTCAGCTGAATTTAGGATCATTGACAAAAATGTACGTGCGTACCCCACTTCAGAAAAAATATGCAACTGGCCTTCATACAAGATTTTGAGTTTTGATTGTTGAATCAAAGAAGCCTGAGCACTCGCAGATCTAAACAGATTCACAAAGCCTTAAAAGTCCCTTCACCATTGAGCTACTGTTATTGAAATATCAGAATAGACACAAATCTTTCAGAAATAGGAAACACTTTGCATTTAATTTCGAAATTCAGAATCTGTTCTTTGATCCTATAATTACTAAAGTTTACTAGAATAGTACATGGATATTTCATATTCGGGGTGCGCTGGGCTGCAACTTGATGAACTTGCATGATAGTCAAATCCTTGTCGAAGTCAAGTAGAATATGCATCTTAATCAAATTTCCCACCAAATGCACCAAGTTTGTAGATCTTCCCTTGGTTTAATCGCCTTCTGGCATGCACACAATGCGTAAATTGGATAATTTTCCATGATTTTCAAGGTCTTCAATCTTATTTGACAACTGCAAACTTTCTTCTGAGCAGCCACAAGGTCTCTATTTTTCACAGTCACTTTATCCTCTAGAATTGGAGTTCGTTGTTCAGCCTCCCGCACTCTCCCAGGTAGCTGCGTTAAAATCTCATCAATGTTTGCTTACTCTTCGTTTAACATAGCGATTAGCTCAATTTTTGTCCATTTCAGATCACTAATTTAATTGAGAATACTCTCCAAAAGATCCATTAACGCCTTGGGCATTTTCTTTGGCCATTCCTGTGTCTGTGTTCAAGTGTAACTTCCCAGCCTGGATGTGAGATAATGGCTAGTTTCCAGGGATAGCACCCCTACCCGGCTTTTTGCATAGCAAAGCAGTAGGCTCCAGATAGTGCGATCAATGGTGACCAATGACAGTGATACAGCGGGGGAACGGAGAGAGGATACGCTACAGACATTACCCGTGACTTGGATTTGGAGGCACCGACCAGCGAGCAAACTAACCGCTTGACTTTTCACGCTTGCAGCAGCTCCCCTGCCCTTAACACTGTGCCATTTGACAGCTCTGCTCTCGTACTCAGCTCCCCATGGGGGATGTGATGTGTTGTAATGATATTGATATGGAAGCCCACTACTTTGGTAAAATAGCGGTGCATACAGGCTGCTTTACTGGTCAGAGGCTGATTGTGATAAATATGATGCCAAGCATTTGGAGAAGTGACTCTGTGTCATAGAGAACTAAGGAGCAGCAAGGAGCAGAAAGTGGCATTTGAAAGTTCTAGGAGCAGCGCTTAGATTGTGAGTCAAAATGCACTGTTTCAGGCTCTTGATATAGAGAAACTGCTAGTGAATGGTGAAAGCAGCTAGTGAAGTCGCAATTTGATGGCTCTCCTTGATACAAAAATATGACCACTGCCATGCAGAAAAGGAAAATTGTAGGATTCAGGGTTTGCCGTACATGCAAAAGCTGAGAAATTTTCCCTCGCTAAAGCTGGGATGCAGAGGATTGCCCGAATTATAGCTGGTTTATCCAAAAAATGAGAAAGTATGGATATCCCTGCAAACTCCCAGGTTAAGTCCCCTTCAGAGGGGCTAACGCTCCCTACTATGATTGTTGAATTGGCCACCACACCAAATGAGGTTCTGGTTGAGGAAAAGGATAGTTATCGGGTCACAGACAGTTCAGCAAGAGAAACTTCAGTCCAAGAGACTTTACAAATGACAAAGTATTCCTCTCTATGTTTGACAGCTCACTTTACAACAGCTCTGCATAGTGACATGTTTATTACTCTGTGGTACTACCTCCTCTGATTTTTATGATCATCTTCTCCTTGTCAGACATGTGAGGAATTATGGGCTTTCTACACAGAGATAGTTTCTTAATGATAGTTCTCTCCTTGGTTCTTCTGGATTCCTTTTGACCAGCTTTATCATCACTTTTCCTGTATTTTCTTTTTATTATACCATGGTATACTCCTATAACTGCTATTTGGATGATGTGTTCCACATGAAGTATTCCTCTGCTCTCCTCATACTGCAGCATTTTCGATTCTTCCTCACATATGACCATTTTTGCTGATACTTTTTTTATATTCTGTTGAGGCATTGCCCTGTGGTCCTGATTTGAATTTTATGGGCAGAGTTAAATCCTTACAGAAATGTTCTCACACTACCATGCTCCACACCAAAATGGCTAGCCATTCAATGACTGGAGCAAAGGCAACCTCATCTAGTAACATATCCAAAAGAGCTTAAAATGATCCTACCTCACGTATCATGTCCTCTAGCAACCCAATTTTAGACGCTATTCTTGATGAGCAGAGAGGTTTACAATATTTCATGAGTGATACTAATGAGAAGTTGCAACAAATTAAAGATAGATGGATTGCTATGGAGTGCAAAATGGTTTAACTAGTACAGCTCCTTGCATGATTTGTCACAGAAATTCCACTTCTAGATCTAGAAATTCAGAAACTCAAACTCCACTAAGAGGATTTGGAAAATGGGAACCGTCACAACAATCTTCGGCTAAATGGTCTGCCAGAGAACCTTGAGGGACCTAATTTACTTTATTTTTTTTAAAGCATTCTTCCAGATATAGTTGGGATTTCTGACTCTCCAACTTTAAATCTGTAAAGGGTGCATCGTCTGGATCATCCTAATCTCCTTTCCGCAAAGCCTAGAGACATTATAATGTTTTCTTTTTAATTCACAGACCTTTTGTGGCTAAAGACAAACGCTGACTTGTGTGGTCTGGTCATACTAGCTTCATCTCTCTAAGGACCTTTCTAAACTAATACCAGACGTAAGGAATTTCTCTCCCTGAGCCCAGAGATGAGACAAATGAATATTCATTTTGGCATTCTTAATCCCTGCGTATGCAAGATAACTGATGAGGGAACTACTAAATGCTTTGATAATTCTCTAAAACTGAAACTACTTCTCCAGAGTATTTAAAACACAGAAAATGGACATTGTTGCCCAGAGGCCTTAAGATGTTTTGCACTTTTGTCTTTTTCTATATATGGCTTTCTTTATTTATATGTTCTGTTGTCAATCTTTTTATGCTGTTGACACGCCTCTTGCCAATTTTACCCAGTTGTCTCCTCAGATCTGAATACTTATCCTTGAGCTGTTCTCTCATCTATTTACTTATCTATTCTGTTCTCTTACTTTTATTCTTTTCCTTTATAATTTCAGTGAGTGCTTCTTTACCATTTAACAAACTTTATTTCTCCTGTTTTTATCCATTGTTTGCTATAAGCAAAAATATTTTTGCTTTCACTCCCTTTTATGCAGCACGCCGCATCTGTTCCCGTAGTTTTATCCCCATGTCTTCAATATAAGAAACAGTTGGAACACTACGACCTCAGCCACGCATGTTCCGACATCGCAAGCGTAACAGAGCTTGCCTTAACCACGCATATGCGTGGTTAAGCAGTGCATGGTCTAGCTGCTGGCTACTGCAGGGATGGAAGCAGGAAGACCTCTCCAGGAAGAGAGCTGTGGTGAGGTAAGTGGGGCTGGGTGGGGGTAGTTTTCTGGGCTGGTGGTCGGGGTAGCTTTCTGGACTGGGGTATCGGTGTAGTTTCTGGGCTGGGGGTCTGGGGTAGTTTTCTGGGCTGGGGGAGTCAAGGGTAGTTTTCTGGGCTGGGGGTTTGGGAGTAGTTTTCAGGACTTGGGGTCAGGGGTAGGGTTTAGGGCTGGGGGTCGGGGTAGTTTTCTGGGCTGGGGGGTCAGGGTAGTTTTCAGGGCTAGGGGGGTTGGGGTAGTTTATGGGGGGGCTGGGGGAGGGTCAGGGTAGTTTAGAGGGCTGGGGGAGGGTCGGACTAGTTTTTTTTAAATTTAGGGGTTAGTGTATTGGGCCTAAGGGCAGTGGAAGGGCTTGGGGTAGTTTTAGGGACAGCGTGCGGGGGTTGGGAAGGAGTAGTGTATGTTAAGGGCAAGGGTTTTAGGCCTCAGGGGAGGGGAATGGGCAGTTGGGGTAGTTTTTAGGGCTTAGGGGAGGGCGATAGTTTTTAGGGCTCAGGGGGGTCGGGTAGTTTTTTTAAAATAGGGGTTTGGGTTTTAGGCCTAAGGGCAGTGGAAGGGGTTGGGGTTGTTTTAGGGACAGCGCAGGGGTAGTGTTTGTAAGGGTTAGAGACAGCGTGGGGTTTGGGAGGGGTCAGGGTATTTGGACCTTAGGGCAGGTAGGGAGTTTTTAGCTTAGGGCAGAGGGAGGGGGTCGTGACCTTAGCCACACATACCCCTTTACAATTCAAGCCTTTACCACAAAGGCATGTATGATAAAGGAATGTGTGGTTAAGACACATTCGTGGTTTAGGCTGCGTGATAGTGGCACCCGTGGTTTAGCCATGTGTGCCTCTATCATACAACTGATCTGGAATTGTGTAACTTGTCTATTAATTCTCCAGGACATCCTAACCTTGCCTCTAACTGAGATGTATAATTAAGGATTTTGGCAAAAATAGAAAATTAATCTGCTCATCCTGTTTAGGCTGCCTATATGCCTGCAAAGTTCTCTGTATGAATGAGGAAGTAGAGCACACACAAATTGCAGTACTTCTTTATCATTTCCAGTGACAGTCGTACATATGGTATGTGTCTGAACACTGACAGATTGCACTGCTTACTTGGGGTTTTCATTGAGAAGTGAATCATGGCAGTCGTTTGAGACCTGGCAGATTGTGTTACATATTAGGGACTCCTAGTGAGGCAAATAGAGTTTTTCTCTGGTTCAAGACGCAGAGGTTGCACTTTGAGAGATTACACTTCTTCTGAGCAATTTCCAGCTGTTTATTTTACTGCCACCCTAGTTTTTCTGGTGAGAAATGCGTGGTCTTCAGCTGTTCAGAATGAGAAGCCAGTCCTGGGTTTTAAAAGTGAAATCATTTTGTTATCAATTTAGGCTTTTTTTTCCAACTTATTTTTATTAGCATTTAGTATACACTTAGTAACTCTACATCAAATATGGCGCTGAAGCAGTTTTACAGAATATAGCATACTAGGCTGTGTTGAGGTTGAGCCTCTAAATATAACACAAACCAAGGCCTTTCCCTGTTTAGTACATAGAAATAAAGGCACAGTTTCAATTAATGTGGAGGCACTAGGTATTCTATAAAAAGAGAACTTGCATGTTCAACCCGTCTTTTCTTTTGCGACGAGTTTGAAGTCTAACCCTTCCAACTTGGAAGGTCCCCCCTAAACAGAAAACCCACCCCCCTCCCAACAAACAAAATAAGTGGTGGTGGTGACAATTATGTAGTGCGTTCTGTAACCTAGTTGTGGAGTGGTGTGTCTCTTGCTGTAGCATGGGCTTTACTGTTCAGCTCTTGATTCCCCTACTGGAGTATCCCTGTGGCTGTGTCCAGTATGCAGGGAGACAGGGTCTAGAACTGAAAGAGGTGCATGCCTCTAATTGAAGGCGGACAAACCACCAGAGGCAAACCCTGTGTAAGATCTGTGACTAATGGTCCCCATTTGTACTCAAAGTTTTTATAATCGTCCCTGAAAATGTCCGTCACCCTCTCGAGACAAAGTATTTTCCAGAGCCGAGAATGCCACATGGAGAGGGTGGGAGCCGCCTTTTTCTTCCAGGCTGCCGCGTTCGCAACTTTAGCGGCCCCTATGCAGGTCCACAGGATAGCCTTGTCCACTCTGGTTTGATGTTCTAGTGACGGATCTCTGATGCCCAAGAGCACTCCCTCTGTAGAGGTTGGTATGGGATATACCAACATGTTCTTAATGTGTGCGAGTATCTCTTCCCAAAAGGGTCTGATTGTAGGACAATCCCACCATATATGTCGGAAGTCGCTGAGGAGGCCACAGCTTCTCCAAAACATATCCGAGGTAGTCGGGAATATTCGTTTAAGTTTAGTAGGGTAGAGATACCAATCCATCAAAGTTTTTAAGTGGGCTTCTTGTAATTCTAGGGAGTGATTAAATTTGGCGATGTCTGACCACAACCCGGCCCATTCCTTATCGGAGATGTCTCTCTGCACTACTTCCTCCCACATGGCCATATACCTGGGTCTCGGAGAGTGGGTGGTGGCAAGTAGGGAGCTGTACAAAAAAGAAATTACCCCCTTAATGGAGCCTACCTTTTGTACAAATTTTTCGAAGCTCGCTCTCTCTCGTGTGGCGGCTTCACGAATCTGAGGGATGAGAGTCCAGTGTTTGAGTTGAAGATAATGGAAGTGCTCGCCAGGTTCTAAGTGAAACTCCCTCCGGCAGTTCTCGAATGTTAAAATATCATAATTGTGGAGGAGATCTGACAACATAAGGCATCTGCCCTCCTTCCATGGACTAAAGGGACCTTCGCAGAGTGCTGGCGGAAAGGCCGGGTTGAAGTGGATCGGTGTATCTGGTGAAGGGAATGTAGTCCAAGACCTTCAGGGTAGTGCGTGTGGGAGTGCTAATGTAGGCATTGGCGGGTCTGTACTTCTTGGGTTTCCATATGAGGTCCCAAATTGTCCTCCCCGCAATGGCCCGATCCATATGAAGCCAATACTTCTCCGATTCCCTTTTGGACTGTTCCGCCACTATCCTCAATTGGGCTGCCTTATAATATAGGCCGAAGTCGGGTAAACCCACCCCTCCCTCAGCTCTCAGTCACCTCAATATATGAAACGGTAGGCGGGCCCTTCCACCTTGCCAGATGAAGTGAGTGATTAATGATCTGATTTTAGGAAGGAGCTCCCTATCAAGTTCGATGGGTAGTGCCTGGAAGAGATACAAAAATTTAGGGAGCACTATCATTTTAATCGCATGTATGCGACCCAACCAAGAAATGAAAAGTGGTTTCCATCGCTTAAGGTCGAGTTGAAGCTGAAGAAGGAGGGGTGGAAAGTTGGCCTTGTATAGCCCCTCTAAGCATGGTGTCAGTTGTATACCAAGGTATTGTAGAGAGCGCTTTGCCCATTAAATGGGAGTGCGTTCCCGTTGACCACTAGCCTCAGCCTCTAGGAGCGTGAGATTAAGTATAAAGGATTTATCTAGATTAACTTTAAAACCTGCCACTGTCTCAAACCTGGCCAGTTCCGCCTGCAGAGCTGGGAGTGAGAGCGATGGATCAGTGAGAGATAAAAGAACATCGTCCGTGAATAGCGAAATTTTGTGGGTATCTCCCTCAAAGAGAATCCCCTTTATCTCTGGGGTCTCCCGAATGCACATCGCCAGCGGCTCAATGCTTAGGGCAAAAAACAGGGGTGACAATGGACACCCCTGTCTGGTCCCTCTAGTAAGGGGAAAGGGGGGAGACAAAGTCCCATTAACCTGTACTCTAGATCGAGGTTGTATGTAGTTGGCCCTGATCATATTAATAAATTTGTCCGCGAAGCCGAAGTGTTTGAGCGTGTTAAAAAGAAATGCCCAGTCCACCCTGTCAAAAGCCTTTTCGGCATCCAGCCTCACGAGAACTGCCAGTATCTTGCGCTTAGTTACCTTCTCGATCAGATGTATCATTCTGCGAATGTTGTTGTGGGTCTGCCGGCCTTTTATGAAGCCTGACTGATCAGGGTGGACAAGATCTGGCATCAGGTCATTCAACCTTTCTGCCAAGATAGCCGAATATAGCTGCGATCCAAATTTAAAAGTGCAATAGGGCGGTAAGAAGCGCAGAGGTGCGCATTCTTCCCGGGCTTAGGGATCACCATGATTACTGCCTCAGCCATGGAGGGAGTTACCCCTACATCTTCTACTATTTTGTTAAAGAGGTGTGTGAGGTGTGGGATGATATCAGATGCGAATGTCTTATAAAAATGAGCCGTCAGGCTGTCCGGACCTGGAGCTTTGTTGGGCTTAAGGGATTTAATTGCTGCGCATACCTCCTCCTGTGTACTGGGTGCTGTGAGGCTATCATTCCTGGCCTGAGAAACCTTAGGGAAATTCAGCGTCTGGAAGTATCTATTTTGGGCATCGATGTCCCGTGTCTCCCCTGTGTATAAACTCTCGTAAAATACCCCGAATATGTCAGCCTTACCTGTATCAGTGGACACTAACTGACCCTCCCTGTCCTGTATGCTTCCAATGTATTCCTTCTCTCTTTTTTCCCTTAGTTGTCTAGCCAAGTGTTTGCCTATTTTGTTCCCCTGTGTGTAGGATATCTGACGCAGCCGCAATAACGTGTATTCTGCTCTATTGTTATAGATCGCTTTAAGCTTCCCACTAATCTCAGTGAGTGTGCGTTGTGAACCTCTGGTGGGCGCTCTCTTATGTTCTTTTTCAACCAGCTCCAATTCCGCCTCTAGGCTCTCTTTCTCTTTGGCTCTCTGCTTGTTCAGGGTAGCGTTAAGCTCTAGACATTTTCCCCTTATGAGCGGTTGAATGCATCCCAATTATTAAAGGTCGAAGTGTCTTGGGGTGAGCTCTAATTAAAAGATTCCGTAATCGCTCCCCTCAACAGTTTGTCCCTTGTAAGGGAAACTGGGAAATACCACCTGGAGGTCTTGGGTGTGACACTACTCCAGCTGAGACATATCGAGACCAGACAGTGGTCAGAAACCGAGAGCGGGAAAATCTTTGCTTCCTGAAGCGAGCCCAACAGACTCTGACTAATAAAAACGTAATCAAGCCTAGAGTAGGTGCGATGGACATGCGAGAAGAAAGTGTAATCCCTGGTCAAGGGGTAAAGCGTGCGCCAGGCATCTCTAAGACCGAGATCGTGTATTGTCTGGTTGGCATTTGTGGGGAAGGAGCTTGCCATAGTTCTGTGAGGATGAGTACTATCCAGCTCGGCTTGCCAGGTGAGATTAAAGTCACCCAAAAGGACCATCAGCCCCTCCGCAAATCCTCCTACCTGATCTAAAAGTGCTGCCAGAAAGGCAGGCTGGCCCACGTTGGGAGCGTAAGCTGCAAAAAAAGTACAAAGTCTCTGCCTTGATGTACCCTTCACCATAATCTTCCGGCCCTCCTTGTCTGATTGAACGGCCTCTGGCTGAAATTTAGTCGAGCTGTGGAAGAGTAACGCTACCCCGCGCTGTTTGGTGACTGCTGAGGACCTATAGATAAGGGGGTATTGTTTATGGCATAGCCTCATCTCTTCAGCCCTTTTTACATGTGTCTCCTGAAGAGCCACTATATCGAAATGGTGGTCCGTAAGGTATTTCCAAATTTTTTGTTGCTTAAGAGGCAAATTTAAACCCTTAACATTCCAAGATACTATGGAGATCACCATGGCATTATATCATTCCCCCTCACCTACCTCCCACCTTCTGATTCCTCATACTCAGCATCAGCCCCCTACGTTCTAGCTATTGATCCCCCCAGTCTCACCCCCCTCGTGGGGTTCACACGGACTAGAGTGTGTACCTGAAAGATGTATCCTTTTAACCACCACCATACCCTCAAGTCCCTCCCCCCCAACAAAAACAGAAAAAAGAGCCCCAACGATACCAACATCAATGAGTGTCGGATGGGTGATAGAACTCCGATTGTGTGATTTACAACCCGACTGGGCATGTTGGTGGATGACTCGACTGGAGTTCCCATCCACGCCCGTCCCGACTGTTCAGAGAGTTCGCCATCTATTGGCATTCAACTGTGAGTGTTCAAAGACTTCCTTCAACATGTTCTGGCGCTTCTGCCAGTGACCCCTGGGAGATTTCTGTCCATATGTGCATATCCTCTTCTTGTGGATACACTGCTCCCTTGGAAGCTGTTAGGTCTTGTATCATGTCCCACCTGTCAGTTTGTCATTTATGGCCTCCCTTCGTGCTTGTTCTCCATTGCGGTTTTTTCGTGCCGCCTCGGTTTGTTCCCCTCGATGTATCTTGTGTGCACTCGGCATCAACAGGGGGGAGGCCCAGCAGTCGTAGCCGTTCTTCAAGTTCAGTAACGTGTCGCATCCTGTTGTTATGTTCAAAGCTCAGTCCAAATGGATATGTCCATCTGTATTTTACATAATCTTCATGGAGCTTTGTGGTAAGAGGCCTGAATTGCTGCCTTCTCGCCAGTGTTGCGGGCGCCAGATCCTGGTAGACGTTGCATCTATGTCCCTGAAAGGAGATGTCGCTCTTTTTCCGGGCCTCCTGCAGAACAGCTTCCTTCACCTTAAAGGAGTGGAATTTGGCAAGGATATCCCGCGTCCGTCAGCCCCTCTTACCTTGCATCTCTTCTGCTGTTCTGAGCTATTAATTTCTCTGGGGCCACTAACTTTGAGAGTTTCCTCATTCAATCACTTTTTCGACGGAGTGCCGGCCGCCATTTTAGGGTCAGGCACGATCAGGCTTGAATCCGGTGTGCTGCTGTTTTCGCTCCTTAACCTGGCTGGCCTGTGCCCACAGTACTCCCGCTGCCCTGTGGCCTTGCCAGGCTGCCGCAATGCGTCCCCACCTCACCCATTGGGAGAGTCACATCCGTTTGTAAGTCACTCGTTGTCACCGGCGCTCCCCGTCGCGCCTCTCCGAGTCACCGCCCCTCCAATCGCGGGACGCCGCATTTCACTCACTGCTCCCTCAAGTTTCTTGATGGGGGTGTTGGCGCCTTTAGTCTATTCAGGCTGCACCGGGGGAGCGCCCAGCGATCAGTGGTCCCTCCTCCCTTTGAGCATGGCGGCCGCCATTTTGCAGTGCTCCGCGGCCGGGTTCGCCGAACCCCGACGATGCTCAAAAAGGGATGTATCCCGAATAGTAAGTCACCTGTTCCGCCTCTAATGGCTCCACAGCATTTTGGTTGCCCTTGAGTTATATTTGGCGATGTTTTCTGTCGCTAATGCACTCGGGACACTGGGGGGGCCTGGGAGCCGAGACGAATCACATCCGCCCGGCCATCTTGCCCGGCCATGCCCCCTCAATTTAGGCTTTTAATATTGTTTTGGTTGCAATTTCACAATGCAATTGTAACACTTGAATGACAACAAAATAATGTAATACATATTGAAAGAATTGCAAGTAAAGAAAAAATATACAAATAATATGGGAATTTTTCATTTTTATATAAAAAAGAGAAAGGCGAAAAAGAGTGAGAAAGGGAACAGAAAGAATGGAAAAAAGAAGAAAGAAGAAAAAAAGGTATAGATGTGAGAAGAATAGGTTAAGGAGCTAGGAGTGCAATGAAAGAAAAGAAGTATATGGTAGCCAATATAAATCAGATTTAACCTTTCGATGTAAGTTAGAAAATGATACAATGCATTTTTTATGTTCATCACTGACATAATTCCACCATGTAAGTACAGATAACAAATGTTCGAGCAGGAAAGAACCACTTTTAAAGCAAGTGCAATGAGAAGATCTAAGAATAGAGGCACGATAGGTAAAGAAATCCATATTAGGTGCTTGAAAACCCCCAAAAAATATGCTATAGGGTTAAATAAATATTACAGTGTAAATGTTTGAACATTGAGTCCAAACTAAAGTCAAAAAACTTTGACATGAGAACAGTCATATCATGTGAATTAAAGAGCCATTATATTTAGAACAAGGCCAGCATAGAGGAGAAATAGAGGAATCAAATTTGGCAATAGGTTCTGGTGTAGCAAGAGTGCTGCGATAGATAAAGAAGACTGACTATGTAATACTTGCAGCTTTAGAGGTTGCGAATATTTTAAGCCAAAATTTATTACAAAATTGGGGAGGGAATGAGATTGATAAATCCTTTTCCCATATCAACTTCAAATGACTTTTAAATCTGATAGAGGTTAAAGAAAGTAAGGTTTTGTATATGAGGGCAGCTTTAGCAATAGTGCCATAGAGAACATTATCGAGAAGTACAGTTTGTATAGGTAGTATTGAATTTGGTACTTGGAGAAAAGAAAAAAAAAGACTGACGAGAGGAGAAAAATAATTTATTTTCCTCTAAAAAGGAATCAGGTATTTGATTGTGTTTGTAAGTTTAAGAAATGTATTGTTCCAAACGAAACAATACAAGAAACAGTGCTGAAATGTTATCTTACCAAAAACTATTGTATTTCATAAAAAATTGGAGTGTTTTGAAATTGTATTTTGGAGACAAAGGTACAGTGTGACATAGGAATAATATCTTTAAAAGATAAATCATGAAATAAAGAATCTTAAAAAGAATCTACATTGGTGACAGTTGATACTGAGAACCATTAACCATAGCACAACACTGCTTAAAAAGCAGGAATGGGATAATTTACAATCCGGGAATCTAACATCACCTTCAGGTTTTGGGCATTTGAGTTTAGTAAGAGCAATATGTAGAGTTTTATTATTCCAAAGAAATTTCATACAAATAGAGTCAAATTGCTTAAAACAGTGGTTAGGAAGCTTAAAGGGTATGGAAATATTGTAGAGAATGTGCGGTACAGTCATCATTTTAATAGTGATGAGTCTTCCCCACCATGATAGATATAATGGAGACCAGGTTGATAGCAAAGCCTGAACTTTGGATTTTTAACACAGCAAAGTTATGACAAAGTGTTTCTCGGAGGGTAGTGGAAATCCAAATACTAAAATATTTAATTTTTGAGGAACACCATGTATATTTAGTATTAGCAAACACATGATGATAACAGAGGGGTAAAATCTCAGTTTTATTGAGATTAAGTTTATATCCCGAGACACAATAAGATAATAAGGACGTTCCTTGTAAAAACGGACCCAAGAAAGTTAGGGGAATGGACATATGTATAAGGTTATCATCCGCATATGCCGATAACTCAGCTTCCATGAACTATGTTTCAAGCCAGATATGAGTGGATTACAACTAATTCATCCCAGAGAAGGTTCGAAACATAGGACAAATAATAAAGGCGAGAGAGGACAACATTGTCTGGTATCTCTATGTAATTCAAAATAGGGAGAAAAACAACCATTGTCAAAAACAGTAGCCCGGGTATTAGAATATAGTAAGTTCATAAAAGAAAAGAATTTAGGACCAAAGCCAAACCAATGAAGAGTGGTTAACATAAAGTGCCAATTAATACAGTCAAAGTCTTTCTCGGCATCCAGTGAGAGCGCTGAAAGTGGGGAAGTAGAGATTCCAGCTAATGTGATAATACAGGAGAACTTTCTAGCTTTATCAGCAGCAAGCCTTCCCTTTATAAAACCTGATTGGTCTGATTTAACAAGAAGAGGAATAACAGATTCTAAGTGGGAAGCTAGATTCTTGGCCGAGATCTTACTGTCATAATATATGAGTGAAATGGATCTATAATTTTTACATAATGTGGGATCTTAATCTGGCTTGGGGATTATGGTTAGCAATGCCTCCCAAAAAGAGCCACAAACCTTGAAGTCATAAATAAAGAAATTAAAAAATTCTAATAATTTAGGAGCAAAAAACGAAGACAACTACAAAATAAGTTCAGTAGAGAACCCAGCTGGGCCAGATGCCTTATCTCTCTTCATAGATTTAATTACATTCAAACCCCCTGAAGGGTAATGTCTGCTTCCAACTCATCAAATGCATCTGTAATGGAGGGGTAGGGAGGCCATCAAAATATTTCTTAATATGAGTTTCAGAGGGATAGTGTCTTCAGTATATAGTGTTTTATAAAGATTTGAAATGAATTAGAAATATCAGCATTGGTGATTGTTAGAAATGGGGGTCTCTAGTTGGCAGAGGTAGGTACCTTTGACCAAATAGGGACCCTTGCTTCTAGTCAGGGTAAGGGGGATACACACTTTAGATAACCCCTGCTCACCCCCTTGGTAGCTTGGCACGAGCAGACAGGCTTATCCCAAAGGCAATGTGTAAAGTATTTGTACCAACACTCACAGTAACACAGTGAAAACACCACAAATGGACACCACACCAGTTTAGAAAAATAAAATATCTTTATCTAAACTAAACAAGACCAAAACGACAAAAATACAACATACAGGCACTCAGTAGAATGTCTTTAAAAAGGGTTTGTTGCAAAAATAAACTTGTAGATGATAAATGCGACACTTTAGTCTCAAAGTACGTGGGATGCGTCACGCAAAACAAATAAAAGGGGCACAGAGAAGGCGATGTGTCGACTCTTCCTGCGGTTCCGGTGCGACAAAATGACGCCTCGATGCGTTGCGAGGATCCGGTGCGATGCGACAACGTGGAGGCGATGCGTGCAGGCCCGACGGCCATGCGGCGAACTCGGTGATTCTCTGAGCCGCGACAGGCACTGCGATACGCTTCCCCGGTGATGCGACGATACCCTCAGTGACAGCGACACGCTTCTCTGGTGTTGCGGCGGCGATCAGCGGCGGCGCGCCTCCTCAGCGATGCGACGGCCCTGCGACGAGCTTCTCCGGTGATGCGAAGGCACTGCGACACGCTTCTCCGGTGATGCGACGGTGAACAGCAGCAGCGGCAACACGCTTTCTCGATGACGCGACAGCAGCTGCGGCGGTGGCGTCACGCTTCTCTCTCGTTGCGTCGCGCTTCCAGCTTCCCACAGCAAAGAGGCCTCACACACAGTTACAGGCCCTCCTGGAAGACTGGAACTCCCAGCAAGGAAGTTCAGGGAAGCTGGGGGTGAAGTCCTTTGTGCCTGGGACTTCAGAAACAGGAGGCCAGCTCTTCTCAGGCCCTTGGAGACTTTTCTTCAGATGTACACAGCACACAGCAAAGTCCTTCTTCAAGCAGGGGACACAGCACACAGCAAAGTCCCTTGGTCCTCTCCTTAGTTGAAACAGCAAACTGCAGGCCAACCCCAGACACACAGCAAGGGCAGTACTTCTCCTCAGTCTCTTCAGCTGATCTTCTTTGGCAGGGATTCCTCTTGATCACAAAGTAGTCTGACTTTCAGGGGTTTCAGGTCTCATATTTATACCCCAAAATTCTTTGTTCCCTATGTGTGAGGGGTCCTGGACCCAGTCCAAACCAGTTCTGGGTGCACTCTGCCAGTGCACAACTTCTTCCTTTGTTAGTGTGGGCCAGGGTCATCAGACACACCACAGGAGGTGGAGCCAGCATTGTGGAAGGCAGGCACAGCCCTATTCAGCCCAGGTGCTACTCCTCCCACCACTCCAAATGCAGATAGGTCTATTCAGCCTAGTGCTGACTCACCCAGACTCCTGGAGCCACTCCAGCCCCTGTCACTCTCAAACCAGACAGTCAATCCACAAACAGGCAGAGGCACACAGAAAGGTTGAACAAGAAAATAGCCACTTTCTAAAAGTGCTATTTTCAAACACTGAATTTAAAAACCATCCACCCTAAAATATGTGTTATTAAATTCTGAGTTCAGGGATACCAGATTCCAAATTTCCATCTTGCTCCTATGGGAAGATATGCAGGTAAACATGTTACACAGCATTCCCCATTCTGTCCTATGGGCAAGATATCCTTTCAATAGTGAAAAACGAAATTGGCAGTATTTCATTATCATGACATGTTACCCACACTAGTACATGTCCTACCTTTCACATACACTGCACCCTGCCCAGGGGGGAGCCTTTGGCCTACCATAGTGGCGTCCAATGTGTAAGAAAAGGGAAGGGTAAGGCCTGGCAAGTGGGTACACTGGCCAGGTCAACATGGCAGTTAACAAACTGCGCACAGGCACTGCAGTGGCAGGCCTGAGACATCTTTTCAGCGCTACTCATGTGGGTGGCACAATCAGAGCTGCAAGCCCACTAGTAGCATTTGAATTACCAGCCCTGGCACACTCAGTGCACTTTACTAGGGACCTACTAGTAAAACAAATTTACCAATCATGGATAACCAATCACAATAACAATTTACTCAGGGAGCACTTGCACTTTGGCACTGATCAGCAGTGGCAAAGTGCCCAAAGCATCTAAACCAGTAAAAGCGAAATCCAGCACAGTGTCAAAAATACAGGAGGTAGAGGCAAAAAGTCAGGGGAAACCACGCCAAGGATGCCAGGTCTAACACGTGTCCCCTCCAGCTGAAAAGTGGGGAGAACTACCCACCCTCCTGGGAGTTCTCATCACTAAGGTGGAAGAACCTGGACAGACCATCAGCATTGGCGTGTTCTGTACCAGGGCGGTGTTCCACCGTAAAGTCCATTCCCTGTAGGGAGATGGACCACCTCAACAGTTTTGGGTTCTCACCCCTCATCTGCATTAACCATCTGAGGGGCCTGTGGTCTGTCTGAACCCGGAAGTGAGTCCCAAAGAAGAGGGGCCTTAGCTTCTTCAGCGCCCAGACCACAGCAAAAACTTCCCTTTCAATTGTACTCCACCTCTGTTTCCTGGGAAGTAGCCTCCTGCTAATGAAAGCTACGGGTTGGTCCAAGCCCTCGTCGTTCAACTGTGAGAGTAGTGCTCCCACTCCATGCTCTGAAGCATCTGTCTGCACCACAAACTCTTTGGAGAAATCAGGAGCCTTGAGCACGGGCGCCGTGCACATGGCAGCTTTCAGGGCATCAAACGCGGTCTGGCAGGCATCGGTCCAGATCACCTTCCTGGGCTGCTTCCTTAAATTCAGCTCTGTCAAGGGGGCAACAATGGTGCCATACCCCTTGACAAACCGTCTGTAATACCCGGTGAGACCTAAGAAGGCTCTCACCTCTGTCTGGGTCTTGGGGGGCTCCCAAGCCAGAATGGTATCAATCTTTGCTTGTAGGGGCGCCACCTGGCCGCTCCCTACCTGGTGTCCCAAGTACACCACAGATCCCTGCCCTATCTGGCACTTACTGGCCTTGATAGTGACGCCTGCCCTTTGCTGAGCCTTCAACACTTCACAGAGGTGTTGCAAATGTTCTTCCCAACTGGAGCTGTACACAGCAATGTCATCCAGGTAAGCGGCGCTGAATTCCTCCAGCCCGGACAGTACCTGGTTGTCCAGTCTCTGGAAGGTGGCAGGGGCGTTTTTCAACGGAACTGGAAGTGCCCCTCTGGTGTTGAAAACGCTGACCTCTCTTTGGTCCCCTCAGTTAAGGCAATCTGCCAGTACCCAGATGTTAAATCAAACGTACTGAGGTACTGGGCAGCGCCCAACCAATCCACGAGCTCATCAGCTCTGGGGATGGGGTGTGCGTCAGTCTTGGTGACCGCATTGAGCCCACGGTAGTCCACACAAAACCGGAGTTCTGGAGTGGCACCGGGTGCAGCAGCTTTTGGTACTAAGACCACTGGGCTAGCCCACGGGCTGCTGGAGGGCTCAATTACCCTTAGCACCAACATCTTGGAAACTTCTTCCTTGATGCTGGCCCTGACCTTGTCAGCTACCCTGTAAAATTTCTGTTTCACAGGTAGACTGTCCCCAGTGTCCACATCATGGACGCACCAATTGGTGACTCCTGGCATCAGGGAGAACAGGGAGGTGAACTGACCCAACACCTGGCGACAGTCCCTCTGCTGTTCTGGGGTCAGGGCAGGCGAGAGGATCACCCCATCCACTGACCCATCCTGCTCCTTTGCTGACAGGAGGTCAGGAAGAGGGTCACTCTCCTCCTCCATTCCATCATCTGTAGCAAGGAGCATTGTCACATCAGACCTCTCAAAGTGTGGCTTGAGGCGGTTCACATGTAGGACCCTCAAAGGGTTCCTGGGAGACTGCAAGTCAACCAGATAGGTTACATCGCTCTTGCGCTCCACCACCTCATATGGCCCAGTCCACTTGTCTTGGAGCACGCAAGGCTCCACTGGCACCATCACCCACACCTTCTGCCCAGGTTGAGATTCGACCAGAGTGGCATTCTGGTCGTACCATCTTTTCATTTCTTCCTGGCTAGCTTCCAGGTTCGCCTGAGCGAGTTTCCTGAATCGTTGAGTCTGGTTGCGGAAGGCCAGCATATAGCTGAACACATCCTGGGGGGTCTTACCAGGGGACTTCTCCCAACCCTCCTTCACCAGACTCAGAGGTCCTGTCACAGGGTGACCGTACAGGAGTTCAAAGGGACTGAACCCTAAGGACTTCTGAGGTACCTCCCTGTAGGCAAACAACAGGCATGGCAAAAAGACGTCCCACTTCCGTCTCATGGGCTCCGCAAGGCCCATTTACATGCCTTTCAGGGTTTGGTTGAATCTCTCAACCAACCCATTCCCTTGAGGATGGTAAGGAGTGGTGAACTTGTAAGTTACCCCACACTCCTCCCACAAAGACTTCATGTACTTCGAGATGAAGTTGGTACCCCGGTCGGAGACCACCTCTTTGGGGAACCCCACACGGGAAAAGATCCCCATCAATACACGGCCCACCACGGGGGCTGTGATTGTCCGGAGAGGGACAGCTTCTGGGTACCTGGTGGCATGGTCCACCAAGACCAAGATAAACTTGTTGCCTAAGGCTGTCTTGGGTTCCAGTGGCCCCATAATATCAATGCCCACCCGCTCGAAAGGGGTGCTTACCACGGGAAAGGGTTGGAGGTGAGCCTAACACTTCCCTCCACTCTTGCCACTTGCCTGGCAAGTCTGGCAAATCCTGCAGTGAGTACTGACGTGCTTCCTCATTTGGGGCCAGTGAAAGTGGGTGGCAAGCCTTTGAAAGGTCTTGTCGCACCCCAAATGTCCTGCAAGAGGCACGTCATGAGCCATATCCAGTAGGAAGGTCCTGAAGCGCTCGGGTACCACCAGCACATGGGCTGCACCGGGCTCAGCGACATTAGGCTCACTATAGAGTAATCCATCTTCCCAGTAAATGAGATGAGTCTTGGACTCGCCACCTGCTGCCTGGTCTGCAGCCTGTTGCCGCAGACCAATGAGAGAAGGGCATTCCATCTGCGCCTTGCAGAACTCCTCCCTGGAGTGACCTCCTTCCTGCTGCCAATGGGTCAGCTCAGGCAGGTCTCCCAGTTCGGCTACCTGTTCCCCTGTAGGTTCCAGGGCATCCCCCTCAGGTTCTGCTTCCTCCTGGACCGTGGGAACGGCTGGGGCTGGTTTCCCACACCCCCTGCTCCTTCTCTTCCTGGCAGGCACCTGGGCCACTGTTTCAGGCTCCAGGTCCGCTTGATTACCCCTACTGGCTGCCATTGACCGAGTGGTCACACAAACCCACTCAGGCAGACCCAACATCTCCAGATGAGCCTGGCGTTCCACCTCCCTCCATGGGGAACTCTCCAGGTCATTTCCTAGCAGACAGTCTACAGGCATGGATGGACTAACAACGACCTTCAAGGAACCTGAGACTCCCCCACTCAAAGGGAACTAGCGCCACCTTGCAGAGGCGCACCGAGTTGTCTGCTGCAACTACAGGGTGAAGTGCACCGGGAATGACCTGCTCCTCAGACACCCACTGACACCTAACAGATGTCACACTGGCTCCTGTGTCTCTCAGAGCCTCCACCCTTCTCCCATTGATGGTCACCCACTGCCTGTATTTTTTAGTGTTCTCAGGCAGGTAGGTCTCCTGGACCATCTCTCTGTCTCCTAAAGAGACAAGGGTCATGACTGCTTGCTCCTCCCCTTCACTGGAAACTAATCCTCTCCCAAAGCTACACTCACTAAACCCGGTGTCTGAGCACCAGTGGGTGCTTGGGATTGCTTGGGGCACTTAGGGGCAATGTGGCCCTTCTCACCACAGTGATAACACCTGGGGGGACCCTGGAAGTTACGTCCACCCTTAGGGGGCTGCGACGTCTTAGGCTGGGGGGGGCTGGGACTCCTTTCCCTCTGAACTGTTTTGGGGCCCTTTAGAGAACTCCTTTTGGTTACCTTTGTCCCCCCACTCTTCTGCTGGGGACCCTGCCCACCTTTGGCTGTGGTACCCACAATCCCCTTGTGGACCCTGGTGCTGGTCCAGCGGTCCGCCACCTTAGCAAGCTCACTGGGATCAGTTAACTTACTGTCCAAAAGATGCTGGCGCAGCTCTGGAACACATAGACTGCTCAAGTGCTCCCAACTAATTAGATGGCACAACCCCCCATAATCAGTAACTTTGCTGCCCTTTATCCAACCTACGCGTGTACACCCTTACACATTCAACCCAAGTGTCTGAATCCTGCTTCTTGGAGTTCCTGAACGTTACTCAGTACTGCTCTGGGGTGAGCCCATACTTGGGGCATAAGGCCTCCTTCATCTTGGCATAGGTCAGGGTACCCTCCTTCTCTAAAGGTGGTAGAACCGCCCTACCAGAGGCTTCGAAGTGTTTCCATAGGCCCGCCCCCCGTTCTTTTCAGGCACCTCATTCATTCTCAAGGCAAGCTCATACGATTCATACCATGCATAAATATCCTCTCCCTTCTGGAAATTCTGCACTAAATCCTTGGGTATGTATACCTTACCCCCATGCACTGGCTGTGCGCTGCCACCATTTGAACTGGACTCCACTTGTTTGGCCCTAATGTCCAGTTCCCTCATGCTCAACTCATGAGCCAAAAGCAATTTCTTCTCTTCCATATGTCTTGGCCTTGAGCTTCAAAACTTCCAGCTCATGCTCTCTGATCCTCTGGTTCTCCTCCCGCTCCTCTCGGGAGAGACTTCCTGCGGAATGGACGCTGGCAGCCCTTGATGCTGCCCTTGGCACAGGCAAACCCTGTGACCTGAAACCATTCCCTTGTGCCGCCTCATCCACTTCTCCATTCTCTGGCTCTTCAGCTCCTTTGGCCTCCCACCAGGCTTTTAAGGCCTTCTGTGGCTCATCTTTCTTAGCGCTATTCCTTGTGGGACATCCCAAATCCTTGCAAAACTGATTGAGTTGATCTATCTTGTAGGAATACAAATCCTCAATGTGAAACTCCAATTCTGCCTTCTCACTTGCTGCTTACCATTTTGAGACATGATACGTGGATGGCTCAGGGATCAGATCAAAAATAGAACAAAAAAAAGGAAACACAGTATGTGGTTGCGTAGTGGTCTGCACTAATCTAGTGATGTACACCAATCACTGTGGGTCAAGTTCAAATCCTCACGGCTGACCACCAATGTTAGAAATGGGGGTCTCTAGTTGGCAGAGGTAGGTACCTTTGACCAAATAGGGACCCTTACTTCTAGTCAGGGTAAGGGGGATACACACTTTAGATAACCCCTGCTCATCCCCTTGGTAGCTTGGCACGAGCAGACAGGCTTATCCCAAAGGCAATGTGTAAAGTATTTGTACCAACACTCACAGTAACACAGTGAAAACACCACAAATGGATACCACACCAGTTTAGAAAAATAAAATATCTTTATCTAAACTAAACAAGACCAAAACAACAAAAATCCAACATACAGGAACTCAGTAGAATGTCTTTAAAAAGGGTTTGTTGCAAAAATAAACTTGTAGATGATAAATGCAACACTTTAGTCTCAAAGTACCTGGGATGCGTCACGCAAGACAAACAAAAGGGGCGCAGAGAAGGCGATGCGTCGACTCTTCCTGCGCACCGGTTCCAGTGCGACAAAATGGTGCCTCGATGCGTTGCGACGATCCGGTGCGATGCGACAACGTGGAGGCGATGCGTGCACGCCCGACGGCCGTGCGGCGAACTCAGTGATTCTCTGAGCCGCGACAGGCCCTGCGACACGCTTCCCCAGTGATGCGACGACACCCTCGGTGACGGCGACACGCTTCTCCGGTGTTGCGGCAGCGATCAGCGACGGCGCGCCTCCTCAGCGATGCAACGGCCCTGCGATGCGCTTCTCCGGTGATGCGACGGCACTGCGACACGCTTCTCCGGTGATGCAACAGCGAAACAGCAGCAGCGGTGACACGCTTCCTCGATGATGCGGCGGTGGCGTCACGTTCTCTCTCATTGCGTTGCGCTTCCAGCTCCCCACAGCAAAGAGGCCTCACACACAGTTACAGGCCCTCCTGGAAGACTGGAACTCCCAGCAAGGAAGTTCAGGGAAGCTGGGGGTGAAGTCCTTTTGTGCCTGGGTCTTCAGAAACAGGAGGCCAGCTCTTCTCAGGCCCTTGGAGACTTTTCTTCAGATGGACACAGCACACAGCAAAGTCCTTCTTCAAGCAGGGGACACAGCACACAGCAAAGTCCCTTGATCCTCTCCTCAGTAGAAACAGCAAACTGCAGGCCAACCCCAGACACACAGCAAGAGCAGTACCTCTCCTCAGTCTCTTCAGCTGATCTTCTTTGGCAGGGATTCCTCTTGATCACGAAGTAGTCTGACTTTCAGGGGTTTCAGGTCTCATATTTATACCCCAAAAGTCTTTGTTCTCTATGTGTGAGGGGTCCTGGACCCAGTCCAAACCAGTTCTGGGTGCACTCTGCCAGTGCACAACTTCTTCCTTTGTTAGTGTGGGCCAGGGTCATCAGACACACGGCAGAAGGTGGAGCCAGCATTGTGGAAGGCACACACAGCCCTATTCAGGCCCAGGTGCTACTCCTCCCACCACTCCAAATGCAGGTAGGTCTATTCAGCCTAGTGCTGACTCACCCAGACTCCTGGAGCCACCCCAGCCCCTGTCACTCTCAAACCAGACAGTCAATCCACAAACAGGCAGAGGCACACAGAAAGGTTGAACAAGAAAATAGCCTCTTTCTAAAAGTGCTATTTTCAAACACTGAATTTAAAAACCATCCACCCTAAATGATGTGTTATTAAATTCTGAGTTCAGGGATACCAAATTCTAAATTTCTATCTTGCTCCTATGGGAAGATATGCAGGTAAACATGTTACACAGCATTCCCCATTCTGTCCTATGGGCAAGATAGCCTTTCAATAGTGAAAAAATAAAATTGGCAGTATTTCACTATCAGGACATGTTACCCACACTAGTACATGTCCTACCTTTCACATACACTGCACCCTGCCCAGGGGGGTACCTTGGGCCTACCATTGGGGTGTCCAATGTGTAAGAAAAGGGAAGGGTAGGGCCTGGCAAGTGGGTACACTGGCCAGGTCAACATGGCAGTTAACAAACTGCGCACAGGCACTGCAGTGGCAGGCCTGAGACATCTTTTCAGCGCTACTCATGTGGGTGGGACAATCAGTGCTGCAAGCCCACTAGTAGCATTTGAATTACCAGCCCTGGCACACTCAGTGCACTTTACTAGGGACCTACTGGTAAAACAAATATACCAATCATGGATAACCAATCACAATAACAATTTACTCAGGGAGCACTTGCACTTTGGCACTGATCAGCAGTGGCAAAGTGCCCAAAGCATCTAAACCAGCAAAAACGAAATCCAGCACAGTGTCAAAAATACAGGAGGTAGAGGCAAAAAGTCAGGGGAAAGGATGCCAGGTCTAACAGTGATAGATACATAATTATCCAATTCATGATAATGGATCCAATAGATTTATACTCCATTTTCAAAATTAGCAAGATTTGTACCAGCTTTATTCTGACCCCCATGAAATTTAGATATCATTTTAAGTATGATATTACAGGCCTCAAATAGCAAGTTTGTTAAGGTCTGTCTTAGCTTTAATAAAATGATGTAACATGGACGAAGATTTGGTGGTAAAGTAATCATGTTCAAGTATCTTAATTTGTTGCACTAATAGAGCATACTAAGCATTTGGGGCCAGATGTACAGGCCATGACAATTTGAGACTCACAAATTGTGCTCGATTGCGAGTCGCAATTCGCGAGTCGCAAAATGCCATGTACAACAGTGTCTGAGACACTGTTTGCGATTCCCAATGGGGTCGCAAATTGCATGCATCATGAATATTCATGAGGCACTCGCAATTTGCGACCCCATTGGGAATGGCTGGCCCTCCCAGGGATGGTGGCCTGCTGGGCTCAGAAGACCTCCATGTCTGGGACTGCTTTTAAATAAAGCAGTTTTTTTAAAAATGCAGCCTGTTTTCCTTAAAGGAAAACAGGATGCATTTAGAAAAAGAAAATGAAACGTTTTCATTCCATTTTTTAAGGGAAGGTGGTCCCTGTGACCACTGCCTGCCCATAAAAAATATTTTCCCCTGCATTTGCAAAGGGGAATGGGTCCCCTAGGGACCCCTTCCCATTTGCGAGTGCATTACCACCCTCATGAAGAGGGCGGTAAATCGCGAGTAACATTTATACATGGGGTAGAGAGTCGATATTAGGAAGGATGCCCTTGAAACGCCCCTTCCTAATAGCGAGTCACAATTCCTATTTAGCGAGTTGCAAATAAATTGCGACTCGCTAATTAGGAATTGTACATGGCCCTATTCATTTTTGCATGCGCAAACGGGTCGCTAAGTCGTTTGCGCATGCAATTTAGGGTTGTACATCTGGCCCTTAGACCTTTTTCTTTCTACTTGAATAAGCAATAGTGATGGCTCAAAAAGAAGCCTTAAAATTGGCAATGGAAGTGTCATTAACATTGTTAAAATGGAAAAACCTGTGAGTAAAAGCATTGGCTTCAGTAATAAACCGAGTATCATATAGCAGGAAGTTATTTAAGTTAACTTTAGAGCCATCTAAGGAAGTCAATACTGGGGCATGATCAGAGATGAAGATGGAGCCAATTTCAGCAGATTGGAGACTAGGGAGTAGTGATTTAGTAATGAAAATGTAATCAATTTGGGACATAGTATTATGGACATTAGAAAAGAAAGAAAATTCCAGTTTGCCAGGGTTAAAAGTCCTCCAATGATCAAATAATGGCCTAGAAGTAATTGCTGAATGAAATGCTTCATGAGCTTTATCTGGTTTAAGCTTGTATTTAGATTTTATATCAGTAAAAGGATCCAACAATTTGTTAAAGTCATCACCCATATATATGATATTAGAATTAAAGATATAAGCAAATTTCACCTTATTGGAGTTCCAAAATTCAGGTTCAGATTTATCAGGTCCTAAACCATTAAGCAAAGTAACTAGTTTGATTTCAAGAATAGCATTGACCAAGACCCATCTTCCAGCAGTATCACATTCGGTAGACACAGCATGTATTTTCAAGGATTTGTCACAAAGAATAGCAACACCACCTTTATGATCAACTGCAGGAGAGAAAAATACCTGACCAACCCATTGTCTCTTAAATTTCATGAATTCAAGGGGATGACAATGTGTTACTTGTAGAAAGGCATCTTTAGAATCACTTTTAGACACATCAAAGTGTACCTTTTGTTCATTGACTGGATGTCCAAGACACAAACATTCCACAAGACAACAATAAACATATTGAAGGGTTGTATGATAGAGGCACGCATGGCGAAACCATGCATGCCTCTACCACCCAGCCTAAACCACTTTTTTTGTGGTAAAGGCATGAATGGGAAAGGGGTATGCGTGGCTGCCCCAACCCCTTCCACCGCCCCTAGGCCTAAAACCCAAACCCTTATTTTAAAAAACTAGTCCCACTGCCCCCCCTGAGCCCTAAAAACTACGTTAAGCCCTAAAACTACCCCAACTACCCATTCCCATCCCCTGCCTCGAGGCCTAAAACCCTTTCCGTTAACATACACTACCCCGACCCTCTCCAACCCCTGTGCTGTCCCTAAAACTACCCCAACCACTTTCACTGCAGTTAGGCCTATTGCCCTAACCCCTAATTTTAAAAAAACTACCCAGACTCACCCCCAGCCCTGTAAACTACCCCAGCCATCCCCTAGCCCTGTAAACTACTCCCGACGCCACAGCCCTGAAAACTACCCAACCCCCCAGCACTGAAGAATAATCCCACCCCCAGCCCTGAAAACTACCCCGACCATCAGCCCTGAAAATTACCCCCGATCCCCTGCACTGAATACTACTCCCTAACCCCCCCAGCCCAGAAAACTACCCTGGCCCCCAGCCCAGAAAACTGACCCTGACCCCACCAGCCCAGAAAACTACCCCTGACCCCCCAGTCAAGAAAACTACTCCCCCAGGCCAGCCCCACTTATCTCACTGCTGCTTTCTTCCTGGCATGGTCTTCCATTCTTCCGTCCCAGCAGCAGCTAGCAGATAGACGGCGCACTGCTTTAACCACGTGGTTAAAGCATATGCATAGGTAAGACAAGCATGGCTGCGCTTGCGATGTCAGAACACGTGTGGCTGAGGCTGCGGTGTTCCGACTGTTTCCCTGTGTAGGTTGTATGACAGAGGTATGCATGGCTAAACCACATGTGTCTCTACCACGCAGCCTAAACCACGAATGCTTCTTAACCACGCATTCCTTTACCATGCATGCGTGGTTGTTAGATTTGAAAACCCCATTCTCGTTATATACTCGTTTTACACTATATTAGGTTAGCAGTGTGCGGCTAAATGAGACATCATTCGCATTCATGTCATGTAACCCACTGAGTTATCCATGCAATGTGCGGGCTTCAGTTAGCAAGTGTGACTCCATTTTGTATTTCGTAATCCCAATTAGGCTATGTCTGTACCAGGCCTCACTGTTCGTATTGCTTGCCTCAGCAGAACGCTGTACTCAGTTATTATTTTCTCTTTTGCTCAAGGTTGCCTTCTGACTTACTAATGAATAGGCCATTTTGCCCTTGCATACCTATCATTGTGTGTAGCTTGGCTCCCATGTTAGAAGCCGCCGAAACCCAGCACGGCAACCTTGAGCTAGTGATAACATGTACCCATCTGGCAGGTGGTAGTCCATCACTCTGTGCCTACTTTGTTCATGTTCGGCCTTAGCCGGTAACTTTCCATTGTGGGCGTGGTTAGGAGACCTTTGGGAGGAATGATTATGCGTTGTCGACTGTTGGGGGCCCAGCCCCTTGGCAGACATCTTAGGGTGCAGGTCAGATTGGACTCCTCTGCAGAGTATTGGTAATAAACGATTGTTTTGTATTCTCTACTGTCTGACCGACTCTTAATTTTGGGGAAGGCTATGAGGTGGTTGTAGGAAACCCGGGTGACCCTTTTCGGGTCACTTTCTTCATTTGGCGCCCGAACAGGGACTCCTCAAGGTGACCCGACTCGCCCGTAATCGAGTTGTAGGGTCGGGGTGGTGTCCGTTCGGTCGGGCGGATCGGGGATCCCCACACGATAAGAGCCCGGTTCTCTTTGCTGCCCCGCCCGGCTGATCGGGCGACTCCTCGTCTAGTGGTCACCGGCCGGAGTCCTGAGAAGGCGGAACCTTGGATTTGACCGTTTGGTCTGAAGAGTCGGCAGTGGAGAGTAATATTGCTCAACCCTCGTGCACCAGGTGAGTGACTTGAATTCTTGGAAAATGTGGCACCATGGTTGAACGGCACGAGCCTACAGGCTGCGTCTGGTACAGTCTCCGGACTGTCTTGTCTTGAACTTGGTGGGTTTGCGGACCCTTGAAAGACACAGAGTGTTTGTGAACGGTCTACCAGGCCATCTGGAAATTCGGCCCATTCTTGAAAAGGTTTGGTGCTATTTGCGAACAATCTGCCAGGCCAACTGGAAATTCGGCTTACTCTTGAAAAGGTCTGGGGCTAGAGCCTGTCTTCTTGTCTTGGTACAGTCTGCGGACTGTCTTGTGCGGTTTTGGACCGCTTGTATTTGGTTCTTGGATCAGTTGTTGGTTGGTGTTCTGTTTGTCCGTTGGGGACGGTGTATGTGTCTTATATTAAGATGCCTTGTCTAAGTAAGTTAGGGTGTTTTGGATGTCGGTGTTGTTCCACTGAAGCTCGATTGGAAGAGAGGCAGCCGGCGCCTCCAGAAGGTACCCCAAATTTTGATGTATACGTCAAGCATGGCATTGGCCCTATTACGTTTAGCACGTTGTGGAATAAATATACAAGGGACAATGTCAATCTACAGTGGCCGCTTACCGGCACATTTGATGAGCAAAAATTGAATTACTTGCAGGACAAATTGTTCGCCAAAAAGAGCAGACAGTCGATGTTTGATTCTCTGAGAACATCGCAGAAGGAAGCAAAGCAACGACGTATGAGAGCAGAGAAGCAAGCCCGGAGGGGGCAGACGCAAACGATAACGCAGAAGGCAATGGCTTATGATAGAGAAAGGATCGAGAAAGGCATAGAGTGTGCGGACAGGAAGTTTCGCTTGCAGAGTGATAAGTGTTATTTGACTAGGGAGGAAGGTGATGCCTTCGTTGAGGAGTTGTTGGATTCCCGACCCGCACCTCCCTATGCCCCAGAACGACTATATTCCGTAATTCCGACACCTCAGTCTTCGGCCTCTGGTTCTGTTATTCCTACTCTTTCTGTTTCTTGCTCTACTGCTTCAGCCTCGGCCCTGCCCGCTTCTTTCCCACTCTCACCAGCTGACAGGGGCGGGTGCCGTCCGTTTCTCTATTCTGTTTCCCAACTCCGTGCCTGTGGTCACGCCTCCTCTTACTCATGCGACACAGTCTTTGAGCACGATGGTATCTGTTTCTTCATCTGCTCTTTCCCCTTTGAGTGTGTTACCTCAGGCTTCGCAAAATACAGAGACGCCAGTGCGTGGAGTGCATGAAGTGAATTGGGCGGCGGCACGTGAACGCATGGATAAAGTGTTGGTACGCTCTGCGGTGGGTGATGAGGAAAAGAGAATGATAGCTGACCAGGCTGCACAGTGGGCCCAGAATCCGATTTATAGTGTGGAAGATGTGTGGAGTGTGATGAAAGATTATGAGCTGTTTATACAGCAACATGCTCTTAAGCATATGTCCGCCACGCTGATAGGATTGTGGGAACAGTGTTTCAAGGGTATTGCACCGCAGATAAATTATGACATTCGGGACAGGGTTTATACTACAGATATGGCCCCAAATGAGGTTTTCAGTAATGTGACGACATTGGTGGGTTATCGGGGTAGATTGCTTCAGAAGGTTCCGACAACAGTGTCACAGTACCCCATGAGGGAAGTTCATCCCATTTACCACCCCGAAATACCAGACTTGCGAGATGGGAATAATATTGTTACTCGCCCACGAGTGGCGGCCCATTTCCAGGAACAGTGGATCTAAACCCCTTGGAAGAGGAGTGAGGTAATATCCCTAAAAGGGCAGTTACCGGATCCTCGGAAAAAATCTGACAGCGTACTATAAAGAATTGATGGAGGCGTCCTCTTCCACAGTGATGACATTAGCTGATATAGGGCCCGATTCACAGAACTAACTTACGACAAAATCCTAAACTTACTACCATTTTGGTATTCACAGAATAAACTTACTCATTTTGGTATTCACAGAAGACACTTACACATTTTGTGTAACTTACACATTTTGTAAGGAGCGAGAAGCCGAAAGCGGAGCTATTGCCTTGCCGGGACGTATTATCACTTACATGCACTCCCTTATCCCACCTAGACGAGTGGATTGGAACAAGTTGGCTGCATGTCATCAGAAGAAGGATGAAAGTGTGTCCGATTTCTTTACTAGGTTTGATGGGGTGTTTCTGGATTTTAGTGGTCAGGATCTATCGCTGGAGGGTGGTGTTCGTCTGTTCGTCAACAGGTTTGTCACTAATTTGCTTCCTGAGATTGCATCTAGATTGCAGGCAGCGGAAAGCACTTGGACCACCTCCTCCCCGTCAGTAATATTGAGTATGGCACAGTACTAAGAGCATAGGGAGAATGAGGAGAAAGAGAAGGTGGAGAAAAAGTCAAAGGAGTTGAAGACGAGGGTGTTGATGCAGCAGGTGGCAAGGGGGAATGGAAGAGGAAGGGGTTTGGGTCCCGCTCAGCGGGGATACCGGTCTGACCGGAACAGTACATCGGGTGCGTCTGTAGGGTACAACCAATGTGTGTACTGTAAAAAGGAGGGGCATTGGCGAAGTGAGTGTCCGGAGTTACTGCAGAAAGTTGAGGCCCCGAGAGGTAGGGGTTCTAGAGGACGTGGTAGAGGAGGAGGTGGCTGCAGAGAGGGTCAGTTTGAGGATGCATCGTATGATCAGCAGAGTAAGAACTATTTTGACGACCATCGGGGAAGGCAGTACTATCATGACGACTATGACATGAAAGAAGTGACGGGATGTCCCACAGCTAGGACAGCCAGGGACAGGGTAAGGGACCGGTTCCAGTGCCTGTTGATCAGCGGGGACCTTATGTCACTGCGGATTTGCAGGGCACGCCCAAGACGTTCTTACTTGGCACGGGTGCTATGAATAGCTCTGTTTCTCGATCGCTGGTCCCAGGGGCAGCTCCGTCTGGCCAAAACAATGTTCGGTAGGTTTTTCAGGCATGCCGGTTGTTAGCCCCATTTCCGAACCTCTTGCTTTGACTATAGGTCCATTTACCGTGGATTCGCCATTTCTGTTAACGACAAATTGTGGGGAGAATTTGATGGGATTGGATTTGTTGAAGAGATTTAATGCCACCATCTTTTGTTCTCCGGATGGTGTTTACATGACTGTTCGGCCGCAAGTGGCTTGTGCAAAACAATGCTTTGCACAAGATGCACCCCTCCCCGCAGAATTCAAGGATGTGCCCCATAGATTATGGGCAGCAGGAGACACGGATGTAGGGTTGCTCCAGATCCAGCCAGTCTCTATTATGGTTAAGGATAATGCTGTATTGCCACGTACTCCCCAGTATAAGATTTCACAAGCAGGAGAAAGTGCTTTGTTGCAAATAATACTGGATTTGATTAAGCAGCAAACAAAAACACAACCAAGACAGAAACAACCGCGAAGCACCATGGAGGTAGCCGGAGCAAGTACAGAGGACAACCAGAACCCCACAAGCCCCACGGAGGACCAGCCTGGGACCATCATTGGGGAGACGGTGGCAGGATTTGGGGGACCGGACACTGCACAACATGACCTGACCCAACAGCAACAGGGTGAGTAATGACCAGGGACGGGGGAGATGGGCACAGTGGCACACATGCACAATTAAGTAAAGCACATCTGCGGACAAACCATGCCCAAGAGTCACAACTCCGAACAAGAGACCAATTTACCCAAGTCCGCAACATCTCAGCACTGTATAAGCACAGAAGTGAAAGGCACATCGCCTGAAAGGGATAAGGGCCAGCCAATCAGACCTGAAGGGGCAACTCACCCACAATGCAGCACACACACATAAGAATCAGAGCACCTCAACATTGACAACAATGTGGTACAAACTGAAACATTCACACAACAGAACAGAGGACACAACTGCTGCTGCTTGTGTGTAGAAAATGGCCATTCGCATGTGGCATAGCAGGAAACTGTGAGATGATAATGTACAAGTACACCCTCACATCCCTGATGGTGCAGAAATGTCAACTGTCCCGCATCAAATTGGCATCTCCTCACAAACAGTCACAATGTACATTGTCATGCAGTCTGTATGTAAACTTGTACAATGCGTGAACATACATGTGAACACAATGTCAATCTACATCTCCTCTACACATTGCAGAGGGTGAATCAACACCTCCTGCAGAGCAGATCCAACAACACAGCACTGATGATGAAGAGGGCCACACCAACATCTACACCGACGCCCTCCAACAGCTCATGGACAGCTCCGGCACCCCACCTCCAGCAGCAGGGCAGCCCAGCTGCATCGATGAGACCCCACCCCCTGCACAGACAACACAGCAGGAAGCACCCACCACCACGGCTGTCTCCCAGGACCCCCACGACCAACACATGGCATTCCAACGCCGTGTGTACGGGTGCCAGGAGAAGATGGATGAACAGCTGGGGTCTGAACTCATGTCAGCCAAACTAGATGCCATATGTGGGTGTCTAAGTCCCATCAGGGACGACTTACAGTCCCTAATGGACACCCACTGTCTGATCCATGCTCTCCAACAATCCATGGCTGACATCGCTGGAGTCATGACTCTGAGCCAAGAACAACTGTCCAGTCAGAGTGGCTCCAGCGATGTCAGCCGGGAGTTGGGACACAGAAAGAGAATGATGGAGAGCTTGGAGCGGATGCAGGCGGAAAGAATGTTTGCCATGGCTGCACACAAGTCAGATGTAGCTGTGATCCTCCATGCCCTGCAGATCCTCGTCATGGCATTGCCACCACAAGGCCTGGCGCGGATGAATGCTGCTGCTACTACTCCATCCACATCTCCACCCCCTGAAGTGTCAGTGTCACACACTGCGGCAGACATTCCACCTCCGGCCCCTGATGTGTCACTGCCACACAGTGATGCAGACAAAACACCACCACCCACATGTGAGGCACCGGACACATCAGAGGACGGAGATGATGATGAATCGGGCTTTGTGGTAAGAATGAAGTGGTAGCATTCATCTCCGCCATATGGCCTGTTTCAGCTTGGTTCTGCCCTCTGCATCATGCCCTGGAATAACACCTTCCACTGTCCCCCGATACACTCAGCGACACTCACCTTGGACCTCGACATGGACTGCCATATTTGGTTTGGTTACCAATCAATCAATCAGGGAATTGTAAGCGCGCTACTCACCCGTGAGGGTCTCAAGGCGCTGAGGGGGGGGGGTCCGCAGATCTGTTTAGCCGAAGAGCCAGGTCTTGAGGGTCTTCCTGAAGGTGTTCAGGGAGGGGGCGCGTCTGATGTCTGCCGGTAGCTCGTTCCAGGTCTTGGCTGCAATGTGAGAGAAGGATCTTCCGCTTACTCTGGCTCTGTGGATGTGCGGGGTTTCGGCCAGTGCGAGGTTGGAAGATCGGAGGTTTCTTTTGGGTATGTGGAAGTTGATTCTGTCGTTGAGGTATTTGGGTCCGTTGTTGTGTAGGCATTTGTAGGCGTGAGTGAGGATTTTGAAAGTGACTCTTTTCTCCACGGGGAGCCAGTGGAGAGTTCGTACCAATGACCAATGACACAGCAAGCACACTGCGTACTGAAGTCTTCCACTCCCGATGTACTTGTCAATCCCTAAAGGACTCCGGCTGGCCCTTCACGGGGCAACATTGCAAAGTGGGGTTTGCATGGCCCTGTACTGGTCCAGCTTCAACACTCCACTGAATGTGAATAAAACATTCTAATTCACACAGATGTGTCATGGCTATGCTCAATCAAGTATGAAAGTATGGATGAATGTAGGGACAGTGATTCCACAAAATGGTACTCCCTGGTTAATACTATCAGTGCGCATGTATGGCCGTGACCCAGATAGGCAGTGAGACACACATTGTCATTCAAACCAACACTCATCACAGTTGAATACAAGTGAAGGTGTGTAGACTTTAATAGCATATGCGTGTCAGTACGGGCAAGAGAAGTGCCACAACATGCAGACCAATGCAGCAGTATGTCAGAATGAGGAATGTTGCCAAGCGCCGCTGACCACTCTGGGGGAGTGCCTCACCTTTCACAGGTGTGTGTTGTTCGGCGTTGCTGTCCGCTCATGTATTCGGAGTCCAGGCGAATGCACTGTTGTCGTGGGATATGTGACCAGATCTCCAAGATGCAACAAGGTGTTGAGACATGTACAATGGGTTCCAATCTGTTGTGGCTGCAGGTACATAGTTACTCGTACATAAAAGCGATTGCAGCTTCGCAGGCTATCATTTCCAACATGAGCTCGTTGTCGACTTCATCAAACAGGATGGCGAGGCCATCCATTAGCAGATCCGGAGAGATGTGCTGCGTCCACCACCTTTCACCAATTAGCACTACAGCTCAATAGGGGAGCGGTTCAATGTGGTCACTGCACACGAGGAGTTGTGCAATCTCCCAGGTCCAGCTACCAGCATGTATGCCAAGTATCAAGACATCCCATAAACGGGTATCACAGTGACACTCCTGGTCGTGGGCCAACAGGGGGCGCACACACATATCAAAATCCAGTTCAGCTACCATCCTGTTGGATAGGCAGACATCCATGGACCACTCGAATATGCACGATCGACAATGCAACACAGGCTGAACGCAGGTGATGTTGGCAAGGCAGAAGCTTAGCCGGTAACTTATCCGCAGCACTGCCAATGGCAGTACCCCCAGTAAATGCAGCATACGTGCACGGTACAGTTCCACGTGACAGGGGTTGTGCATGTGTCCGGGATGTTCTGCCATTGCGTTAGTGGCTCTGGTTGAAGGGGCACTGTTCTGACCTGCGCCAGTTCTGTGGATGAAATGCCACAGCTCGGATCAATGAGGTCAGGCTGTGCGTAGTGTGGAAGTCGACATCAGCTGCTATAGTATCTGTCAGGGTGTGCCGGGCACATGCAATTCCGAGGTCGGAGGCGCAGATGTGCTTCCGCCTGATAGTTCAGACAAAGGAGCTTTCATCCCTTATGTTAGTCTCTCATCTGCTTGCATTCAGGAAATGTGAAGTGGCTTGTTGGGGGTGGGGTGGGATGTGTGCGACTTTGGGATTCATGTTTGACATGTCTTGCATGTGGCAAATGTGCAGCATCACTGTGTGTTACGTTGCCTCACAGCTGCTCCTCCCTCCCCGGAGCCTATTTACTTGTGCGCGCAGTGCGGTTGCATCACTTGCACTCCTACGGCACACCATTGTCATGCCTGTCTGCGCATGTCCACAAGCCTGACAACCACACTGTGATGTTGTCCATTGAAGGTGGGCGGCCACGTGAGTGTAGGCCTATGGTAAGGATAGGGCGGACACAGATGTAGAGTCCATGCGTGGCTGAACTCGCGCTGCGAGTAGGTCTAGGCATTTGGCTCTTGCTGTGGCAATACAGATACACACAACACTTGGCATGTATGAGCCAAGACCCCGAGCGGTCTTGCGCTCCTTCATTTCTCCGTTCGTGCGAGCCCGCCCTCAGGGTGCATGCTACATTGCAACATTGTCGATTGGGGGCAGGGTGGCGCCGACACTACAGCAGAGACACACGCATTAGTTACTTCCTTGTCCAGGCCAGAACCTGGGAATTTAACTAGCCCTAGAACTTGTGGCAACTAGAACTAGCTACTGAGTCATGGAGACTAATAGACTCGTCGTGCCTGACTTTAAGATGGCTGCCAAACCACATTCCTTCTCCTATCCTGCCATCCTCCCCAGCTCCTTCCATCCATCTTTGGATTCTATTCTTTTGATCACCTCCTGATCCTCACTCTATTCTGGTGGAGCCCGAAACGCATACATGGCCGATTCCCGGTGGAGCTGCTCCGCAGTTATAGGGGAGATTGGCTCTGGCACACCGCTATGGACATCACCTACCCAGCCGGACTTCGGACATTTGTCTCGTCTTCTTCCCCGCTGCTGTCTCCTTCCTGTGGATTACCAGCCTTCCCTGGTCTTTCTGATCCTGATTTTCGTGTTCGTTAATTTACTCCTGTATTGTATATTTATTCATTCTGTAACTATTGTGAAACTTTTGCAACTTGTAACACGCAGTTTCCTTATGTAAAGCGCTCTGATACCTCCGGGTCTAGCCAACGCTATATAAAACTCAAATAGATAAAAAAAAAAAAAAAAGAACCGAACCACGCCCAGGGCCTTGGGCAAATCCTTCACACCCCTACGCTGGCCTGGCATACGCTGGCCCAGCCCACTCCACTTACGCTTACAGGGGGGATGACAGAGCCATATGTCCAAGGTCTTAGACACTGCCTGAGGTGACATGGTTGCATCCGCAGTCCACAGAACAAGGTAAGGTGGTAGGGCCCTGGCCCATCATGCATACATAATGACCACAAGGACACACTTAGATAGATAGTGGAACTGGCTACAGGCACGTGCGCCCGGCCACTTTTTTTTGCCAGGGTCACATGTCCAGTGACGCCTGTGCTGGATGGGTGTGGGGTGAGTGTAAGCAAGCACTCAGGGAGTGGTTGGTGCTGGCAACAACTAGAACAGTGATCTTCGTATTTCACACACAGATTCAATCATAAAGGGTCCATGACTTGCAGTGCACTGAGGTAGGGGCAACAGATCTGGAATCACACACAAAATATTCAATCATAAAGGGTCCATGACTTGCAGTGCACTGAGGTAGGGGCAACAGATCTGGAATCACACACAAAAGATTCAAACATAAAGGGTCCATGACTTGTGGTGCACTGAGGTAGGGGCACCAGAGATGAGCGTGCTCATGTGAAGTGATTGTTAATCATTGTGTTCCTTTGGGATATTCCCGCTGCAGCTGCAGTGGGGTGTGGTACACCTGCCTCATCTTCATCATCATCGTCCCAGGTCTTCCCCACTGCCTGAGGCGACATTGTCGCGTCAGCTGTCCACAGCACAAAACTCAATCATAAAGGGTACATGTGTTGTGGTGCACTGAGTTGGTGGCACCTGAAGCGCTCAGCGGGTGCGCAGCCTGCGATGAGGCATCGTCCGGGCGGGCCGCACTGATAGCAATGTCTGTTGCCTACTGGGCTGCACCATTAATAAATCAAGACTCAATTTGAATTGTGAGCCCTGCTGACTGCAGTGTAGGCCGGAGGCAGCGGTCAGAAAGGGCCCACAGCCACGTTGCGATGACTTGTGGTGCACTGAGTTGGTGGCACCTGAAGCGCTCAGTGGGTGTGCAGCCAGAGATGATGGCGTGTCCTCGCAGGTCAGGATTGGATTTGATTTGAGCGCCCTGCTGACCGCAGTGTAGGCCGCAGACAGTAGTCAGCACACACATAACTCCGCGGTGCTGTGCCGCTGGGTGCGCTGGGGCCTGTGTCACAGACGCCAGCGATCGGCTGAGGAGGCTGGCGGTAATGACGGCGGACTCATGGCAGTGTGAGGGGCGCCTCCCTGGCAGATGCTTTGGCCATCCGGGAAGTGAACCACGCCCAGAGCCCCGGGCTCCTATGCTGGCCTGGCGTACGCCGGCCCAGCCCACTCCGCTTACGCTTACAGGGGGGACGACACGGACACATGACTGGGGTCTTCCCCACTGCCTGAGGTAACATGGTTGCGTACACTGTCCACAACACTACAAACACCAGCAGTATGTGTCCACATGGACGTGTCTGTGCTCTGCATACTGTAGTCTGTCCAGCACATCACCGCCACACTTGGCATTGTGTACATTCGTATTCATGGGTGACTTGCCTCCTTCACACATACTTGGTTCCCACCTCTCCCCACATTCTGCAATTGTGTGGCTGAGGGGCCATGCCGTTTTGGGAAGGTCAGCTGTCTTGTTCTGCGCTGCCTCGGTGGTAGTCCGGGGAGGGGGTTCCTGGGAGTGGTGGCGGTGGCTGTTGTGGCCCTCTTGGATCTCCGAGCTGCATGGTCAGTAGCTCCATGACATGTGTTGATCTTCAGATGTGGCTCTGGGCTGGGCTCCCTTTCATGCTGCAGGTTGGCGTCCTGCTTTACACCAGTAAAAGGCAGGTGTTTAATCCCTGCTGCTAACGCGCCTTATCACCTGTTTTTGGGTCGCATCGCGGATCTGGCTGGTCATTGAGAATATCGCGAAGTGGTGTTTTCGTGTGTTTTTGCACGGGAACGCCTACTCTGCATATCATTAGTGTTAGTTGTCGCTCTCATCCGTGGCGATGTTTTTTGCAGAGGATATCGCTGGGAAACTGGCGATATCGGCAGTTTGCACTAGCTTGAGAATAGGGCGATAAGTCTATCGCCACTTTTGCGGCGCTAAAGTGCCGATAAATCGGCGTTGACTCCTTGAGAATATGCCCCCATGTGTAGTAATGTTTTGCCTCGTTGTAACCTTAGGTAGACTACCCTATCCTCATTCAATTCTGCAATAATATGGAATAGTCCTGCATCTCGGGCAAATCGTAATTGTGTGCTGTTTCTAATAATTGCAGTCTACCCATATGGTCCCAGTGAAAAAAAATGATTGGCCCACAGCTTGACTAGGGTGAAATACATTACATAATCACTAATAGCTATAATTGGCCTGACCCGAATACTTCCCACTTTCGGTTTCCCTACTGCCCTATAATACCTGGAGGACATGATCAACGAGCCTCGATAAGGATTGCTCCATGTTTTGCACAATCTAATACATGTGGACCAGGCTGGCTTCATTTTAACTAGTCAATCATGAATTGATAGCTGCTGGGTTATACACTCATGCAAATATGTCACATGCATAAAGCTATTATATTGGGTGCACCAGAGTGCCATGAGTAAGGATGTGCACAATTTCATGAAAAGTTGACAACTTATGTATATGTTGAGAAATGAACTGTGTCTGTATCTCGCTTGACTTTTTTATGTGAGGGCATATCTCATGTAAACGCGCCACGTGAGATAACAACAGAAGACTGGCTAAAGCAAAAAATGACTCTTAGCAAGACATTTCCTGGGAAAATTATGCAAAATTACATTATGCAAACTTTTACGAGCTGCGCATGAGATAAAAGAATGAATTGTGCGAATTTAATCATCAAAAATAACATTTCATGCAGGCCTAGCCACAAGCCATCGTATATACTTTTTAGAAAGCTCCATCGTGCAGCCAAAAAACTGGCACAAACCATGTTCTTTATTTATTATAATGAATTCCTCATTTTAACATATATGCTGGGCATCTTAACCAACACTCCTGTGCTGGGAAACTGTTCATTCTAAAGTTTTCCTCTCCTGAGAGACTAGGAGAGCTGCACTGAACACGTTCTACCAGGGCCAACAGGTTTGTGTGAGGGCAGCCTGCTGATCATAGGCTGGCAGTGGCTGTATGGATAGCAGGCAAACTAAATCTTGCACCCACTGTGCTGCCCACTGGATTTGGCTATGCCTCTGTTGTGCTGAGGGAAGCTCTATTTATAAAATTAAGCAGACAGCACATTAGAGATGGCAAGCATAAGAGACCAAGTAGTGGTTGTAGGAAACTGGGGTTTTGTTGCAGTAGTCCCCCCACTTTTTGCCTGGCATTTGATGCAACTTTGACCGAAGTGCAATAGGTTCCTGCTAACCAGCCAGTGTTGTCTCCCCAAAACAAAGTAATTGGCCAATTAATCCCCAATTGGCCAGCCCTTTAGCAGCTCTGTAAATCCCTATTAAGTGGTACCCCTATTACCTAGGGCATAGGTACTAGAGAGGGTCCCTAAGAGCTGCAGCATATCTTGTGCCACTCTCACGGACCCAAAACCAAACTCATGCAGATGCAGGATGCGTGACAAGGTGCTCTAAAAAGTGAAAATACGACATGGCACACACCCTGTACTGGGCACTGGTCAAAACGAGTATCCCAGCTACATAATGGCTTCCTTCAAACCTATGGTGTTTGGTATCAAACACCTCATATTAATAAACCCACACTGATTCCAGTGATGGATTTGTTATTGCATCCACCCAGAGGTTACGTGAGAGGTACCCTTTGAGAACCTACCAACTTCTAGTGTATTGACTGACTGGTCCTGAACTGCCTGTCACCACAGATGTGATTCTGACCCCCCTGGAGGTGAGAGCCCACACTTACTGAGGTCAGAAACAATGCCTGCTCTGGCAGGACATGTTATCACCTCCTCCCAGCAGGATGACTAGTAATCAGCATATCAAGCAGGAGGCTTCAAAGGCCTCCACTGCCTTTGATATACGACTGGCTTCCTCCAGACTGGGGAAATGCCTCCACTTGCCCGGGCCCATTCGGCACCAGGACAGGAGGAAAAATTAGCAAGTTCAGGAGGCGTGTTCACCCTCAGGATAGTACCACCCCTAAGACGGGCTACCTGAAGTGAATACAAATAGGACATTTTCACATTTCAGTCTGACTGGTCTCTTCACGGGTCATTAGCACTTTATTCTGTGATGTATTGTTGTCACTTCATTAAAATGTTCTTGATGCATAAGATCCATTCAAACTGCGCCTAAAAGTGATGTGAAAGGGAGTGAAGTACAACGCTCGAAGAGACATATCTCGCTGTTTGCACCTTTCTAGCGCCTTTAATAATGATTTTCTCTCTAAATAGAGCGTGGCTTTTTGGTTTTAATGTACCAGAAACATTCCGCCTTATAATATAGTAAAGCAGATCATCCGAATTGGATGGGAGACTCTAAGCGGCAGAATGCAATTGTGCGCAGCAGGTGTGTCACCGGTTGGAATGTGAAGTGTTGGGGAGTGCCTCAGGGGAGTCGGAGGCCCCAAATCCATTGCTACTCACAGTAAAGATGCTTGGACTAATTTAATGGTGCTGCTTTTGTACATCTCTGTCCATAAGTCATCGAATGCTCAAAAGAAAGGATGTTCTGTCATTCATGCAGAGCAGCGGACAATTGGTCAGCTGTTAAAAAGCGGGAAATCTCTGGACACCCGCCGTTTCAAAAGTTCAGAGTAAAAAGAGCCCTAAAATCAAGCTTGTGCTCCCCGAGCGAGCCAGACAGAACCCCTAATGTGGCGCTGACCCTGCAGGAGCGAACAGAGCTTTCACTGTGCGGCCCGGTGTCCAGGGAGGACAGGCACACACTGTGTCCTTCATACACACAACGCTACTTCTAGCCGTACACTGAACAGGTAGATGTAAAGCAGGCATTACCCTCTTAGTGCCGTAAATTCCGCTCTGCTGGCGGGAGTGGTGAAAACTCCACAAAGTACGCCGGCGGAGCGGAGTTTGCCGCCCACCCCTAGTGTCCATACTATAGTCTTTATAGTTGTTTTGGAAGACAGACTTCTCAGCATAGAGGTAATTTAATCCTTACACCTTACTTGTACATCTGTCACCTTGGAGATAGCTGTAACCAGGGAGGTAATCCCATTTTCACACCCTAATTTGCACACCCATCATCCAAAACATGACCACGGGAAAGGGGCTAATCTCATTCCACAATGTACTAGGCACACTTATCATGCAAGAGAGTTCTGCCAAGAAAGAGGGCAGTTCCTCCCAACAGCCTACTATGCATACCTGTCAGCATGGGAAAAGGTATGAGCAGAAAGATACATCTTTCTCAAACCCTATTACAGACACCTCCCACCCTGGCAATATGTGTTAGCAGACTGGTCACTCCCTTCCCAGACACCACTGTGTTTCCCTGTTGGTTTAGGTAGAGGTGTCAGCAGAGAGGCTACTCCCTTGCCAACATGGTACTGCACATTAATGTAGTTCTGGAGATAGGTGTTAGTGGAGAGAAGAATGCTTCCCAAAACACTACTGTGTATGTCTGTCATCTTGAGGAGAGCTGTGAATGGACAGTGAATTACATTTCTGCACCCTAATATATATGATTATTATCCTGGGGAGAGGTCTCAGTGGAAAGGCCAGAACTTGTTATACTTACTATGGAATAGTAAGGTCTTACATGTGAGGTGTATATCTGCCTCGCCCTATTGTGCATAGTGTTGAGCCTGGGGAAAGGTTTAAGTGGAGAAGACGTGTCTCTTTACACCCTACTCTACACAATGGTTATCTACATGCACGGTCGCACTAGAGAGGCCAGTCTCTCACCATAGTCTACTATACACAGTTGTTAGTCTGTGGAGAGGTGTCAGTGAGTACAAGTGTCTCCTTACACCCTACTGTGAACTATTGTTGTACTGTGAAAAGGTCTCATTTGAGAGTTTACTTCTCCCCTCACCCTACTAATGGGGACCATAAGTAGGGTGTGGGGAGAAAGAAGACTCTGAAAGGAGACCTTTTCACAGTTTAAAAAAAAATCTATTTAATTTTTTTTAAAAATAGGCTAAGACAAAAACATATAACTTATGGTGTTAAACAAACACCAACAACATCTCCTTAACAAGCATTTGCAATGCAATGAGTCTGCAGTTACGCAAGTTTGAGCTGTTGGCATTGTAAATGGCTATGCCTTTATTTTGGTTTTGGTTTTTAAAACATAAATAAAATACATTGTCATTTACAATGCCAAAAGCTCAAACTTGCGTAACTGCAGACCTATTGCATTGCAAATGCTTGTTAATATTCTGTAGAAGCGTGGTGGCAGAAAAGGGGTAGTAGGGATTTAGCCTGCTCCGCTCCGGCATGGTTATAAAATACACCATTCCACCCTGTGCTTAATTTGAACCGGTGGTTGCAGGTGCATGCTGCATAATGATCAGTGGTGTTGTGAGTATCAACAAAGTGAGATCAGACACCAAACAGGGAAGAACAAAGAAGCCCTCTCACACGCCTTGTAATAAATTAAAGAAGCTTTAGCAGAAAAATGATAAAGCTAAAGCCCGCGCATTATCTATTGCATATTAGTACAGTGTTGGCACTTAGCAGGACCCGTTGCTCAGGTGTGCTTTGCTGCCTCTTATGCAGGCGCGCTGCATAGCGTAGTGCCCGATAGACGGACTGTTTGGTGTAAACGGCGTGCACGTGGTTTGTTGCACACTGCATGTAGGGGCAAAGCTTTTAGTAAATTGTGATGTACCAGAGCCGTATATAAAACAGAAATCTGGCGCTGGAGGGTCTCAGAAGGCTGCCCAGTTTAGCTCCATCACTTGTGTCTGTCCGGGCTTCAAGCAGCTGGAAGGCGCTCCGCCCGGGAGCACCGAGAGAGGTCCCCTCACTTTGAGCAGGGGTGGATGAGCACATGAGGTCTTCCTGCAACTCCCTCACAGCAGCACTGCTCAGCCGAGAACACTCACTCACTGAGATCCCTGTGCAGTAGCACACTCGAACCTCGTCTTCACCCTTCGTCTCTCCCCTCTCTGTTTGTTTCTTTCTCTCTATTTCACTCCCCGTCTCCCTCCCCCCCAAATGAGACACTTACCGGCGGGGCTGACAGCCTCTGTGGTGTATGAGAGACCCCGGCAGGAATCTGCAAAAGGAACCGACAGGAGCAAGTGTGTTAGACTAGCAGGGATGGAATGATCTCCGGGTAAAGAAAGGAGTGACGGACAGTGCCCGGGGCGGGAGTGACATGGAGGGGACGAAAGGAGTGATGCACAGTGCCAGGGACGGGGTGTCCTCGAGGAGGAAGAAGGGAGTGACGGACAGTGCCAGGGACGGGAGTGACATCGAGGGAAGAAAGGAGAGACGAACAGTGTCAGGGATAGGGTGTCCTCAAGGGGACGAAAGGAGTGACAGGCAGTGCCTGGGACGGACAGTGCCAGTAACGGAGATATCCTCGAGGGGAAGAAAGGAGCAATCTGAAACCTTGGCAGCTACGTCTACAGTTGATTCTAAAATGCCGCTGTCAGAGCCTGTACATGTGAATGGTTTCGTATGTATCTTCTTAAGATACAGTGCCGCCAGGTAGTGACGCGCTATAGCGCTGCGCGACTCACCTCAGAGCTGCGCGATCCCTTCAGCACCTGCTTGGTGAGGGCGATGACGTCAACGCTACAGGTGTTCACCTTCTCGGTCAACAGTCCTTTTACTGACTGCCCGAAACGCGCCTGGCCCTCGGCGGTCGCCATCTTGGGAGCAGCGTCCTTCTCCATGACGGCGAACAGACCCGGAAGAATGACTGAAGGAAACGCGACATTGCGCAAAAGGCACTGAAGCCCGCGAGCCGCCGTGCGTGTGCACATCTGCTGTCCGGCGCCGGGCGACGTCAGTTGCGTGGCACATGGGCGGCGCATGGAGCGTGCGGCCGGAGGTGTCCGGGGCTCCCGTGAGCTGAGGGAGCCCTGTATGTTGGAGAAGTCCGGCGGGAGCCCACCCCGCAGAGAGAAGTCCGGCGGGAGCCCACCCCGCAGAAGGAAGTCCGGAGGGAGCCCACCCCGCCTTCGTGAATGCCGCATGGTGCGGCCGGAGCAAGATTCAGCGCTGAGTCACAAGAGCCGGTGAGTGGGGTTGAGCGGGAGGCATGCTGGGCGCCGCGCCTGGACAGGACATGTGCACGCGTATGGTGCGAGCAGGAGTTGTAAAGACGCGAGCCGTACGCGTGCACATCTCCTGTCTGTTAAGCTTGAGCACAGACAGTCGATGTGCACGCGTACGGCTTGCGGCGTTATTACAACTTCTGCTCGCACCATACGCGTGCACATCTCCTGTCCAGGACTTGCCGTACGCGTGCACCTGTCCTGTCCCGCATCGGAGCAAAAGTCGGCAACAATAGATCTCGCATAGCGAGCAGCGCTTTGCGCTGCATCGCTAGGCGAGACCTAAAAACAAAAAGGTGAAAACTTACCGAACAAATGATCAAAAAAGAAAACCTACTGCCTAAGGGGGCACTTGTGCTCTTGGGCAAGCTTCTCTTTTGCAGACTTGCTTTGTCTCTGATGAAAAAACAACCTGTTTGCACAAGCAGCAAAATAGCTTTTTATTTAAAAAAGCAGGGTTGTAGTCTGCTTGTGCACTTAGAGCCTCTGCAGACACAGTATCTCCTGGAGCAAATGATGTTGAAGCCCCTGTAGAGCTGTCTAGTTCCCCAGCATGAGCCAATTCTCCCTGTGCAAGCCTTTGTGGATGCATGGATCTAAGGTGTCTCCACCTTCCTGTGATACTCATACTATATTGTTTATTTATACTCCCGAGCAGACTTCTTTGCTTCAAAGTTTACAGATCATGTACCTTTCAGATCCCTTCTTAGCGCCTAAACTTGTTTCAAATATTTGTCACACCAAAGATTCCTTGGGTGGCTGAGATGGTGCAGAAGCCCCTGACTGTTCATCTGAATCAAATGAAGACATATTTCTGCTCAAAGGAAAACAAGATATAAGAGTCAGCAAAATATGTCTTCTCTCACCAAAGTCAAATAGTGACGTAAGGCAAAAAGAATGGAATCTTCTTCTTCGAAATAAAGATATCAATATGAACCAATCAAAATACTTCCTTTAGGGTGTGGTTCCTCTCCCGGATCTCTCGCAAGATACCATTGAACGTCCTGCAAGATTGCAAAAATATTATACTTTATATATTTGATGAAACAATTCATAATCAATTTTTTCAAGCTGATGTCTAAAGTTGTGCAGAGTAACAAGCAACCCTTGTTATTAACTTAATTCCAAATGCACAATCTAACAGGTAGATTGCCAGAGCCGAGCAGGAAGTACACCTCACTCAGACTCTATGCAGGTGATTGTGTGTTCGACTCCAGCGAGCTTCTCCGGAGATCATGAAAATATTATTTCTTTTTATATATTCAATGGAACAAATCATGATAAATTTGACTAATATAATCAACTTTTGTCATCTATTACTTTGTACAGAATATAAGGAAAACACAGTTTTGAACTTAATCCCAAATGTACAATCTAGCGAGGGGTTGGGAGAGCTTACCAGTAAGTACATTCCCCTCAGATTCCTTGCATGGGATTGTGTCTTCGACTCCCGCAAGCGTCTCCCTAGAGTCACTGCTTTAAAAAAAAAAAACGACTAATACAACCATATTTTAATGACTCTCTTTTTACACATGGTCATTAAATAATAACTGAACACATGAAAAAGAACGCTAAACAGTAGATTAAAACAAAATGTAGAACTCTAGGGAATAATCACACTTAAAAAGCAGATTTATATAATGAAACTTAATACTATACAATATTTTATAAAGCTAACAGCTCTCTTTCTGAATCATAATTATGACTTTAATGTAAACACACATTAAATGGCTATGAAAAGTATGCTATTACAATATTAATGGACTTGCTTGGAAAATATCTCAATATGAAAGTCAGAAGAACTGAGGAGATAGACATTCCCAACACAAATATTGATGTATGACTCTGTTTTACATTCAAACATCAGTTTTCAGAGACATTTTGCAAAGTGTGCACCCTTTCATGTTAAGTTACAATAAGAAAGTAATTCCCTTTCGGAATAATCTGCACACCCAGGATATATTATTCAGTTATTCTACCATACCATACCAGTGGAGAAGTGTGGCTCAATGGTTAGAGCGGCAGACCCTGATGCAGAGATCTGACCAGAGTTCAATTCCCGCCTCGGCGGGTCTTGGGCTCAACGTCCTCGGACCTGATAATTCTCGCCTCGGTGCCTATTCTAATCATGGGTCCCACTCTGCAACTCTGGGCAATAGCTTGCTTAATCTCCACAACGGCCCCACCAGCGCTGGGATGCCTGGCTTCACGTTGGGGGTGCCCGGGAGTGGACATTTCACAGGGAAAAGCCAGGAAAGGTTCCACAGCGCCAGGAAGCCTCAGGGTATCAGTGCGCTTTACAAGTACAAATTCATTTCATACATACACTTTAAAAAATATATTTTACTTCAAAAAACCTAGAAATTCTGTTTTTATTGAAAAAAGATTTGAAATTCACTGAAAAAAAATGTTAAAGTAACGTTATAGTTAGGTGAATTTCTCACTGACAAAGTTAACGTTTTAAACAAAAACAAACACAGAAATTCAGCTGTTATAGTTAGTAGCACAAACTATAACTTGCGCTCCCGCCATGCACTGCTTATAACCTGACATATGACATCACTCATGGCATGTTCTTTAACATCATTTATGACATCACTGACATCATCGATGACATTACTGCTGACATCACTGATTACATCATCCAATGACTGTACACGTTTGTTTTACAGCACTGGTACTCATAGTAGGGCCCGCGGCCCGCCAGCGGCCCGGCAGGCCTTCATTGGCTGCCCACGGACCTTGCCTTGCAGTTTCCAGGGCCCGCAGTAAACACAGAAGATGACCGCAGGAGCATACGTAGAGAATACGTATTAAATAGGTATTCACTACGTATGCTCCTGCGGCCTTCTTCTGTGTTTACTGTCGGCCCCTGTGACGTCAGGGCACCTTGGGAAAGCTTCACAAAAGGCCCTTTAAAAGTCAGCTGTAAGCGCTTTCACAGCTGACTTTTAAAAGGGCCTTTTGGGAAGCTTCCTAGTTTGGACAAAGACAGATAGAGGCGCAGAGACAGATAGAGGCTCAGAGACAGAGAGAGGCGCAGAGACAGATAGAGGTGCAGAGACAGATAGAGGTGCAGCGACACATAGAGGCACAGAGACAGAGGTGCAGAGACAGATAGAGGCGCAGAGACAGACAGAGGCGCAGAGACAGATAGAGGCGCAGAGACAGATAGAGGCGCAGAGACAGATAGAGGTGCAGAGACAGATAGAGTCAGAGAGACAGATAGAGTCAGAGAGATAGAGTCAGAGAGACAGATAGAGTCAGAGAAATGGATAGAGTCAGAGAAACAGATAGAGACAGATAGAGACAGGGTCAGAGATAGAGACAGGGAGAGGGACAGACAGGGACAGAGATAGAGACAGGGACAGACAGAGACAGGGACAGACAGATACAGACAGGGACACACAGGGACAGACGGGGACAGACAGATCGAGACAGGGACAGACAGAGACAGACAGATCGAGACAGAGACAGGGACAGACAGGGACAGACAGATCGAGACAGAGACAGGGACAGACAGGCAGGGACAGACCGACAGAGACAGGGACAGACAGACAGGGACAGACAGACAGACAGGGACAGACAGATAGAGACAGAGACAGGGACAGACAGATAGAGACAGGGACAGACAGGAACAGACAGAGACAGGGACAGATAGAGACAGAGACATGGACATGGACAGATAGAGACAGAGACAGAGAGGGACAGGGACAGACCGATAGAGACAGGGACAGACAGATAGAGACAGAGACAGGGACAGACAGAGACAGGAACAGACAGAGACAGGGACAGACAGACAGATAGAGACAGAGACATGGACATGGATAGATAGAGACAGAGACAGGGAGGGACAGGGTCAGACAGATAGAGACAGGGACAGACAGGGACAGACAGAGACAGGGACAGACAGAGCCAGGGACAGACAGAGACAGGGACAGACAGGGACAGGGACAGACAGATTGAGACAGGGACAGACAGATTGAGACAGGGACAGACAGATTGAGACAGGGACAGACAGATTGAGACAGGGACAGACAGATTGAGACAGGGACAGACCGATTGAGACAGGGACAGACAGATTGAGACAGGGACAGACAGATAGAGACAGGGACAGACAGATTGAGACAGGGACAGACAGATTGAGACAGGGACAGACAGATTGAGACAGGGACAGACAGATTGAGACAGGGACAGACAGATTGAGACAGGGACAGACAGACTGATAGAGACAGAGACAGGGAGGGACAGACAGAGACATGGACAGAGACAGATAGAGACAGGGACAGACAGGGACAGACAGATAGAGATGGGGACAGACAGGGACAAACAGATAGAGATAGGGACAGGCAGATGGAGACAGGGACAGACAGGGACAGACAGATTGATAGAGACAGGGACAGACAGAGACAGGGACAGACAGAGACAGGGACAGACAGATAGATAGAGACAGGGACAGCCAGAGACAGGGACAGACAGACAGAGACAGGGACAGACAGATAGATAGAGACAGGGACAGATAGATAGAGACAGGAACAGACAGATAGAGACAGGGACAGACAGAGACAGGGACAGACAGATTGAGACAGGGACAGACAGAGACAGGGACAGACAGATGGATAGAGACAGGGACAGACAGAGACAGGGACAGACAGGGACAGACAGATAGAGACAGGGACAGACAGAGACAGGGACAGACAGAGACAGGGACAGACAGATAGAGACAGGGACAGAAAGATAGAGACAGGGACAGACAGAGACAGGGACAGACAGAGACAGGGATAGACAGATAGAGACAGGGACAGACAGAGACAGGGACAGACAGATAGAGACAGGGACAGACAGATAGAGACAGGGACAGACGGATAGAGACCGGGACAGACAGATAGAGACCGGGACAGACAGATAGAGACCGGGACAGACAGATAGAGACAGGGACAGACAGATAGAGACAGGGACAGACAGATAGAGACAGGGACAGGCAGATAGAGACAGGGACAGGCAGATAGAGACAGGGACAGACAGATAGAGACAGAGACAGGGACAGACAAAGGGACAGACAGATAGAGACATAGATAGAGACATAGACAGATAGAGGGATAGAAGATAGAGAGATAGAAGATAGAGAGACATAGAAGATAGAGATAGAGACAGATAGAGACAGAGAGCTAGAGATAGCTAGAGTGAGATAGCTAGAGAGATAGCTAGAGACAGATAGAGAGAGAGATAGAGAGAGATAGAGAGATAGAGAGAGATAGAGCGAGATAGAGAAAGAGATAGAGCGAGATAGAGAAAGAGATAGAGCGAGATAGAGAAAGAGAGAGATAGAGATAGAGATAGAGATAGATAGATAGATAGATAGATAGATAGATAGATAGATAGATGTGTTTATGCCGGGTCTGGTGGCTCAGTGGATGAATGCGTCCGCTGCAGGGGCCTGTGTTCAACCTCATGGTCACAGTTTTTTTTTTCTTGCCCTAGCCCCGACCCCCTCCGCCACTGACCCCGCCCCCACCGGTGCGGCCCTTGGCCACAAACCACACTCTAAATTTGGCCCCCGAGAGAAAGTTTGTGAGTACCCATGTTTTACAGTTTACATGGTAGTTAGTAACTACCATATTCATTCTATGTAAATTTTCTGCAGCTTAGGTGCAGCTAATGGGTGTAAGTGTTTAAAAACCCATATGCTCCAAATGCACCATAGCTGTGTAGAGGTATTGAACATGTTATAAATGTTTGCATTCAAGAGTAACTCTGTGTGCAAGTAACAGTTGGCTTATATTTATTATTTTCCACAAAACCTTTTGGTTTTGCATAAAAACTTTCCAACAGGACAAAGAGTCTATGTAGTAGATATTAACTTTTGTAAGCAGCCTTGAGCTATTAGCAAAACTTGTGCCACCGTGATAATTCACACTTAACATGAAAGAGTGTGTCCACCAGGTACTAACCTATGTATGCATGCTGGTTTTGTTTTAGAAGAAGGGCTATCTGAAATGGTTTTGCCACAGTATGAAGGGTGCAGGAAGTATGATCTTTATCACCTTCAGATCTTGGTTATTTTTAGCAAATAGTGTATTTTTTGACAACTGTGAAATAGAATGTTATGTTATGTTATGTTAATGAAATTTATAAAAGCGCACAAATACCCGGAGGTGTCTTGGCGCTGAAAACCACAGTGAGCACATTTAGCATCTAGACCTGAAATAACCAGGTCTTTAACTTTTTCCTAAAACTCCCTAAGGAGCTAGCATTCCTGAGTTCCATTGGAAGGGTGTTCCAGAGTTTGGAGGTGCCATAGTGAAAGCTACGGCCACCCCAATGCGCCGTGCGGATTCTGGGGACTGTAAGAAGTCTAGCCCCCTCTGAACGTAGGTGTCTGGTAGGTTTGTACCATACAAAGAGATTCTGGAGAAAAGAAGGACCTACACAATTCAAAGCTTTGTAGGCAAGACACAGAGCCTTAAACTTAATACGCTGGAAAACAGGGAGCCAGTGTAAATTGCGGATTTCCTTAGATACCGTTATATGCCTGGGGATATTAAGCAAAAGACGAGCAGCTGAATTTTGGACCATCTGAAGCTTCTTTAAACACTGCTTCTGCACATTCAAATATAGCCCATTACAGTAGTCCAACTTGGACTGAATAAGAGAGGTAACTACCGTTTTTCTGGTATCCACAGGGATGTACGGAAGTATCTTCCTTATTTTCTTGATAAGAAAATAGGAGGCCGAGACGATGGTGTTGGTCTGCTGACAAAGCGTTAGTTTATTGTCAATCCAAACACCTAGGTTCTTAACTTTAGCTGCTGGTATGGGAGGTGTACCCATCTCTGCCGGCCACCACAGATTACCCCAGGTTGGCTGCATATTACCAAAGATCAAGACCTCGGTTTTTCCAGAATTAAGTTTGAGGCAATGTGCACTCATCCATTTGTTGATTGTACCCATACAGTTTTGAAACTGCTGGATGGGAGAGGTTTGATGTTTGTATGCAGCTACCACAATCTGAGTATCATCAGCGTATGACGTCAAACTAAATCCAAATTCACGGATCAATGGGGCCAGTTCAGAAACGTAGATGTTAAACAAAGAAGGACTTAGTGAACTGCCCTGTGGCACACCACATGGCAAGATATAAGGGGCCGAGTCAAAACCATCAAGTGACTCCGTTAATCTCCGATCCTTCAGGAAGGAAGACAATAGTGCCAAGGCAGAGCCCCCTACTCCCAACTTCTCTAACCGCTGCTGCAAAAGTTCTTAGTAGATTCTTTTGAACAGTCTTTGGTTTATTTCTTTTGAGAGTTTCACTGTTTCTAACAGTGTGCTAAGAATGAACTCTCTCCATTAAGTAAAAACTGTTTACAGTACTTAGGGGTCCATTACGATGACTGGCGGATGCACCTCCGCAATGCTGGCGGTGGGATAAAACGCTGTTTTCCGCCCGTGAGCAGCGGTGCCCCCGTCCGCCATATTACAATGGCCAAACACAGCCCATTGTCCGACCGCCGCGGTGCAACTCGGACCGCAGTCAAAACACACTTGCGCCCGCGGCGGAGACAACCAATCCAGAGTCACCACCGTACGGAATGACGTCCCGCCCGACGTTCAAATTAGGATGTGCAAGACAGCCAGGCCTACCGCAGCGGAGAAACCGGCCATTCTGAGCATACGGAAGCACCACAGCGGAGCGCGAAATCGATAACCGGAGCCGAACGCCATGGACACGGCACTACACGTCTTCCTGGCGCTGTACATGATCCACCTACAGCAAGCCATGGACCGTCGCGGACGCCGACGCAGGTACGCCATCACACAACTCCCCTAACAAACACAACCCACAAATCCATGTCCGATGTAAGGTGCCTGCCCCCACCAGACACCCTTGTGGGGACAGGAACACAACCACAGGTGTAGCCGCACATGTCCCACCTGCCACTAGTCCACCCCTCCACACACAGGCCACCATGTCCGTGATCCTGAAACAATGCCCAGTTCACGTGACCGCAGCGGTGAATCCGCGAGTAAAAATACACACAATGTAGTAGACTGGGCCAGCGCAAGGCAGGGGCAGTGCCCAAAGTACACAGGGCAACACCTCCCCACTCCACACACTAGGCCCACCCACACCATGAAGGGACATGCCATGTGATCTCCCTGTGCCCCCACATGGCCAAAAAGCAGCCAGGTGAACACACACACTGCACCACACAACAAACAACTAGGGAGACAGCCTCATCAGGTGTGGCTGCAGAGCAACACACAGCGTACAAGCACTGGGCCAGTGGAACACACACACCACAACAACACCACACTCGTGGCAAGTAAACTGAGTCCAAGCACTAAATAAACACACACAGATAATGAACAAACACTCCAATGGACACACAGCCTGTCAAGTCACACAGACATACCCCACACTGACACACAGCAACAAACACAGACCACATGCCAACAGCAATGGAGGACAACAAATAGGAAACCCAAAGTGAGGTGAACACAAATGGAATGGCAAGGAGCTGAACACCAAGAATGTGTATATCACATGCAAGGGAAGGAACACATTACATCCACCCCAGCCAAAAAATCCACACATGGCAGTCACAGTGAGTGAAGTCAAACCACAGTCACCTCACTGCAACAACTCAGGGAGACAGCAAGGCAACCCATGAATAGGCACAGGGATGAAAGGAAGGGTATGAAGTCCAACCCTGATCAGCCACACATCTGAATCAAAATACATCTCAGGAGTATGTCAGCAGCACAACACACAGGCCCATTGCAATACTGCATGACAGTTAAACAGAAGTATGTACCTTCACACAACCCCCACACCCATCACACCTGCAGCACACAACACCAGTGACAAACACACAGAAGCTTGCCAGTAACATCCAGTCAAGACACTGACAATCAAACACCCCCCCTGGGTGGTATCCACAAACATCACACACACACACACAGGTATGGCAGTACCACTGTATACACAAAAACAACAGTCAAACACTGAACACAATCAAAACACACACACAGAACTACTACAACAACAGACAAGACCTGTGCAGCTAAAGAGTGCAAATTCTATGGGAGCACAGACACAACAGGAGTACACAACCACATCAGTCATGAAAAACGCACAGACAACATACCACAACACATATAAGAAGTTCATCCACTAAAAACAATAATGGAGAACAAAAGGCAGAAATGGGCCTACAATGACACATAGACAGACATACCACAACACCCATCCACCCAAAATGGTGTCACAGTGTACCACATGTCTGCACATGCACAACCATGACCATAGACACATCAAATGTGAGAGGAGAAAACACCAAGGACGCACATAAAACAAGCACGGCAACCACAATAGACCTCAGTCCATGTGACAGACACACAAGTAAGGCACACCACAATGGCAACACACCTGAATCAAACACAACAACAACACACACACACACTGACAGGAAAATAGAACACCACACACAGAGCAACTGTCAACTGCATGACACCACACAACACAAACACTGCACACAGCCACATCAGTCACAACACATGCACAGGGAAAGATATCAACATGCTACAACAGCCAAACATCAGGGGGTGCACAACAGGCAAGGACAAGGCAACATCAACTCACAGCACTGCATGCACACCAAGTAGTGTGTGCACAACACACATACCAGTAACAAACAGAGATGAGTGACACACCATGAACACACACAACAACAATCTAAACATCACACATACAACAACACACCCAGGAAGTCAATCAGTCCACAGCAAACACACATACTACCAAGCCAACACACATAGATGCAGAAGTCTGGGACACCAAAGTTGAAACAACATGATCAGAGGAAACAAGACATTGGCAATGTTGAAGTGGAAAATAGAGCATGTGTCACAGTAAACAATACCCACACAGTAACCCTTTCATTTAGCAAGGACACTGACAAGGCAGACAACAGGAGTACATTTCTTCTTTTTATTTACATTTCACACTGTCATGCAGCAAAAGTCAGACAAGAGCAAGGCCAGTGGCCAGTTCAAAGTTCAGGTGAGGTACATGAGAAGCTGCACAGGCCAGGGGCAAACAGCAGTGAACAACAAGGCCAGTGGCCACGACACAGTGCAGGTGAGGTACATGAGAAGCTGCACAGGCCAGGGGCAAACAGCAGTGAACAGCAAGGCCAGTGGCCAGTCCAAAGTACAGGTGAGGTACATGAGATCCTGCACAGGCAAGGGGCAAACAGCAGTGAACAACAAGGCCAGTGGCCAGGACACAGTGCAGGTGAGGTACATGAGAAGCTGCACAGGCCAGGGGCAAACAGCAGTGAACAGCAAGGCCAGTGGCCAGTCCAAAGTGCAGGTGAGGTACATGAGATCCTGCACGGGCAAGGGGCAAACAGCAGTGAACAGCAAGGCCAGTGGCCAGGACACAGTGCAGGTGAGGTGCATGAGATCCTGCACAGGCAAGGGGCAAACAGCAGTGAACAACAAGGCCAGTGGCCAGTCCAAAGTGCAGGTGAGGTACATGAGATCCTGCACTGGCAAGGGGCAAACAGCAGTGAACAGCAAGGCCAGTGGCCAGTCCAAAGTGCAGGTGAGGTACATGAGATCATGCACAGGCAAGGGGCAAACAGCAGTGAAAAACAAGGCCAGTGGCCAGGACACAGTGCAGGTGAGGTACATGAGATCCTGCACAGGCCAGGGGCAAACAGCAGTAAACAGCAAGGCCAGTGGCCAGTCCAAAGTGCAGGTGAGGTATATGAGATCCTGCATGTAGGAGAGTAGGATCTGCCTCTTATGGTTACCCCCACTTTTTGCTGGTGTATCACTGTTTTTCGACTTTAGTCTGGCTGGGGCCCTGCTATTCAGGACCCCAGCCTAGCTGCTTCCTCTCTAAATTGATTCCATGTACTTTAGGTACATCCCAGATTGGATTCTGGGGTGCCCTTATAAGGCCCTAGTATATGGTATACTATGCACCAAGGGCATAGACACCCCAGAGGCCTACCAGGGGCTGAAGCATGTATTGTGCCACCCCTGGAAGGCCCTCCAAAATGACACCACAGGTCTGCTACTGCAGCCTGGGTAAGGTGGTGCATGCACCCCTTACTGTGGTATAGGCTACCTATATCACTACCATTGCACACACATATAAACCTATAAGTCACTCCTATGGCAGGCCTTAACAATCCTGAAGGCAGAGTGCTTGGTTTTTATGTGAGAGGGTGCCCCTGCATGAGCAGAGCCCCTCTGCAGCGTTCGGAGTCCATCCTCTGGTGCCGTTTGTGGTGCAGCCTGACCATATACTCTTAAGTGCATTATAACCTCGCGTTAAATGCTAACTTTGGGATGGCTGCACGGAAACATGTCGTGTTTGGTGTCAAACATCTTGGAATACTACCCCCCAGCCAGTTCTGGCGGCGGGGGTAGCATTCCACCCTTCTAGAGGGAGAGACATGTACACACCGGCATACCCGGTATTAACTTTTCAGAGCCCTGGCATCACAAAATGGATGCCGCTGCCACAGACACGGGTCAGGCCTCCTGCTGCTGACCGAAACTCCGGCAGGGGAGGCCTGGACAATAGGTTTCCTGTTGAAGGGAGGTGTAACCACCTCCCCAGACAGGATAGTGTGTATTGGGGCTGGGCGGGAGCACTCTCTGGTGCTTTGAAGTCCTGCACTGGGGGCACATTTGGTGTCCCTGTGCATAGTCCAGTTCAAACCGGTTGCAGGGGCTCTGGCACGAAACTGGACAAAGGGAATGGGTGTAACCACCCCTCTTCCCTGACCCTCCCATAGGTGGGTCCCCAGAGAATGTCCAACCCCCTAACTTAGTATAAGTATGGGACCCCAGTCCTTAGGACTTTAGATATCCCTGGACAAAACTCTGAAGCTGAATCCTGGACCTTCGACGCTCTACATCAAGATTAGAGGACTGAAGAATCTCCCTTGGGGTCAAGGAGTGACTTCCCTGCTTGGCAGGCACCAACAAAGCATCTGTCCGGTCTGCATCGCTGAAGCTCTTGCCGGACGCCGAAGTCTTTGCATCACCAGAGGTGGATTTCCAGACTTCTCTGAGGCTGCCCTGAGTCCCCAGCAAAGCTGAGGCCCGTAGCTGTCGTGGGTAACGTGGAACCGTGACCCCTATACACCAAGCACATTTGCAAGTGCATCAACTTCCTGACATCTCTCGAAGCTGTGCTTTGGGTTCCGAGTAGCCCTAGCCCCAAGCACCAACTGCAGTGAAGATCACTGGCCTATACTCCATGAGTGTCCCGTGGGCCAGCTCCAAATGCGACCGCTTGAGGCTCCTTTGCGATCTCTAGTACGTTGGCTAGTGGGTCCCCACGAAGGCAACTCTTTAACTGCCTGGGCTTTTCTGGTTTCTCCAGACTTGCCCTGACTTACCCTTGCTGGGTGTGTCCCTCAGACCTTGCTGGTCTGCACCGCAGCCTTTTCTTCACTTCCCCATGACTTGCCGTTGCCAAGGCTTGTTGGGTCCAATTCAGTCGCCGACACTGCAGCACTCAACAGACTTCGTGGGACAGCTCGAATCCAGCTTCTGGACCTCGTGGCTGAAGAGTCAAGGCACCTGTCAACTCACCTGAAGCACCCGACATCTGAGGGCATTCGACTATCGTGCCCCTGGTCACTGGCTAGTAACCCAGACTCTGTCCCCTCTGCTTTCAGGTCTTCCTTTTCCTCGATCCAGGCTTGGATTGCTCCGGACACTCTTCTTCTCCACGGCAGCAGCACTTTTCCAGCGGTCGCCATTGAAAACGACGACGATTCCCGACACCTTTTAACACGTATGCACCCGGCTTCCCTGGGTGAGGTAACTCGAGTACTTCGGTACTCACGTGGGTGAGGGCCCTAGAAACTCTTAAGTTTTAAGAGGTTAACTGGAAGTCCTCTCCGAAGTGTCCTTTTTCTTTAAAAATCCAACCGCAACTTTCCCCATAGAAGTCAAAGGTGGCTTGCAGCTGTGTTCCCACACTGCACGCGTCCCCCGTGGGTCCCCTGTGTCACTACCTTGGGTTGTTCCTTGGGGTCCAAGCACTTCTACAGGCTCTAGGCCTTGTGTCTAGTTCAGTCGTGGCTCTTATACCACTATTTTAGTATATGGTTTGGTACGCCCCCAGGGCTCAAACGTGTATTGTGCTAAATACTGCTGATATTTGACTTGTAACTTATGTACTTCGAACTCTAGCCTCATAAAGAGACTAGAGGGGTGTGTTTAAGACTAAATACATATATTTTATATATATACCTGGTGTGGTCCTCTTTCATTTGGTCACTCAAGAGATTATAGACTGGTAAAACAAGCTGCTTTACATTCCTTCAAGACTTAGCCTGAAGGCTGCTCTCCATAGCTACCACTAGGATAGCTTTCAATAAAGGTTGTCTTTAACCTATCATCAATAAGGGGTTGTTTGGACTGGTGCAAGGTGCCCACTATAACTAGTGGACAGCATATGCCAGGCCAACTTCTCATATTGGTGTGCAGCGTGTGGGATTCCAGCTTGCTATTGTTTTACCAGATAATCTCAATTGAATTGATCAACTGAAAACCACTAAGGGTACCTAAAGTACATATAAATTCAAGCTTAGAAATACAGTAAGTTCTACTGAACTTATTAATAATAATAATAATAATGACATTTGTAGAGCGCTTGGTTACACTAGGCTAGTGTGTCCCCGCGCTACGGTACAGTCGAGAGAGACATCATTCCCAGGCCACCCCCCATATACGGTACAGCAACCCGAAAGCTACTCAGTGGGGAATAGAAAAGTATTCAGCTTTTGACGAAAATTCAACTCTGAGGCCTCCATCCAAAGCCCCCACGGGAGTTTGTTCCATTGCTGAGCTGCCCTGAAACTAAAGGAGCGCCCACCCATCCTTACCCTCCTGACTCTGGGAATAATAACCTGTCCCGTCCCGCTAGATCTTAATTGGCGGGAGGGGACATACGGAGTCAGAAGGTGATGTAGGTATGCGGGCCCCTTCCTTTGTAGAATCCGATGGCTCACACAAAGAGCTTTAAACAGGATTCGCTCCTTAATCGGGAGCCAATGAAGGGCGACCAGGGCCTTCCTGGAAGAGGCTCGCCTAGGTAGCATCAGAACCAGGCGGGCTGCTGCGTTCTGGATACATTGAAGCCTCTGTACATGGTTGATATTAGCCCCCAGGTAAAGCACATTTCCATAGTCCAGCCTCGATGTTACCAAAGCATGAACCATGGTCTTCCTAGCTACGGTAGGCAGGAGGTCCAGGGTCTTGCGGAGTCCACGCAAGATTCCAAAACAAGTTCCTGCCACCCGCCTTGTATGATGCTCAAACGAGAGCTTAGGGTCAAGCCACACCCCTAGGTTCTTCACCTGTTCACTAGGACCGGGGATAGGACCCAGGGTCTGTGGCCACCACGCCGATGTCCACACAGAAGGTGCCTTGCCAATAACCATCACTTCTGTCTTGCTCCCGTTCAGTTTAAGGCAGTTGTTAGCCATCCATACCGCTAGTTCTTGCAGGCAGGAATTAAAATTAGTAGCTGCCTTCTCGTCCGACTGTGTTAGAGACACCACCAGTTGCGTGTCGTCAGCATAGGACACGGCTTTGACCCCAAACTTTCCAGTGATGTCTGCCACTGGGGCAACATATAGGTTAAACAGGGTCGGGCTAATGGTGGACCCCTGTGGCACCCCCTGTTTAAGCCCAATGCTCTTAGATAGATAAGGTCCCTGCGCTACCTGAAAACTGCGGTCCTGCAGAAAGGATTCCATCCATTCCAATGCCTTCCCCCCCACCCCTCCCCTCCTGAGAGTTGTGTGTCAAGGGCTTAGAACACCCTTTCTACAACTCAAGAGAGTTTAGTAGGCCACACTAGAGTAGGTAGTGCATACACCACACCTCACTAGTAATGTCTTCACTCCCAGGAACCAGTGGGCTCCTGCCATCCAAATATGACAACCTCCCATTCTTGGAATTGAGAGAGTTGTGCAAGATTAGGAAGCTGAAGACAGGCAAAAGTGCCAACACCCAACGTCTCATGGAGATGCTTCTGCTAGATGACTTCAGAAGACCTATAGGGTCTGCAAGGGTAGGCAGAGAGGGTGGGGCAGAAGATAAGGAAGGGGCCAGGGGTGAAAATACCCAGGACCTGACCTCTGAAACTGGCCAGGAAGGTGACACTATCCTTCCCCTGGAAAATGCAGCTCCTCCTGCAGATGAGGAGGGGGATCAGAATGACCTCCCCTTTGTCCCACCAGGAAGAGTTGTGAGTGTGCCTAGAAGGTCCAGATCTCCTTCTCATGAGTCTAACCATTCTGACACCTCAGTAGGGACCTCTGTTTCTTCTCATAGGAGGGAAACCTCTCATGAGAGGAAAGACAGACTGCTCAAGTATGAGGAAGCTCAGTTGAGAATCAGAAAACAGCAGTTGGCTATAGATAGGGAGTCCCTAGAGCTTCATAGACAAAGAAGAAAGTTGGGACTAGAGTCCCATGGTGGCAGCAACTTCCCTAGTGGTAGGGAAAGGTCTTATGACCATAGAAACCTGAGCAAGATTGTCCCTCCCTACCAGAGTGGGGATGACATCCACAAATGGATTACTGCACTGGAGAGGGCCTGTAAAGTACAGAGGGTCCCTCAGGAGCAGTGGGCAGCAATCTTGTGGCTCTCCTTTGCAGACAAAGGTAGAGACAAGCTCCTCACTGTAAGAGAAGAGGATGCTGATGATTATCAAGTCCTGAAGAGTGCCCTAATAGATGGGTTTGGCCTAACCACTGAGCAATACAGGTTAAAGTTCAGAGATACCCAAAAGGCACAGACACAGGACTGGGTGGACTTTGTAGATTGTGCTACCAAGGCTCTGGAAGGCTGGTTACTAGGCAGTAAGGTGTGTGACTTCAAAGGATTTTATAATTTAATCATGAGGGAGCAGATTCTTAATAACTGTCAGAATCAGTTGCTACATCAGTACCTGGTTGACTCTGATCTGACCTCTCCCCAAGAATTGGGAAAGAAGGCAGACAAATGGGTCAGAACCAGGGTGAAGCAGAAAGTACAGAAACAAGGTGGTGACCAGAAGAAGCAAGATTCCAAAAACTCTGATAAGGGTGGGGAGAAGGGTAAAGACCAGAAGTCTTCACAAGGCCCCCAAAAATCTTCTTCAGGTGGGGATTCCCAATCTAATAAAGGAAAAGGCCAAAAGAAACCATGGTGCAAAGTCTGTAAGCAAAAGACTCACTGGACCAGTGATTGCATCAAGTCCAAAGACTCCAATCCAGCCACCATTGCCCCTAAGGCAACTGTTCCCCCTAGTCCAGCTACAAGTGGTGGTGGAAACACTCAGAATAAGGGTTTAGTAGGGTTGACCCTGGGTACTGAGATGGACTCTGGCCTAGTCAGAGTGCCAACTCAGGCTGTCCTAGTCTGTGATGGGGGCATGGATATGTCCCCCTTTGTGAGTCCCACTAATTTGGGCAAATTCAGACAGCAGCCTTTAATTAATGGAAGGGAGGCTTTGGCATTCAGGGACACAGGAGCAAGTGTCACCATGGTGACACAAGATCTTGTGGATCCTGGGCAGATTATACTTGGTGAAATGTACCAAGTGACCAATGCTAGCAATGTCAGAACAGACCATTCTCTTGCAGTTGTTAACTTCTCCTGGGGAGGGGTAACTGGCCTTAAGAAGGTTGTGGTGAGTGCAGACCTACCAGTTGAATGCTTGCTTGGCAATGATCTTGAAACCTCAGCTTGGGCAGAGGTGGAGCTCAGGAAACATGCAGAAATGCTAGGGATCCCTGCACATGTCTTTGCTGTGACTAGGTCACAGGCAAAAATGTCAAAAGCTGAACAGGCCCTGGATTCTGGAATAATGGACCAGGTGCCTCCCAAGAGAAGGAGCAGTAGGGTTAAGGCAGTGCCTTCCCCCTTGGCTCAGGAGGGGGCCCTTCTAGGGCAGATCTGAGCCAGGAGCAGCTGAACTGCCCCTCTCTTGAACCCCTCAGACAGCAGGCTGCTGCTGAGGCTGCTGGGAATGCTAGTGGCACCCATAAGATATATTGGGATGATGGACTCCTGTACTCAGAGAGTAGAGACCCCAAGCCTGGAGCAGCCAGGAGGTTGGTTATACCTCTGAAGTTCAGGGGCTTCCTATTGACACTAGCCCATGATATTCCCTTAGCAGGTCACCTGGGCCAGAACAAGACTTGGGACAGAATTGTCCCTCACTTTCACTGGCCCCACATGTCTGAAGACACCAAGGAGTTTTGTCGCTCCTGTGTAACCTGCCAAGCCAGTGGGAAGGCAGGAGGCACCACAAAGGCCCCCTGATACCACTACCTGTGGTGGGGGTTCCCTTTGAGAGGGTGGGGATTGACATAGTTGGTCCCATGGATCCCCAAACAGCATCTGGGCACAGGTTTATCCTGGTGGTGGTGGACCATGCCACCAGGTACCCAGAAGCCATTCCCCTTAGGACCACTACAGCTCCTGTGGTGGCAAGGGCCCTCCTGGGAATTTTCTCGAGTGGGCTTTCCTAAGGAGGTAGTATCTGACAGAGGTGCAAACTTTATGTCCAGTTACTTGACTGCAATGTGGAAGGAGTGTGGAGTGACATAAGTTCACCACACCCTATCACCCACAATGCAATGGTTTAGTTGAGAGATTCAACAAAACCTTGAAGGGCATGATTAAAGGGCTCCCAGAAAAGCTTAGGCGAAGATGGGACATACTCTTGCCCTGCCTTTTATTTGCATACAGGGAGGTGCCTCAGAAGGGGTTGGCTACAGCCCTTTTGAACTTTTGTTTGGCCATCCTGTTAGGGGTCCATTGTGTCTGGTGAAGGAAGGTTGGGAGTTACCTCTCAAACCCCCTAAACAGGACATAGTGGACTATGTACTTGGTCTCCGCTCCCGGATGGCTGAGTATATGAAAAAGGCAACCAAAAACCTTGAGGCTAGCCAGGAATTACAGAAAGCCTGGCATGACCAAAAGGCTGTGCTGACTGTTTACCAGCCAGGACAGAAGGTGTGGGTGCTGGAGCCAGTAGCCCCAGCAGCCCTCCAAGACAAGTGGAGTGGCCCCCATACAATTGTTGAACAGAAGGGAGATGTTACCTATCTGGTAGACCTAGGAACTCCCAGGAGCCCCCACAGGGTGCTCCATGTCAACAGGCTGAAGCCATATGTGGACAGGGCTGACATGGGCTTGCTCTTGGCAACTGATGAGGGCCAGGAGGAGGAGAGTGACCCTCTCCCTGACCTGCTCTCTCAGAACCCTGATGAGGGGTCAGTAGATGGTGTAGCCTTGGCAGGCAGCCTCACTGCCCAGCAGCAAACTGATTGTAGACAGGTGCTCAGTCAGTTCAGACACATGTTCTCTCTGACTCCAAGTCAGACCACCTGGTGCACTCATGAAGTGGACACTGGGGACACTGGGGACAGTCTGCCTGTTAAAAGTAAGATTTACAGGCAACCTGACCAGGTCAGGGACTGTATCAGGACAGAAGTCCAGAAAATGTTGGAACTGGGTGTCATTGAACCTTCAGATAGCCCTTGGGCTAGTCCAGTGGTCCTGGTGCCAAAACCTCACACAAAAGATGGTAAGAGAGAGATGAGGTTTTGTGTGGACTACAGAGGCCTCAATGCAGTCACTAGGACTGATGCCCATCCAATCCCCAGGGCAGATGAGCTAGTAGACACTTTGGCCTCAGCCAAGTATCTAAGCACATTTGACCTAACAGCTGGCTACTGGCAGATCAGACTAGCTGATGATGCAAAGCCAAAAACTGCATTTTCTACCCCTGGTGGCCTTTACCAATTTGTGGTGATGCCCTTTGGTTTGAAAAATGCACCTGCCACTTTTCAGAGGTTGGTGAACACAGTACTTACAGGTCTGGAAGCCTATAGTGCAGCATATCTAGATGATATTGCTGTCTTTAGCTCCACCTGGGAGAATCACCTGGTCCACCTCAGAAATGTTTTGGAGGCCCTGCAGAAGGCAGGCCTAACTATCAAGGCCACAAAGTGCCAGATAGGGCAGAGTCAGGTTGTGTACCTGGGCCACCTTGTGGGTGGAGGCCAGGTTCAACCATTGCAGAGCAAGATCCAGACCATCATGGACTGGGCTGCTCCAACTACCCAGACTCAGGTGAGAGCCTTTTAGGCCTGACTGGGTACTACAGAAGATTTGTCAAGGGGTATGGATCAATAGTGACACCCCTGAATGACTTAAACTCTAAGAAAATGCCCAAAAAGTTTCAGTGGACAGTTAGCTGTCAAAAGGCATTTGATGACCTGAAGCAGGCCATGTGCACTGCTCCCATTCTGCAGAGTCCTGACTACTCCAAAAAGTTCATTGTGCAAACAGATGCATCTGAGTTGGGGGTAGGGGCTGTACTGTCACAGTTGAATGATGAAGGTCAGGATCAGCTAGTAGCTTTTATTAGCAGAAGGCTGACCCCCAGAGAGAAACATTGGTCAGCCATAGAGAGGGAGGCCTTTGCTAGGGTTTGGGCTCTGAAGAAGCTGAGGCCATACTTGTTTGGCACTCACTTCCTTGTTCAAAGAGACCACAAGCCCCTCTTATGGCTAAAACAGATGAAGGGTGAAAACCCCAAACTTTTGAGGTGGTCCATTTCACTACAGGGGATGGACTATACAGTGGAACATAGACCTGGGAGTAACCATGCCAATGCAGATGGACTCTCCAGATATTTCCACTTAGAACATGAAGTCTTAACTGGTCAAGGTTAGTTTAATGTCCCTGCGTTTGGGGGGGTGGTTGTGTAGGAGAGTAGGATCTGCCTCTTATGGTTACGCCCACTTTTTGCTGGTGTATCACTGTTTTTCGACTTTAGTCTGGCTGGGGCCCTGCTATTCAGGACCCCAGCCTAGCTGCTTCCTCTCTAAATTAATTCCATGTACTTTAGGTACATCACAGATTGGATTCTGGGGTGCCCTTATAAGTCCCTAGTATATGGTATACTATGTACCAAGGGCATAGACACCCCAGAGGCCTACCAGGGGCTGAAGCATGTATTGTGCCACCCTTAAAGGCCCTCCAAAATGACACCACAGGTCTGCTACTGCAGCCTGGGTAAGGTGGTGCATGCACCCCTTACTGTAGTATAGGCTACCTGTATCACTACCATTGCACACATATATAAACCTATAAGTCACTCCTATGGCAGGCCTTAACAATCCTGAAGGCAGAGTGCTTGGTTTTTATGTGAGAGGGTGCCCCTGCATGAGCATAGCCCCTCTGCAGCATTCAGGGTCCATCCTCTGGTGCTGTTTGTGGTGCAGCCTGACCATATACTCTTAAGTGCATTATAACCTCGCGTTAAATGCTAACTTTGGGATGGCTGCACGGAAACATGTCGTGTTTGGTCTCAAACATCTTGGAATACTAACCCCCCACCAGTTCTGGTGGTGGGGGTAGCATTCCACCCTTCTAGAGGGAGAGACATGTACACACCGGCATACCCGGTATTAACTTTTCAGAGCCCTGGCATCACAAAATGGATGCTGCTGCCACAGACACGGGTCTGGCCTCCTGCTGCTGACCAAAACTCCGGCAGGGGAGGCCTGGACAATAGGTTTCCTGTCGAAGGGAGGTGTAACCACCTCCCCAGACAGAATAGTGTGTATTGGGGCTGGGCGGGAGCACTCTCTGGTGCTTTGAAGTCCTGCACTGGGGGCACATTTGGTGTCCCTGTGCATAGTCCAGTTCAAACCGGTTGCAGGGGCTACCTGCCCCTGCTCTGGCATGAAACTGGACAAAGGGAATGTGTGAAACCACCCCTCTTCCCTGACCCTCCCATAGGTGGGTCCCCAGAGTATGTCCAACCCCCTAACTTAGTATAAGTATGGGACCCCAGTCCTTAGGACTTTAGATATCCCTGGATGAAACTCTAAAGCTGAATCCTGGACCTTCGACGCTCTACATCAAGATTAGAGGACTGAAGAATCTCCCTTGGGGTCAAGGAGTGACTTCCCTGCTTGGCAGGCACCAACAAAGCATCTGTCCGGTCTGCATCGTTGAAGCTTTCGCCGGATGCTGAAGTCTTTGCATCACTAGAGGTGGATTTCCAGACTTCCCTGAGGCTGCCCTGAGTCCCCAGCAAAGCTGAGGCCCGTAGCTGTCGTGGGTAACGTGGAACCATGACCCCTATACACCAAGCACATTTGCAAGTGCATCAACTTCCTGACATCTCTCGAAGCTGTGCTTTGGGTTCTGAGTAGCCCTAGCCCCAAGCACCAACTGCAGTGAAGATCACTGGCCTACACTCCATGAGTGTCCCGTGGGCCAGCTCCAAGTGCGACCGCTCAAGGCTACTTCGCAATCTCTAGTCCGTTGGCTAGTGGGTCCCCACGAAGGCAACTCTTTAACTGCTTGGGCTTTTCTGCTTGCTCCAGAGTTGCCCTGACTTACCCTTGCTGGGTGAGTCCCTCAGACCTTGCTGGTCTGCACTGCAGCCTTTTCTTCACTTCCCCATGACTTGCCGTTGCCAAGGCTTGTTGGGTCCAATCCGGTTGCCGACACCGCAGCACTCGACAAACTTTATGGGACAGCTCGAATCCAGCTCCTGGTTGTTGTCGACACCTCCTGGACATCGTGGCTGAAGAGTCAAGTCACCCATCAACTCACCTGAAGCACCCAACATCTGAGGGCATTCGACTATCGTGCCCCTGGTCACTGGCTAGTGACCCAGACTCTGTCCCCTCTGCTTTCAGGTCTTCCTTTTCCTCGATCCAGGCTTGGATCGCTCCGGACACTCTTCTTCTCCACGGCAGCAGCACTTTTCCAGCGGTCGCCATTGAAAACGACAACAATTCCCGACACCTTTTAACACGTATGCACCCGGCTTCCCTGGGTGAGGTAACTCGAGTACTTTGGTACTCACGTGGGTGTGGGCCCTAGAAACTCTTAAGTTTTAAGGGGTTAACTGGAAGTCCTCTCCGAAGTGTCCCTTTTCTTTAAAAATCCAACCGCGACTTTCCCCATAGAAGTCAACGGTGGCTCGCGGCTGTGTTCCCACACTGCACGCGTCCCCCGTGGGTCCCCTGTGTCACTACCTTGGGTGGTTCCTTGGGGTACAAGCACTTCTACAGGCTCTAGGCCTTATGTCTAGTTCAGTCGTGGTTCTTATACCACTATTTTAGTATATGGTTTGGTACACCCCTAGGGCTCAAACGTGTATTGTGCTAAATACTGCTGATATTTGACTTGTAACTTATGTACTTCGAACTCTAGCCTCATAAAGAGACTAGAGGGGTGTGTTTAAGACTAAATACATATATTTTATATATATACCTGGTGTGGTCCTCTTTTATTTGGTCACTCAAGAGATTATAGACTGGTTAACAAGCTGCTTTACATTCCTTCAAGACTTAGCCTGAAGGCTTTTCTCCATAGCTACCACTAGGATAGCTTTCAATAAAGGTTGTCTTTAACCTATCTCCATAAGGGGTTGTTTGGACTGGTGCAAGGTGCCCACTAGAACTAGTGGACAGCATATGCCAGGCCAACTTCTCACACTGCACAGGCAAGGGGCAAACAGCAGTGAACAGCAAGGCCAGTGGCCAGGACACAGTGCAGGTGAGGTACATGAGATCCTGCACAGGCAAGGGGCAAACAGCAGTGAACAACAAGGCCAGTGGCCAGTCCAAAGTGCAGGTGAGGTACATGAGATCCTGCACGGGCAAGGGGCAAACAGCAGTGAACAGCAAGGCCAGTGGCCAGTCCAAAGTGCAGGTGAGGTACATGAGATCCTGCACAGGCAAGGGGCAAACAGCAGTGAACAACAAGGCCAGTGGCCCGACACAGTGCAGGTGAGGTACATGAGAAGCTGCACAGGCCAGGGGCAAACAGCAGTGAACAGCAAGGCCAGTGGCCAGGACACAGTGCAGGTGAGGTACATGAGATCCAGCACTGTAAATATATGGCACAGTACTCTGCCATGGTCAGCAACACACTCAGGGTGTCAAAAATGGGCAGTCCATGGCACCACTGTGGGAGACACATGTGTGTGAGGGGGACTAACACTCAGACTTGGCTGGCAGTATGACTGGGAGGTGGCTGTCTGTCGGGGCCAGTTGGGGTACTGGCTCGGGGAGAGAAAGGCCCAGCTGGGGTAGAGCCATCAGTGTTCTGGGAAGCCTGAGGGCCGCCAGGTCCAGGTGTGGTAGAGCCAGCAGTGGTTTTGAAGCCTCAGGGCTGCTAGGTCCAGGTGGGGTGGTGGCACGTGGGGTGGACTCATGCCTGCACGAGAACCAGTGTTTGTGGGTGAAGTTTGAGGGGTGCCCTTCCGCTTCTTGGGGATATGATATGGCTTCCCTGTCATGGGATTAAGGCCAAGTGGGGTGTATACAACAGGCACACTGGTCACAAAAGCTGGATCAGCTGCAGATGCTGGTCCCCCCTCTGGGGACGTGCTTGATCCTTTGGGACGCTTGCCCCCGGATTGCTTCTGCACCTGCATCACCTGTTTACCAGGTGTCCCCCCTACAGTGGCCTCCTTACCCTGCTTCACAGGGCTCTGGATGGGAGTAGATGTTGTGGGTGAACTAGCCTTGGAGCCCTTCTTACGTGTACCCTTAGCAGGCACCTGTTTGTCACTGGGCACGGAAACTGTGTGCCTGTCTCTGCGAGACACTTTTGGGACAGGTGAGTCCTTGGCTGGGGATGCCTCTGAGGCATGTGAGCCAGAGGCCTGCTTTTTCCCATCCTTGCCCTGGATGTGGCCTGAAGGGCTTTTGCCCCTGCGCTCTGGTGTGGCTTTACCTTTATGTGGGGATGGTGTCTGCGGCCTGGACTGCTTGGGCTGCTGCTGCTGTGTGCTGCGTGTGACGTATCTGTCCCTTGACGTCTGGGGTGTGTGCCAACCATCATCAGATGTGTCCACTGTCAGGGTGGTGGGCCTAGGGACTGGAGCTGGACCATGGGATTGGGCAAGTTGAATGGCTGCTGTCACTGCAGAGGCCAGAGACTGTACAGTCCGGTGTAGCCCACCCACGTCGGAATGCACGCCCTCCATGAAAGCCACCACCTGTGCCAATTTTTTGTCATGGTCCAAGAAGGCATTGAGGAGAGCTGTCTGACCCACACACAGCTGGCGCAAAAGGTCCACAGACTCCGCACTGATGGCAGCAGGGGGGACAGGGGCAGGGGCAGCGGTGCCTGGGATAAAGGACACTCTTCCCTTCCTCATGGTGCGAACACGGGCAGCAAAAGTGGGAGTAGCAGGGAGGGTGGGCACTGAACGCTGTGTGATGGACGAGGAGGCAGAGTCCCTGTTTCCTTCGGACAAAACTATAGATGCATCACCGCCGTCGTCAGATGACGTAGAGGTCTGCGTTTCTGGCAGGGACTCCTCTAGATGACTACGGTCCCCCTCTGATGCGCTGTTGACATCCATGTCACTATGCAGGTGAGCATCACCTGTGCCTGATGCCTCACCACTGGTGTCCGTCCCGTGTCCTTCCGTTCCCATGTGAGATGCTGCATGAGAGAGAGAGAGAGGATAAGTACATCTGCCTCAAGTCAACAAATATCTGCAAGCGAAGCATCACTAATGATGAACAATGATCCATGTTGGACAACACCATGGGCAGTAACATTGTGCAACCTTAACCCCTTCGCTGCTAGGCCTTTTCCCCTCCTGTGCTAAGCCTTTTTTTGGCTATTTGGGGTAGTGTGCGCTTAGGCCCCTGTAACTTTTTGACCACATAAGGTATCCATGCCAAATTTGCGTCCTTTTTCTAACATCATGGGGATTGTAAAGGTACCCAGGGTTTGTGGGTTCCCCTGGAGGGGACCCAGAAATTAGTCAAAATACAGCTAAATTTTTTTTTTTTGGGAAAAAGGCAAAAAAGGGCTACAGATGAAAGCGTCTTGATTTTTCCCTGCAAATGGCATCAAAAAGGGGTTGTGGGGATGAAATCACCATCTTCCCAGCTTTCAGGGACAAGCAGACTTTTGTCAGAAAACCAACTTTTTTACACAGTTTTGGCATTTTTCTGGGACATAGCCTATTTTGCTATTTTTTGTGCTTTCAACCTCCTTCCAGTTAATGGTAGAAATGGGTATGAAACCAATAATGGATCCTGGAAAGCCATACATTTGTGAAAAGTAGACAAAATTCTGAATTCAGCAAGGGGTCATTTGTGTAGATCCTTAAAGTTTTCCTTATAGAAACTAACAGTTAAATAAAGGAAAAATTGAAAATTAGTTTAAAAAAACAGCCATTTGTGTCAACGTTTTCACCTGTAACTTCTTCTAATTATGACAGCTATTTGAAGGCAATATAGCGTTATATCCGCTGGACCTTTCTGGTTGTGGGGATATATAGGACTTGTAGGTTCACCAAGAACCCGACGAACCCAGAGCCAATAATTGAGCAACATCTTGCAATGATTTTTTTAAGTACCGGATATATAGCAATTATTTTGGGAAAATGTATACATGGAAAAATTGTTATGAAAGACACCTATGTATTTATGAAATGGGAACAAAATGTAGATTTTAGAAACAGTAGATATTTGCACATTTCCGAAATTGGGAGTACCCATACTAGCATGAGAATTATAGGTCATTTTTCAAAATGACTTATTTTTTACACATTGTCTTTCATTTGGAAGGCAGAAATGCATCGAAAGTCAATAGGTAATAACAGTTGCTCTACAATTCTGTGTTACCCTAAGTCTCCCGATAAAAATGGTACCTCACTTGTGTGGGTAGCCCTTGTGCCCACAACAGGAAATGGCTCAAAATGCAACGTGGACGTACCACATTTTCACAATGAAAAATTACCCTTTTTTGCAAAGTGCCTAGGTGTAGTTTTTGAACCCTAGCTCTGCCGGCACCTAGGGAAACCTAGCAAACCTATACATTTTTGAAAACTAGACACCCAGGGGAATCCAGGATGGGGTGACTTGACTGCCTCCCACCAGGTTCTGTTACCCAGAATCCCTTGCAAACATAAAACATTGTCAAAAAAATCACATTTTCCCCACATTTCTGTGGTGGAAAGGTCTGGAATCTGCGTGGATCCACAAATTTCCACCCACCCCGCGTTCCCCAAAGTCTAACGAGAAAAATGGTACCTCACTTGTGTGGGTCGGCCTAGTGCCTGCGACAGGAAACGGCGCAAAACGCAACGTGGTCACACCTCAATTTCGCAGTGAAAAATGACCCTTTTTGGCAAAGTGCCTAGCTGTAGTTTTTGAACCCTAGCTCTGCCGGCACCTAGAGAAACCTAGCAAACCTATACATTTTTGAAAACTAGACACCCAGGGAATCCAGGATGGGGTGACTTGACTGCCTCCCACCAGGTTCTGTTACCCAGAATCCCTTGCAAACATAAAAAATTGTCAAAAAAACCACATTTTCCCCACATTTCTGTGGTGGAAAGTTCTGGAATCTGCGTGGATCCACGAATTTCCACCCACCCCGCGTTCCCCAAAGTCTTACGAGAAAAATGGTACCTCACTTGTGTGGGTCGGCCTAGTGCCTGCGACAGGATACGGCGCAAAACGCAACGTGGTCACACCTCAATTTCGCAGTGAAAAATGACCCTTTTTGGCAAAGTGCCTAGCTGTAGTTTTTGAACCCTAGCTCTGCCGGCACCTAGGAAACCTAGCAAACCTATACATTTTTGAAAACTAGACACCCAGGGGAATCCAGGATGGGGTGACTTGACTGCCTCCCACCAGGTTCTGTTACCCAGAATCCCTTGCAAACATAAAAATTGTCAAAAAAACCACATTTTCCCCACATTTCTGTGGTGGAAAGTTCTGGAATCTGCGTGGATCCACGAATTTCCACCCACCCCGCGTTCCCCAAAGTCTTACGAGAAAAATGGTACCTCACTTGTGTGGGTCGGCCTAGTGCCTGCGACAGGATACGGCGCAAAACGCAACGTGGTCACACCTCAATTTCGCAGTGAAAAATGACCCTTTTTGGCAAAGTGCCTAGCTGTAGTTTTTGAACCCTAGCTCTGCCGGCACCTAGGGAAACCTAGCAAACCTATACATTTTTGAAAACTAGACACCCAGGGGAATCCAGGATGGGGTGACTTGACTGCCTCCCACCAGGTTCTGTTACCCAGAATCCCTTGCAAACATAAAAAATTGTCCAAAAAACACATTTTCCCCACATTTCTGTGGTGGAAAGTTCTGGAATCTGCGTGGATCCGCAAATTTCCACCCACCCCGCGTTCCCCAAAGTCTTACGAGAAAAATGTTACCTCACTTGTGTGGGTCGGCCTAGTGCCTGCGACAGGAAACGGCGCAAAACGCAATGCGGTCCCACCTCAATTTCGCAGTGAAAAATGACCCTTTTTGGAAAAGTGCCTAGCTGTAGTTTTTGAACCCTACCTCTGCCGGCACCTAGGGAAACCTAGCAAGCCTATACATTTTTGAAAACTAGACACCCAGGGGAATCCAGGATGGGGTGACTTGACTGCCTCCCACCAGGTTCTGTTACCCAGAATCCCTTGCAAACATAAAAAATTGTCCAAAAAACACATTTTCCCCACATTTCTGTGGTGGAAAGTTCTGGAATCTGCGTGGATCCACAAATTTCCACCCACCCGCGTTCCCCAAAGTCTTACGAGAAAAATGGTACCTCACTTGTGTGGGTCGGCCTAGTGCCTGCGACAGGAAACGGCGCAAAACGCAATTCGGTCCCACCTCAATTTCGCAGTGAAAAATGACCCTTTTTGGCAAAGTGCCTAGCTGTAGTTTTTGAACCCTACCTCTGCCGGCACCTAGGGAAACCTAGCAAACCTATACATTTTTGAAAACTAGACACCCAGGGGAATCCAGGATGGGGTGACTTGACTGCCTCCCACCAGGTTCTGTTACCCAGAATCCCTTGCAAACATAAAAAATTGTCCAAAAACACATTTTCCCCACATTTCTGTGGTGGAAAGTTCTGGAATCTGCGTGGATCCACAAATTTCCACCCACCCCGCGTTCCCCAAAGTCTAACGAGAAAAATGGTACCTCACTTGTGTGGGTCGGCCTAGTGCCTGCGACAGGAAACGGCGCAAAACGCAACGTGGTCACACCTCAATTTCGCAGTGAAAAATGACCCTTTTTTGGCAAAGTGCCTAGCTGTAGTTTTTGAACCCTACCTCTGCCGGCACCTAGGGAAACCTAGCAAGCCTATACATTTTTGAAAACTAGACACCCAGGGGAATCCAGGATGGGGTGACTTGACTGCCTCCCACCAGGTTCTGTTACCCAGAATCCCTTGCAAACATAAAAAATTGTCCAAAAAACACATTTTCCCCACATTTCTGTGGTGGAAAGTTCTGGAATCTGCGTGGATCCACAAATTTCCACCCACCCCGCGTTCCCCAAAGTCTTACGAGAAAAATGGTACCTCACTTGTGTGGGTCGGCCTAGTGCCTGCGACAGGAAACGGCGCAAAACGCAACGTGGTCACACCTCAATTTCGCAGTGAAAAATGACCCTTTTTGGCAAAGTGCCTAGCTGTAGTTTTTAACCCTACCTCTGCCGGCACCTAGGGAAACCTAGCAAACCTATACATTTTTGAAAACTAGACACCCAGGGGAATCCAGGATGGGGTGACTTGACTGCCTCCCACCAGGTTCTGTTACCCAGAATCCCTTGCAAACATAAAAAATTGTCCAAAAAACACATTTTCCCCACATTTCTGTGGTGGAAAGTTCTGGAATCTGCGTGGATCCACAAATTTCCACCCACCCCGCGTTCCCCAAAGTCTTACGAGAAAAATGGTACCTCACTTGTGTGGGTCGGCCTAGTGCCTGCGACAGGAAACGGCGCAAAATGCAACGCGGTCACACCTCAATTTCGCAGTGAAAAATGACCTTTTTTTGCAAAGTGCCTAGCTGTAGTTTTGAACCCTACCTCTGCCGGCACCTAGGGAAACCTAGCAAACCTATACATTTTTGAAAACTAGACACCCAGGGGAATCCAGGATGGGGTGACTTGACTGCCTCCCACCAGGTTCTGTTACCCAGAATCCCTTGCAAACATAAAAAATTGTCCCAAAAACACATTTTCCCCACATTTCTGTGGTGGAAAGTTCTGGAATCTGCGTGGATCCACAAATTTCCACCCACCCCGCGTCCCCCAAAGTCTTACGAGAAAAATGGTACCTCACTTGTGTGGGTCGGCCTAGTGCCTGCGACAGGAAACGGCGCAAAACGCAACGTGGTCACACCTCAATTTCGCAGTGAAAAATGACCCTTTTTTGGCAAAGTGCCTAGCTGTAGTTTTTGAACCCTACCTCTGCCGGCACCTAGGAAACCTAGCAAACCTATACATTTTTGAAAACTAGACACCCAGGGGAATCCAGGATGGGGGACTTGACTGCCTCCCACCATGTTCTGTTACCCAGAATCCCTTGCAAACATAAAAAATTGTCCAAAAAACACATTTTCCCCACATTTCTGTGGTGGAAAGTTCTGGAATCTGCGTGGATCCACAAATTTCCACCCACCCCGCGTCCCCCAAAGTCTTACGAGAAAAATGGTACCTCACTTGTGTGGGTCGGCCTAGTGCCTGCGACAGGAAACGGCGCAAAACGCAACGTGGTCACACCTCAATTTCGCAGTGAAAAATGACCCTTTTTTGGCAAAGTGCCTAGCTGTAGTTTTTGAACCCTACCTCTGCCGGCACCTAGGGAAACCTAGCAAACCTATACATTTTTGAAAACTAGACACCCAGGGGAATCCAGGATGGGGTGACTTGACTGCCTCCCACCAGGTTCTGTTACCCAGAATCCCTTGCAAACATAAAAAATTGTCCAAAAAACACATTTTCCCCACATTTCTGTGGTGGAAAGTTCTGGAATCTGCGTGGATCCACAAATTTCCACCCACCCCGCGTTCCCCAAAGTCTAACGAGAAAAATGGTACCTCACTTGTGTGGGTCGGCCTAGTGCCTGCGACAGGAAACGGCGCAAACGCAACGTGGTCACACCTCAATTTCGCAGTGAAAAATGACCCTTTTTGGCAAAGTGCCTAGCTGTAGTTTTTGAACCCTACCTCTGCCGGCACCTAGGGAAACCTAGCAAACCTATACATTTTTGAAAACTAGACACCCAGGGGAATCCAGGATGGGGTGACTTGACTGCCTCCCACCAGGTTCTGTTACCCAGAATCCCTTGCAAACATAAAAAATTGTCCAAAAAACACATTTTCCCCACATTTCTGTGGTGGAAAGTTCTGGAATCTGCGTGGATCCACAAATTTCCACCCACCCCGCGTTCCCCAAAGTCTAACGAGAAAAATGGTACCTCACTTGTGTGGGTCGGCCTAGTGCCTGCGACAGGAAACGGCGCAAAACGCAACGTGGTCACACCTCAATTTCGCAGTGAAAAATGACCCTTTTGGCAAAATGCCTAGCTGTAGTTTGTGAACCCTAGCTCTGCCGGCACCTAGGGAAACCTACCAAACACACACATTTCTGAAAAGTAGACACCTGGGGGCTTCCAGGGAGGTATGGCTTGCGTGGATCCCCCAACGTTTCCTTACCCAGAATCCCTGCAAACCTCACTTTTAGCTGGAAAAATCACGTTTTTCACACATTTGTGTGTGGGAAAGTGTGGCATCACTGGCCTCACACAAATTTCCTACCACCCAGCGTTCCCCCAGGTCTCCCGATAAAAGGTTCCTCACTTGTGTGGGAGGCCCAAGTACCCGCGACAGGCAAGGGCCCACAACGTAGTGAGGCGACCTCAAAATTGCCTATCTCAAAACCACCTGGTTTTGCAAGGGGTCATCTGGGTTTTTGGCCCCGTGCTCGGCGGCCATCTAGGGAAACCTACCAAACCCACACATTTCTGAAAAGTAGACACCCGGGGGCTTCCAGGGAGGTATGGCTTGCGTGGATCCCCCAACGTTTCCTTACCCAGAATCCCTTGCAAACCTCAATTTTAGCTGAAAAAATCACTTTTTTCACACATTTGTGTGTGGGAAAGTGTGGCATCACTGGCCTCACACAAATTTCCTACCACCCAGCGTTCCCCAGGTCTCCCGATAAAAATGGTGCCTCACTTGTGTGGGAGGCCCAAGTACCCGCGACAGGCAAGGGCCCACAACGTAGTGAGGCGACCTCAAAATTGCCTATCTCAAAACCACCTGGTTTTGCAAGGGGGGGTCACCTGGGTTTTTGGCCCCGTGCTCGGCGGCCATCTAGGGAAACCTACCAAACCCACACATTTCTGAAAAGTAGACACCCGGGGGCTTCCAGGGAGGTATGGCTTGCGTGGATCCCCCAATGTTTCCTTACCCAGAATCCCTTGCAAACCTCAATTTTAGCTGAAAAAATCACTTTTTTCACACATTTGTGTGTGGGAAAGTGTGGCATCACTGGCCTCACACAAATTTCCTACCACCCAGCGTTCCCCCAGGTCTCCCGATAAAAATGGTGCCTCACTTGTGTGGGAGGCCCAAGTACCCGCGACAGGCAAGGGCCCACAACGTAGTGAGGCGACCTCAAAATTGCCTATCTCAAAACCACCTGGTTTTGCAAGGGCGGTCACCTGGGTTTTTGGCCCCGTGCTCGGCGGCCATCTAGGGAAACCTACCAAACCCACACATTTCTGAAAAGTAGACACCCGGGGGCTTCCAGGGAGGTATGGCTTGCGTGGATCCCCCAATGTTTCCTTACCCAGAATCCCTTGCAAACCTCAATTTTAGCTGAAAAAATCACTTTTTTCACACATTTGTGTGTGGGAAAGTGTGGCATCACTGGCCTCACACAAATTTCCTACCACCCAGCGTTCCCCCAGGTCTCCCGATAAAAATGGTGCCTCACTTGTGTGGGAGGCCCAAGTACCCGCGACAGGCAAGGGCCCACAACGTAGTGAGGCGACCTCAAAATTGCCTATCTCAAACCACCTGGTTTTGCAAGGAGTCACCTGGGTTTTTGGCCCCGTGCTCGGCGGCCATCTAGGAAACCTACCAAACCCACACATTTCTGAAAAGTAGACACCCGGGGCTTCCAGGGAGGTATGGCTTGCGTGGATCCCCCAACGTTTCCTTACCCAGAATCCCTTGCAAACCTCAATTTTAGCTGAAAAAATCACTTTTTCACACATTTGTGTGTGGGAAAGTGTGGCATCACTGGCCTCACACAAATTTCCTACCACCCAGCGTTCCCCCAGGTCTCCCGATAAAAATGGTGCCTCACTTGTGTGGGAGGCCCAAGTACCCGCGACAGGCAAGGGCCCACAACGTAGTGAGGCGACCTCAAAATTGCCTATCTCAAAACCACCTGGTTTTGCAAGGGAGTCACCTGGGTTTTGGCCCCGTGCTCGGCGGCCATCTAGGAAACCTACCAAACCCACACATTTCTGAAAAGTAGACACCGGGGGCTTCCAGGAGGTATGGCTTGCGTGGATCCCCCAATGTTCCTTACCCAGAATCCCTTGCAAACCTCAATTTTAGCTGAAAAATCACTTTTTTCACACATTTGTGTGTGGGAAAGTGTGGCATCACTGGCCTCACACAAATTTCCTACCACCCAGCGTTCCCCAGGTCTCCCGATAAAAATGGTGCCTCACTTGTGTGGGAGGCCCAAGTACCGCGACAGGCAAGGGCCCACAACGTAGTGAGGCGACCTCAAAATTGCCTATCTCAAAACCACCTGGTTTTGCAAGGGAGTCACCTGGGTTTTGGCCCCGTGCTCGGCGGCCATCTAGGAAACCTACCAAACCCACACATTTCTGAAAAGTAGACACCCGGGGGCTTCCAGGGAGGTATGGCTTGCGTGGATCCCCCAACGTTTCCTTACCCAGAATCCCTTGCAAACCTCAATTTTAGCTGAAAAAATCACTTTTTCACACATTTGTGTGTGGGAAAGTGTGGCATCACTGGCCTCACACAAATTTCCTACCACCCAGCGTTCCCCCAGGTCTCCCGATAAAAATGGTGCCTCACTTGTGTGGGAGGCCCAAGTACCAGCGACAGGCAAGGGCCCACAACGTAGTGAGGCGACCTCAAAATTGCCTATCTCAAAACCACCTGGTTTTGCAAGGAGGTCACCTGGGTTTTGGCCCGTGCTCGGCGGCCATCTAGGAAACCTACCAAACCCACACATTTCTGAAAAGTAGACACCCGGGGCTTCCAGGGAGGTATGGCTTGCGTGGATCCCCCAACGTTTCCTTACCCAGAATCCCTGCAAACCTCAATTTTAGCTGAAAAAATCACTTTTTTCACACATTTGTGTGTGGGAAAGTGTGGCATCACTGGCCTCACACAAATTTCCTACCACCCAGCGTTCCCCAGGTCTCCCGATAAAAATGGTGCCTCACTTGTGTGGGAGGCCCAAGTACCCGCGACAGGCAAGGGCCCAAAACATTTTTTGATAGGCAATGTTGATGTTGCCTCAAAGCGTTTTGTGTCCTTGCCTGTCGCGGGTACTTGGGCCTCCCACACAAGTGAGGCACCATTTTATCGGGAGACCTGGGGAACGCTGGGTGGTAGGAAATTTGTGTGAGGCCAGTGATGCCACACTTTCCACACACAAATGTGTGAAAAAGTGATTTTTTCAGCTAAAATTGAGGTTTGCAAGGATTCTGGTAAGGAAACGTTGGGGATCCACGCAAGCCATACCTCCCTGGAAGCCCCGGGTGTCTACTTTTCAGAAATGTGTGGGTTTGGTAGGTTTCCCTAGATGGCCGCCGAGCACGGGGCCAAAACCCAGGTGACTCCCTTGCAAAACCAGGTGGTTTTGTGAAAGGCCATTTTGAGGTCGCCTCAATACGTTGTGGGCCCTTGCCTGTCGCGGGTACTTGGGCCTCCCACACAAGTGAGGCACCATTTTTATCGGGAGACCTGGGGAACGCTGGTGGTAGGAAATTTGTGTGAGGCCAGTGATGCCACACTTTCCCACACACAAATGTGTGAAAAAGTGATTTTTTCAGCTAAAAGTGAGGTTTGCAGGGGATTCTGGGTAGGAAACGTTGGGGGATCCACGCAAGCCATACCTCCCTGGAAGCCCCCAGGTGTCTACTTTTCAGAAATGTGTGGGTTTGGTAGGTTTCCTAGATGGCCGCCGAGCACGGGGCCAAAACCCAGGTGACCTCTGCAAAACCAGGTGGTTTTGTGAAAGGCCATTTTGAGGTCGCCTCAATACGTTGTGGGCCCTTGCCTGTCGCAGGTACTTGGGCCTCCCACACAAGTGAGGCACCATTTTTATCGGGAGACCTGGGGAACGCTGGGTGGTAGGAAATTTGTGTGAGGCCAGTGATGCCACACTTTCCCACACACAAATGTGTGAAAAAGTGATTTTTTCAGCTAAAAGTGAGGTTTGCAGGGGATTCTGGGTAAGGAAACTTTGGGGATCCACGCAAGCCATACCTCCTGGAAGCCCCCGGGTGTCTACTTTTCAGAAATGTGTGGGTTTGGTAGGTTTCCTAGATGGCCGCTGAGCACGGGGCCAAAAACCCAGGTGACTTCTGCAAAACCAGGTGGTTTTGTGAAAGGCCATTTTGAGGTCGCCTCAATACGTTGTGGGCCCTTGCCTGTCGCGGGTACTTGGGCCTCCCACACAAGTGAGGCACCATTTTTATCGGGAGACCTGGGGAACGCTGGGTGGTAGGAAATTTGTGTGAGGCCAGTGATGCCACACTTTCCCACACACAAATGTGTGAAAAAGTGATTTTTTCAGCTAAAAGTGAGGTTTGCAGGGGATTCTGGGTAAGGAAACGTTGGGGATCCACGCAAGCCATACCTCCCTGGAAGCCCCGGGTGTCTACTTTTCAGAAATGTGTGGTTTGGTAGGTTTCCTATGTGGCCGCCGAGCCCCGGGCCAAAACCCAGGTGACCCCTTGCAAAACCAGGTCATAATGAGATAATGTGTTGTTTATTTCTGCAGCGTGAAAATGTTGGCACAATATTGCAAGGAAAATGTGACAGACATTTTGAGGTTTGCAGGACATTGTGGGTACCATAACTTGTTGGGATCCACAAGAGAGATATCACCATGTACTCCCATGGGTGTTTCGTTTACGACAATATCTACAGTTGGTAGGTTATTCTTAGACGGAATGTACACCTTGGCAGACAGACTAAAAAGACAAAGATTACTGCACAGTCATCTATTCCTCAAGCACACACACACATACTGGTTGGATTTGGCACGAGGGCAAGTGATGGTTCAGTATATACAATTTTATTAACAAGAGATTTCACAAAAATGAAATGCACTGTCAATAATTGAAAGGACAAAAACGGAACCAGTGACTCGCAGCTCGTGAGCTGTAAAGCCACGTCAAGGCCCCAACCGCTTTACAGGCCATTCACACACCTTTCATACGTGATACACACAAGACCATTCACACCCCCAGGCACGAAACAAACACATTACAACATTCACAAAAAGGGACAAGGTACACCCTGCTTGAGAAAGACAAAAAAAATATTACTGCACAACCATCTAATCCTCAAGCACACACACACATACTGGTTGGATTTGGCACGAGGGTGAGTGATGGTTCAGTATATACAATTGTATTAACAAGTGATTTCACAAAAATGAAATGCACTGTTAATAATTGAAAGGACGAGAAACTGAACCATTGACTCACAGCTCGTGAGCTGTAAAGCCACGACAAGGCACCAACCTCTTTACAGGCCATTCATACACCTTTCATACGTGTGACAAATACAAAACCATTCACACCACCAGCCGCGGGCCCATCACATTACAACACTCACACCAGCAGACAGCGCCATTCAAGGGCCCATCACTTTCACACGCCCACATTCCTAACACAGCAACCACACAACCTGATGGATTGCGTGGAGTGTCGCTCGGCTAGCAGTGTGTGTAGTGACCAGCAGCAAGTCACTACTCACACACTGCCAGCCGAGCGCCACTCCACGCACACCGCCAGCCAAGCACCAGCCTACACACACCACCATCACATTTAGGATTTTTTTATACAAAAAAGAAAACACAAACAAATTGCAAATAGATACAAATCTACTAACACAAAATCAGAAACATTGCACTAATGCCAACCTTGAAACAGAACAACAATTCTTAAACATTACAGACCAGGCAGTTCACTTTACCACTCATGGTTGCTCCCAATAATTCTTTTGCTTGTGGTACGCTCTATAACAAGCAGGCACACACAGCCCAGGGTTAGAAGGACACTCAGGGCAGTACATACGAGTCTCCTTCCGCGTACCTCTTCGCCAACAGACTCTACATCTCCTAGTGGGAAAGTCTTTTGAGGATGTAGGAGGAATGTGATCAGGAAAGTGGCGATCTTTCAATCGAGCCACATCCTCCACCACTCCAACTCTAGGAACACTTGCCTGTTCCACAACAACAAGGCTGCCTATGACAGACTCCTGAAACTGAACAAAAGTCAACTTTGACGCAGGAGAACACTCCTTGAACACAACAAAAGCATTGAAAGTTGCTAAATTGAAGAGATGGATGGCCAACTTCTTATACCAAATGTAAGACTTACGAATAGCAGTGTAGGGTTCCAACCTCTGATCTACTCTATCAACACCACCCATGTGCTTATTGTAGTCTAAAATGCACACAGGTTTGCGCACTTCAGCAATCTGACCCCAAACAGCCACAGGTGAAGTACTCTCATCATGGATGGTAGTCAGCATGTACACATCCCTCCTGTCCACAAATTTCACAGCTAGCAGTTCCTCACTACGCAAGGCACTGCACTGTCCCCTCTGAAGTTTTTTGCAAACAAGCTCTTTTGGATAACCTTTACGGTTAGAGCGGATTGTGCCACAAGCAAAAGTGTCCACTTTGAACAATTCCTTAAACAATTGCACAGCAGTGTAGAAGTTATCAATGTACAAATGGTGGCCTCTGTTAAACAGTCCTCTAGCAAGTTCCCACACAATTTTCTCTGAAACTCCTACTAAAGTGGACGGACAACCAGGGGGTCAATAGTGGAATCCCTACCAGTGTACACACGCAAATTAAAAACATATCCTGTCCTACTCTCAGACAACATATACAGCTTAATTCCATAGCGTGCGCTCTTGCTAGGAATGTACTGCCTAAAAACCAAACGGCCCTTGAACAGCACCAAAGACTCATCAATAGATATTTCTTTCCCTGGAGTATAGATCTCTGAAAATCGATCTACAAAGTGAATCAAGAACAGGCCGAATCTTAAAAAGACGGTCACATTCAGGGTGATCTCGTGGCAACGCCAAACCATTATCAACAAAATGCAGCATCCGAAGCAAAAGTAAATACCGATCACGAGTCATAACTGCAGGAAATATGGCCGTTGCCATCAAGGGACTGGTAGACCAATATGAACTCATGGACGGCTTCCTTATCAAACCCATCAAAAAAGTCAAACCCAAAAACTTCTTCATCTCTTCCAGATTTGTGGGACTCCACCGGGTAGCTCTAGAATGGGGCCTAAGTCTGGCACTGTTGTCCCTCAAAAACTGTTCAGCATACAAATTAGTCTGCTCAACAATCTCACCCAAAAATACATCATCCATAAACAACTGAAAATACTGTATAGGCAAATAATGTTCACAATCCACTCTACACCCTGCATAACCACTAAAGGCAGGCAACACCGGCTGCACCATGTTTGGATCAACCCAGAGTCCAGCACTTCCAGTAGGAAGCCTAGCAGCCCCAGGCTGCAATCCAGATGCCTCTTGCACCATCGGCACATTAGTATCCTCCTCTAAATCAGGCACTTCATCTGCACTGAGAGTACCTTCATCATCCGATGATTCCATGTGGAGAGAAAACTCACTGCCTGAATCTTCCCCTCCCTCCTCTCCCTCAGACGCACTGTCAGTCTCATAATCCTGCTCAGAGGAAGATTCAAGAAGCAAACCAACCACCTGCTGAGCAGTAATTCTACGGCTAGCCATAATGCTTACTAATAAAGGTTACTTGTCAAACAAGTCAACAACAACAAACCCTTTGTAAAAAAAAAAAGAAATAAACAAAATGTAGCTTTATCACAAAGACCTATATACTCCAACACTATACCACTCACGTGACAGAAGCAGCTAGACTCACCACCACCTACTCTGCACAGACACAGTAAGGATCAACAATATCCCACTAAAAAGAAGAAGAAAAAAATTACACATAAGACAATGCAAAACATCGCAAAGAATTTCATGCTCTGAACACTAACAAATATGCTGCCATTATGGCACCACTTACAAAAAATTCATTCATGCATGACAATAATACTCATTTGGAGTACACACAACAAAAATATTTTTCTTACCAAATAAATGCAATTACGCAAAACTGCAGAACCACAACTGCCGAAACCGCAAACAGGAATCAAAAGCTTTACACTAGAATAAAAAGGAGGAAAAAAACATTACAATCACATATGCAAATAATGCACCAGTCCACACACAATCCACCAGCCAAGCTAAGGGGTAGTTGGGCCTAACAGTATAAATAAAATATTCACACCCGTAAAAGGGGAGCAACCCTTGCCCTTTTGGCCACTCCCCAACACAAAAATTAAAAAAACCCTGGTGCCTAGTGGGCATTCCTGCTGCACGATCACATGATCGTGCAGCAGGAATGCACAAAAGAGGCATCGGGGGAAAGGAAAACCATTTCCTTTCCCTCGATGCCTCTTTTGATACAAACCCCCCTCCCCGAGCCAAACCTCACCTGATTTCCCCGACGCGCTGGAAGCAAATGGCTTCCAGCGCGTCGGGAAGAAGGGAAACCCTCAATGATGTCAGCGTGCTGACGTCATTGATGGGGCGGGGGAGGCAGGGAAAGCCCTTCCCCTGCCTCCCCCAAAAAAACCTAACGATCAGATTCTCACGGGGAGCGCCAGCGCTCCCCGTGGGTGGTCTTATGACGAGCTGGACTCGTCACGAGCACTGTGTGCCATGACGAGTCCAGCTCGTCATAAGCACCGAAGGGGATAAAGGGTCAGAGCAGGATCTCAGCGGCAGACGAGGAGAAGGAACCTCCTGGTCACAGGAACTACACGAGCATTGCGCTCGAGAAATTCAAGGATGCAAAGACCTCCATCAAGGATTACAGCTAACTTTTCAGGGTGTAAATGGAGAGAAGGCACATCTGCCCTGCATATTTATCCACGAAGATGCCACCGTTTTGTGCAATACCTCTACTCAACTGGAGTGCTTTCTACTGGCTAATCAGTAAGTGCTACCTCGTTGGGTAAATGTATAGTGCCTTTCCTACACTACAGCTGCGTAAAGGACCAGAAGAATTGTCTCCAGTGACCTGTGTGTCTGTAACTTTGCCACCGCGCCGAAAGTGCCGGGGTCCTTTGAGTAAGCTGTCCATCATAGTGGGGAAAGGGCGGGCATACGTTGCATACCGCTAGTGTATGTGTGGCGGGGCCAAACGAGCGGGGCTTCTAGGCCCGTTCACATGCCTCTTGTTTATAAAGGGTCAGAGCAGGATCGCAGCGGCAGACGAGGAGAAGGAACCTCCTGGTCACAGGAACTACACGAGGATTGCGCTCGAGAAAATCAAGGGTGCAGAGACCTCCATCAAGGATTACAGCTAACTTTACAGGGTGGCAATGGAGAGAAGGTACATCTCCACGCTCACGAAGATGCCACCGTTTTGTGCAATACCTCTACTCAACTGGAGTACTTTCTACTGGCTAATCAGTAAGTGCTACCTCGTTGGGTAAATGTATAATGCCTTTCCTACACTACAGCTGCGTAAAGGACCAGAAGAATTGTCTCCAGTGACCTGTGTGTCTGTAACTTTGCCACCGCGCCGAAAGCGCCGGGATCCTTTGAGTAAGCTGTCCATCATAGTAGGGAAAGGGCGGGCATACGTTGCATACCACTAGTGTATGTGTGGCGGGGCCAAACGAGCGGGGCTTCTAGGCCCGTTCACATGCCTCTTGTTTATAAAGGGTCAGAGCAGGATCGCAGCGGCAGACGAGGAGAAGGAACCTCCTGGTCACAGGAACTACACGAGGATTGCACTCGAGAAAATCAAGGGTGCAGAGACCTCCATCAAGGATTGTCTCCAGTGACCTGTGTGTCTGTAACTTTGCCACCGCGCCGAAAGCGCCGGGATCCTTTGAGTAAGCTGTCCATCATAGTAGGGAAAGGGCGGGCATACGTTGCATACCGCTAGTGTATGTGTGGCGGGGCCAAACGAGCGGGGCTTCTAGGCCCGTTCACATGCCTCTTGTTTATAAAGGGTCAGAGCAGGATCGCAGCGGCAGACGAGGAGAAGGAACCTCCTGGTCACAGGAACTACACGAGGATTGCGCTCGAGAAAATCAAGGGTGCAGAGACCTCCATCAAGGATTGTCTCCAGTGACCTGTGTGTCTGTAACTTTGCAACCGCGCCGAAAGCGCCGGGATCCTTTGAGTAAGCTGTCCATCATAGTAGGGAAAGGGCGGGCATACGTTGCATACCGCTAGTGTATGTGTGGCGGGGCCAAACGAGCGGGGCTTCTAGGCCCGTTCACATGCCTCTTGTTTATAAAGGGTCAGAGCAGGATCGCAGCGGCAGACGAGGAGAAGGAACCTCCTGGTCACAGGAACTACACGAGGATTGCGCTCGAGAAAATCAAGGGTGCAGAGACCTCCATCAAGGATTACAGCTAACTTTACAGGGTGGCAATGGAGAGAAGGTACATCTACACGCTCACGAAGATGCCACCGTTTTGTGCAATACCTCTACTCAACTGGAGTACTTTCTACTGGCTAATCAGTAAGTGCTACCTCGTTGGGTAAATGTATAATGCCTTTCCTACACTACAGCTGCGTAAAGGACCAGAAGAATTGCAGGATCGCAGCGGCAGACGAGGAGAAGGATTGCGCTCAAGAAAATCAAGGGTGCAGAGACCTCCATCAAGGATTACAGCTAACTTTACAGGGTGGCAATGGAGAGAAGGCACATCTCCACGCTCACAATGCCGCCCTCGTAGGCATTCCTGCTGCACGATCACATGATCGTGCAGCAGGAATGCACAAAGAGGCATCGGGGAAAGGAAAACCCTTTCCTTTCCCTCGATGTCTCTTTTGAATCAAACCCCCCTCCCCGAGCCAAAACTCACCTTATTCCCCGACGCGCTGGAAGCAAATGGCTTCCAGCGTCGTGGAAGAAAGGAAACCCTCAATGATGTCAGCGCGCTCGCGCGCTGACGTCATTGATGGGGGCGGGGGCGGGGGAGGCAGGGAAGTCCTTCCCCTGCCTCCTAAAAAAACCCCGACGATCGGATTCCCACGGGGAGCGCCAGCGCTTCCCCGTGGGTGGTCTATGACGAGCTGGACTCGTCATGAGCACACGAGCACTGTGTGCCATGACGAGTCCAGCTCGTCATAAGCATGGAAGGGGTTAATACAAACATCTAAATTACTGTGGAATGATGCAAAATTGTACAGAATCCACCCATGTGATGGACACACAGCCATTTAGCCTGTTGGTGGCTATGTCTAACAACACACACATATCCCTCTGTGCACACCTAGGGCCCTGAAGGGTTCAAAGATCCTACACACAACATGTTGCCAATGTCACAACATGATCCAGCAGAAGTCACCAACACAGACACAGACCCCAACATAACCACACACAATGTCCATGGGCACATGCCATCCACCATGTCGTATCTTGGGGCACAACTACAGTTGCACATCGGTGTCAGATGTTTAGCCAGCACTAATCTGATGTCAGGCAATGCACACATTGATGATGGCACACTCAGAGCATGCACTCTGCTGGACCCTGACATGTGATGTCCGTGACGACACCAATGAAGATGGTACCAGAAGCCCAAAACGACAAATGTGAAGTCAAGGCCCATTACACCAATGACATGGGAAGGTACATGTAGGGGGAATGCATGACAACTGCACCCCACACTGCGGCCACTTACACACCATTGCATCACACTAGCAACATCACAGCCCTGCACTGGCCCAGGCCTGGAGCACATGCTGGCAAACAACAACCAGAGTCACACTCACAGAATACTCACCACCAGCTTGCTGCTGATGCACCTTCAGACGTGCATCCAGGTCAGGCTGCGTCACTGCTAAAATGCGTGCCATTAGTGGTGTCATGCTGCGCCGCGCCAACCTGCCGGATCGAGGGATCAGCCCCAGTGTCATCTCTGCCACGTTCCTGCTTAGCCGTGCGATGTCATCCCACCTCTTGTGACAGTGGGTGCGCCGTCGTTTGGAGACACCCAGTGCACGCACCTTTGATGCAATGGCCCTCCACATGGCCTTGCGCTGGTTGACTTTTAGCTGCAGACATGGGAGACAAGAGGGGGCAACATTCAGTGTAACCAACCACCATTCCCCAGTGCAGGACCATGACACTGACTCATCCCAAATTCTGCCATTACGTCAGCGGCGACAATACATCTGCTAATTGCAAACATCATCATGTGTGAAACACACATTAATGCATGCAGGTATGAGGGTGGACACAGTACATGCCCATCTCCTGGCCATGCAGGACGCCAGCAGAGAGCTAAATGTGTATGCTGACCACATCTAATGCAATATTCTGGGAATAACAAGACATGCATGACATCACTACATATGTGACTGGGAATACTCACTGTGCCCAACACTGCGCAGCCCACAAAGCACTTGCCCTGCAGCTGCCACACTGTGTCATTGATGTCACATTGAGGGACATGACCTCACGAATGCAGACCCTCATCACAAGCCCTGTTGTGTGCAATCTACATCTCTGTAATGGCTCATTGATGGAGACTCAAGAGGAAAAGCACATATGTGACACTCTGTACATTCAGTGTTGTGTCACTGTCAGATTGGGCAGTGAATGTGCAGGCCATTTGGGGTCACACAGAGGTCCAACGTGGGGCAGCTCATCCCTTACATGGAGTGACGATTTGGAAACACAAACAGTGCCAACACATGCGAGTATGTGCACATGCTGGTGGGGACTGAAGAGTCCGGGCACAATAATGTTTGAATGTACAGTGTCATAGGTGAATGACCAACAAGAGTGTCACCCTGGGGGATTCAGGTCCTGAGTATGGCGCTGAACTAGAGATGAGGCACATATAGAGGTCTAAACAATGGCCTCACTACACTCTGGACAGCAACACTAGCTAAGGCCACAGATGGGCCTGTGAAGGACATCAGGGACACATACAGACATGCAGACTGGCAATCACTATCCTGACTCGTGAAATGAAAAGGTGCAGCCTCACTGTATGTCTGACAAGACATCATACTTCCCTCTGATCTGGATGTGCAGGCAGGGAAACCTGTTGAATAGGCCAAACACACCTTCCCCCTGGAAACAGCATGCTAGGCAGTGCATGACCCACCCTCACACTCCCACGCACATACTGCAGCAGATCAACTTCATGTGTCCCCCACCCTGCACTCTCACTCACACTCTGAGTTACTCACCACGACATTAGGCTCACCAAAGAGCCTTGGATACTGGTTGAGCACCTCGTCCACCAGGAGCTCCAGTTCCTCGGTGGTGAAGGGAGTGGCACGGATCTTCTCAGTCCTCGCCATCACTGTGGGCAGGAGACAGCAGCAGCGGCTGTTGGTGGTGAGGGGTCTCAGGCAGCAGTCCCTGGAGGCAGCAGTAGGTGAGGGGTCTAAGGCAGCAGTCCCTGGAGGCAGCAGCAGGTGAGTGGTCTCAGGCAGCAGGCTCAGTGAGCTGTGGCAATGTGTGGCTCCCTCACACACATATATAGCCCCCAGGGCTCGTTTCTGTGGTTCTAAGCTGCTGCAATTGGTGTTCCAGGTCTGCCTCATTCAAATACATCCAATGAACGCCTCCGCGGTGGCGGAGCACGCCAACCGCGATTTTCAAAGTTGCATCAGGCAACCGCGATTGCGCTTCCCATTGGCTGGAAGGGCATGGTCCATGGCGGTGACACACCGCAGGGGACAGGCGTGCGGTACCGCGGTGGTGCATCTTACAAGTGCAGCCAATGACCGGCCCCGTGGTGGCAGAGCACGCCATGTGTATATGCCTAGCAATCCTGCCATGCTGTCTTGGGCCATGGCGGTGACACACCGCTGGTGCCAGGCGACAGTTCCCGCTATTCCTGAGCCATGCATTGCCATGAGTGACCGGGATCTGGGTGGCGGAGCATGCCATCCGCCATTAGCCATGTGTATATGCCTAGCAATCCTGCCATGCTGTCTCGGGCCATGGTGGTGACACACCGCTGGTGCCAGGCGGTGGCTACGGCGAGGGTGCAGCAAGACATTGTTGACTATGGGCGTGATGGTGTTCTTAGAGCACGTTCAATGCAGCAATGGACACATCGTGTAGTGTAAATGTCGTGGGCCATATCTGTACTTCGAACAGTGGTCACTTTCAATTAAACATGGAACTTGATTCAATTGAAATGAGCTATAGTTCATAATGAGAGCCTAAACTTCATATCTAACACCAAATGCAACACTGAAAGGACTAATGGGGCACATTACTCCTACACAATTTCATATCTGACCCAAACATTTTGCCCAAAGTTCATGTCTCTCACCCCATTGCCAGCCAAATTTCGTATCTGAGCCAAATTTTTACACACATATTCATATTTCACACAATATGTCGCTACGCAGTGCATGATTGTACATAGATTTCAGCATTGTCTCCATTACTCACCACATATGTCACACTGTAGTCTGTTTGTTATCACCTATTTCAGCATTCATGTAAGGTTATTGTTCGCTGTAGCAAAACCAAGAGTATATGTCAACATGGACATGTGTGTGCTATACACACTGAAGCTTGTAACATACATCACCGGCACACTTTGAAATATGTGCCTCCTTAATCATTTGACCTGTCTGTATGCATTTGGGTATGTTTTGTCACCATATATGCAAAATGTCATCAGCATTACTTGTGTCATTGTGTAGGATATGTGCTCATGTTGGTCTGCCGGTCATATGTGAATTTGTCACATGTATATTCCACAGCTGTGAGTATGTTGATATTGGATTTTATGTGTGTGGTGTGTTACGTTGGTACTCACCAAGGACAGGTGCATTGACCTTGTCCACATGAAGATTGTTGGCTTGCTGAGGGACTGTAGCCAAATGTGGTGCTGGTGCTCACTGAATGGTAAGTTTGACATGGCATCTGTGACCAGTAGAAGGTGACCCACAATTGGCCTGGACAGTTCAGCATTGCGTGTGCTTTCATGTGCAGTAAGTGTGTGCAGTTTATGCAGGGTGCACAATTAGGACACGTGTGCAGTGAAATTAAACTGACACGTGTGGATCAGCCTGCTATGGTGTGGTAGCCTTTCAGGGGCTCAAGCTGGTCCTGCGCTGTGTGGGTGAACTGATGGTGCTGTTGACTCAAGCTAATGATGGCATCCAAGACAGGTGAGATATACCTTGATAGGGCTGGCTGTGGCACCCATCTAACTCAGACTTTTGTTGTTCTAATGGTACCAGAGGCCAACAAGTGATGCACAGCCAGCATCTTTGTCTGCAGAGGAATGTTGAGAGTCCGCTTTGTTGTTCCTGACAGGCTGTGTGGTATGTGGCTCAGGATGCTTTAGATAGTCCTTTTGTACCTGTGACATGCGATGACATCCCCTGTTGTTATGTGCATGAGGCTGTTGTGTCTTCGGTATTTACTCAGTATGTTCATGCGCTGAGTTTTAGGTGTAGTGGTGTGGCTTTGTCCGGGTGGTGGGGTTGGTTGTTTCTGTGTCACTGTTGTGTGTCCAAGCAGCTGGAGTATTAGCTCCATGGCAAATGTATTACTTTAGTTGTGTGTCTGGGCTTCATACTGCATGTCATAGTGCAACTTTAGTGCAGATTGACGTTTGTCTACAGTCCTTTTGGATCACGTACCTTATCCACTTTTTGTGTGCCACATTGACAATCTGTGTGCTTGCTGATGATATTGTGCAGTTGTGTTGTTGTGTCTTTATTCACGTCAAGACTGCATATGCATATGCTGTTCATTATTAGTCATTGACTGACTTTGAATTGTGTGTAACAGCATTTATGGCATGTCTACTGATGACAGTGGATATTGGCACAGGCTTGTGAATATGTCTGTGAGTGTCTCTAGACTTGTGTGGATTAGCATTGGCTCACATTCCATGCTGAGTCCTTCAGAAGTGGACAAATTGTGTAGTTCATGTGTCCCATGTCATGATTGCACAAGAATGTGTGGCACGTACAGCAGACATTTGGAAGCCAGCAGGGTTTCTGTTTCACACATGTCCTGTATCATTTACTGTCCGGGCTGTTTGCACCAGATTCCTAAATGTGACTATTACCATTCACAGACACAGTTTCCATGTTTGTTGTTCTCACTGTGGTAATACTGAAGAAGTGTAGTACAATGTATGCTCTATGTGTCACGACTATTGACTTGCACTGTATGGTGCATTGTGATGCCAGTCAATGTTTGCGCTGTGTGAATCAGAAGCTACGGAGTTGTGCACATCTCATGGTCTGTTGCAATGACGTGTCCCCTTTCATCTCACCTAGGAGGCGACCCAATGTGTATCGTCCTGTCACCCTGCTGGCTAACATTGAGGATGATGACGTGATACGCAGATTCCGTCTGGACCGCACGAACATCCAAGACCTGTGTGCCATGTTGGATCCTCACCTGCGGGCTGGCAGGACATACCCAACAGCATTGACAACCGAAACAAAGGTGATGGCGGCACTGCATTTCCTGGCTAGTGGGTCATTCCAGGAGACAGTGGGCATTGCAGGGGGGATGTCTCAGCCCACCTTCAGCATGGTGCTAATGGATTTCCTGTTGGCCATGATGCGATACAAGAACCAATACATCAGTTTTCCAAGGCGTGCGGCTTTGGCGGATGTAAAGGCGGATTTTTATGCCCTTGGCCACATCCCGAATGTTGTAGGTGCTATTGACTGCACACATGTTGGCCTGGTTCCACCACAGGCACGGGAACACATCTATCGGAATCGTAAACATTCCCATTCCACAAATGTGCAGGTGGTGTGCCAGGCCAATATGATCATATCGCATGTATGTGCCAAGTTTCCGGGCTCCGCACATGATTCATACATCCTGCACAACAGCATTGTGCCCCAGCTGATGGCCAATCTACTTCCGGAGTGGGCATGGATTGTGGGTGAGTAGGCAGAGTCAAGTTGTGTGCTGTGTGTGCCATGCTGTCCTCTGCCACAGTTGTATCACTTAATCTGTATGTGTTTTTCACACCTAGGTGACTCTGCATATCCCAACAGACCTTGGTTGCTGAGCCCACTACGCACCGTCTGACGTCCGCTACAACAATGCCCATGGTAGAACACGTTGGGTGGTGGAGCGAACCTTTGGTCTCCTAAAATCGAGATTTCACTGCCTGGACCGGACGGGAGGGGCACTCATGTACTCACCCAAGAAGGTGTGTCAGATAGTGGTAGCATGCTGCATGCTGCACAACTTGGCCTTACGGAAAGGAATACCCATGATCCTGGACGATGATGACTAGCCAGGGCCCCCCCCTGTGATCCCACAAATGTCCAGTGACGAGGATAGTGGTGAGGAGGAAGGTGTCGACCAGCGTCAGCAGCTCATCAACCGCTACTTCACTTGAAGGTGGGTGACGATGTACAACTGGTCCATTGTCTGTTGATGTAGCTGTTTGGGTGGAGGTCTATGTGATCTTTGTGAGTGCATCCTGTTGTTGACTCAGTGCTGGCTGCCTATGTGTTGGATACAGGGTATGTAGGAACTGCTACAGGATGTCTCTGTTGGTACTGTTGCACATTGTTATGTGTGCATACTGTTGTACAGTGAGGACATGTGTTGTGTGATGGCTGTGATGCACCACTTGACTAGTGACTTTTGTTCTGTTGTCTTTTGCTAGGTCCCTTCTGCCTCCCCTTGCCTACAGAGGATCCATGCTCCTGTGACATTGTAACCATGGTAAACATTGCACATACTGTTATAAACATGGAGCAGACTCAACCACCTTTTTGCGTTTTTGTAGTTTATTTGCAATGGGTATCTGTGAGAGGGAAGTGGATATTTACATAAGTGTGAATGGTGAATCAATGAGTTGGCAATCATGGTAGATGAGACAATCGGGTAGGCACCACATTGCTGTGGTGACACAGTCCAACAGACGAATGCCATTACCATGGCAGTGTGGGTGAGGACAGTGTACAGAGTCAATGGTTGGGTGAAGAGTGTTGACATCATGACTGGCTCTTTGACTGGCATTTGGCCGGTGCTTTGCCATGGATGAGTCCCAAGTTCTTCTTTGGACGGCCCCTTCTTCTCTTGGCAGGGGGGGCATCGTCTACTGGGCCAGTGGGGTCTGAGGAGTCACCCCTCTCCGTGCCCGCAGGGGTGGATGATGAACTGTCATCCTGCTTGGCAACGGGGGAGGTGGATGTGTGGTCTGTGGCACTGGCATGTCCCTCTGTACCGCCACTAACTGGGCCATGAGGTCCACGATTTGTCCCATACGGTTGTCCATTGACCTCAGCAGACGTTGGAGCTCCAGGGCATCTTCGTGGGCCTGGCCCATTTGTGCCTGTGTGCATTCATAGGCACCCACAACTCTGGTGATGTTAGCCAGGGCTTCGGTCACAGTGTCCGGTGTTGTTGGAATCACACTTGTCCTCCCACCTGCCCTGCTATCACTGACCTGTTGCCTCACCACTCTGGCCACACGCGTGCCCTCCACAGTTGTTGGTGTGCGCTGGGCATCCTCTGTGGCTGGGCGAATGTTGCAGGCAATGGTGGTAGTGGTGGTGGTGGCGGCACAGGTCGTTCCAGCAGGGGTCAGCGTTGTTGCTGTTGCTGATGGTGGGGGGGCAGTGGGGTCATGTGACCGGTTGCGCCCTGGCACACCAGATGGGCCGGCTTGGAGCTCCTCATCCAAAGAATCCAGGGACTTCGCATCCGAGTGTCCATGTTCCGTGGGTGGAGACTGGCTCTGCAAGTTGAGGTTGTTGTCCTCTGCAGTCAGTTGTTGGTCACCTGTGGAACAGAGGGTACATGGTCATTGACTTACAGCCATATGGCTTGCTGTGTTTGATGTCTCTTATTTACATGTTATGCAACACACAGTTACGTATTTCATGAGTTGAATGTCTGCACAGTGTTGTTCGTCATGACATGATGTGGAGGTACATACTTCTTGTTCCATGGTGTGACAAGTCATTGGATGCCATACCCAAATTGACACTCTTTGTATGGAACTGATGAGTTGTCATCTGACAACTGGCTGCCATGCAACTTGATGTGATGCATCGAGGATGATTACTCTTCCTGACAGATGTTACATATGCACTTGTACTAGACATTGTCACATTGTTATCTCATGCATACCTTTGTAATGTTCTGTGCTTGTATTTATTTGCTGGACAGACCATGCCTTTTTATTGTTACTATGGTCTTTCATGCTCAGCACTCATGGAATTTGCACATAGCATTCTGTGCAGGGCATATTTGGTCCCTGATTTGCTTACACATGGGTTTAGTTGAGTCACAGTTCTGTTTCTGTCACAGTTACATACGCATCGCTGTCTGCATTCTATCAACTGGTATGTAATTGGGGTGTATTTTGTTGTGATGTGTGGCATTGTGTTGGCATTAGCTTGTAGTGTAGCTCCTATTTCCCTAATAGGCTCTGCGCATTGGAATAATATACCCTATAGGTTTGACATAGGACATAGGACTAAGGTCAATATGTCCCTATTGAGTATATTAAACTTAATTACTTGTGCCAGCTAGCTCAGAGGCCACTAGAAACTCCTTGATAAACAAGAAGGGAGTAGTTTCTGGCAGCCGCAAAACATGACAACTTTGTTTCCCTTTTAGAATCAGAACGTGTCCCAGAGTCGTGGAAACAATAGATAACTATTTCACTCAGCTCACTCGTGCATACTTAGTTTTCCTCAAAGTTACACAGAAAGAATAGACAGGCGTTTCAATAAAAGATTTATTGAACAGTCTTGTTTCTCGTGTAAGTAATATGTGCTGTTACGATCACAAGCCAGTATGCAAGATAAATAATGTACAGCGTAAGCAGTAGAAATAAATAATACTGCGCTAGCATGATCTTTAGTAGATATTCATTTACATAAATAACATAGACTAAAAATGCGAGTACTCATACGATGCGTTTCTAAGCTAGTTCTACCCCAATGTACCTAACCTAACCTAGGTGTAGGGAGAGGTATGTAAAATGTAAAAAAAAAAAGTAGGTATGAAGTAGGTGAAGTATTCCTTACTATGGTATACTAAGAGTATGTTACGCCTAGTATGCCAAGAGTCCCTCTAGGTTTCTAGTCAGCTCCATACCTTAAGAATGAGAGAGGTGGGAATCTCTTGCCAGACTCGAACTCCAACACCCCGCAAGGGAAGTCAGATCACTGGAAGCTGGACTCTCTGCGTGCAGGGATGACAGCGTCTTCTCAGTGCGTCAGGCCGGGAAACGGGCTCCTCTGAAGTCGAGGTCTCCTCTGATTTACAAGGGCTAGGGAAGGTATATTTATACCTGAGAGGTACCTCAGAATGTTAGCATTGACGTGAATCGGACAGCGGAAGACGTCATGAATGAACCTTCAAGGTATAATGGTTCATGCATAATAGATGAGTCCTTGAAGAAATCAATAGTCCTGTGCTAGGGAAACTCCCGAAGCCTAAGGGTCTGTTCTTCAAGAACTCGTTGTGACGTTAGGGTGGACGGATGTCGGAGACCATGCCTGTATTTGGAGTGCACGGTTTAATGCCTAAATAAGGACTGGGATTTTATGCCTATATAAGGGCAGGGCGAATTGTGCCTATATAAGGACATGATACAGGAGAACCCATGTACGGACACCCTAAGAGGAATACAACACCCACTCCACTTTCGTGTGTACGATAATAATAAAATGCTAAACATTTAATATGCTAAACATAAAACGGAGTACCGCATATTGCTAAGAACATTTCTTAAAAGCATTTAAAAAGCATTTAAAAACCTATTAAAATGCAAAAGGTACTGTACCTTTTAAGCAATGCTTTTCTCAGTTCAGGCATATATTTGGAAATAAAATGCAGTTTGAATGAAATAAGCAGTAAATTTACATGTGACAGAAAACAATCGATAAGTTGTTCAAAATCAAAGTCATTTCATGTCATGAAAATGAATGAACTTTTTAGACAAATAAGATGACAAAGTGTCTGAGGAAGCACTGCGAAGTCTGTACTATAAGGCTAGTTCTACTTCAAGCAGATTGAATTGCCATTCAGTTTGAAAAAAGGAAAAAAGTTCAATTTGGGAAGAGTTCCAAGATTTTGAAATATGAAGGCCAAATTTTACTGCGTCTCTGGTACACCGTGGGTGGAATCAGAGTCAGTGTACGGGTCTGGTGTAAACATGAGATCATCTATTTCTGTAGACAAAATATCGTCCACTGAAGTTGGTGTCAGTTGGAACACCTTGTGTAGTAGATTAATTGCACAGAGATGTGAAGCATCGCTCTCAGCATAGGATGCCGCAGCAATGTTCGCGTCCGTTGTTACCTGTGTGCCTGTAGATCCATCTCGTACCTCAGCAGCAGCTGGAAGCGTCTGTGAGATCTCAATGAATGCCGTCATCAGGATTGGTAGCCTCTGGGGACAACACAGAGCATGGGCCATTATCGGGTCCAGCAGAGTATCGATATCCGTTGGCGTTGCTGATGGAAATGTTAGACAGGTGTCTAACACGCATTTTTCACCGCATAGCAGGCATCGTAGAACAGGTAAGATGCAATCTTGCCAGATTGGTCTGAATGACAGGAACCACGTGGTATTAAGGTCCCGTAGACGAGTCATGCCCAAAAGCTGTACTATTCGCTCATGGCACTTTCGTTCAAGGAGAGCTTTCTCCATTTCGCTCGGAGTGATGTCTGCGAATAGGCTGGCCATAGCGTAATAGCAGGAAGAGAAATAGAATTCCGGCAACAAGTGCGAGGAGTAATGGTATGCCACCAAACACCGAATGTGCAAAGTTCGGGATGATTCCAAGTATTGCCTGGAAAGGTGCTAACAGACCGGAACAGATGCTCTTAAATAAATCTAAATCCGTATTTGTAAAGCGCGAACTACTCACCCTTACGGGTCTCAAGGCGCTGGGGGCCGTCGTGGAAATTAAGCGAGCTATTGCCCAGAGTCACATGGTGCTGAGCTGAGCTGCCGCCGGAGCCGGGGATCGAACCGTGAACCCTGTGCTCCGAAGACAGCTGCCCTGGCCGCTGCACCACACCTCTCCACCATGTACAATTCCGCTTGTATCAGACATGTTAAAGATACGTCCTATCATTTCCACTAAATGTATAGGGCAGTTTGTACGTATTAAAGTCTGTATCTCAGCCGAAGTCCTTGCTACTTGTAGATCATAGGTTCCTTTGGCCGAAGTTAAAGGCACTGATTGTTGCAAAAGCATGGCTTTCATTCTGCTTAAAGTATCAAATCTTATAAAAGAGACGTTCAGCGAAGGCCACAAAGGCGACTCCCTGACTGTGTCTATTGGGGCAAACAATACTTGCATACAGCAAGTGACCCTGGAGTTGACCGTTACTAGATATGGGATGCCTGGCAACATGTCGCAGCAACTCTGATCATTCAACATGAGGTAACTCCCATTAGAAAGTTGTCCAAACGTTGGATTAATCACAGCAGCTGGTGTACCCTGCTGATGGCAAGACAAATTTGCCACAGAACCATTGCAAGCCCCGTGTAAAGAAATGTCCTGACATATAAGTGAACCGCTCAGTGCACTTTTACAGTGTGTACCGCTCAAAAACATTTCACGATCCCCACTCCAACATCTATATGTATACGGTAAATTCCAAGATGTCTTAATGTATTCCTTACCCAACCTTTCATATTTGCCTGCTTGCATTTGTTTGAGGCAATAATGAAACTGAAAAGTAGTCACAGGTAGTGTGATTTTGGCATCGTTAATTCACCCCCAGATCTGTGACTGCAAAATAACGATGGATTAAACCCAGATCTGTGACTGGGGGTGAATGTTTGCCAATGTGCAGCATTCCGTCCATCATCTTGTGTGTTTTGCATTTCGCCCTAAGTGGGAAGGGTATGCCCAGACGTGGGTCCCGTGCTCACTACGCCACTGGAGTCAAGCTATCCTGGCTGATGAAGGCTGATAGCCTGAAACCGGTCCTAGGATGCTTGATTCCGGTCCAGGGAAGACATGGCTTGGCAGTTCGGTCTGGACTGTTCCCATGAGGCACTGGGTCAAGACTGATTTGCATATGGCTATGTCTGAACTGGGGTGGCGTGGTGAAGCAAAATAACGATGGATTAAACCCAGATCTGTGACTGGGGGTGAATGTTTGCCAATGTGCAGCATTCCGTCCATCATCTTGTGTGTTTTGCATTTCGCCCTAAGTGGGAAGGGTATGCCCAGACGTGGGTCCCGTGCTCACTACGCCACTGGAGTCAAGCTATCCTGGCTGATGAAGGCTGATAGCCTGAAACCGGTCCTAGGATGCTTGATTCCGGTCCAGGGAAGACATGGCTTGGCAGTTCGGTCTGGACTGTTCTCATGAGGCACAGGGTCAAGACTGATTTGCATATGGCTATGTCTGAACTGGGGTGGCGTGGTGATGCAAAATAACGATGGATTAAACCCAGATCTGTGACTGGGGGTGAATGTTTGCCAATGTGCAGCATTCCGTCCATCATCTTGTGTGTTTTGCATTTCGCCCTAAGTGGGAAGGGTATGCCCAGACGTGGGTCCCGTGCTCACTACGCCACTGGAGTCAAGCTATCCTGGCTGATGAAGGCTGATAGCCAGAAACCGGTCCTAGAATGCTTGATTCCGGTCCAGGGAAGACATGGCTTGGCAGTTCGGTCTGGACTGTTCCCATGAGGCACAGGGTCAAGACTGATTTGCGTATGGCTATGTCTGAACTGGGGTGGCGTGGTGAAGCAAAATAACGATGGATTAAACCCAGATCTGTGACTGGGGGTGAATGTTTGCCAATGTGCAGCATTCCGTCCATCATCTTGTGTGTTTTGCATTTCGCCCTAAGTGGGAAGGGTATGCCCAGACGTGGGTCCCGTGCTCACTACGCCACTGGAGTCAAGCTATCCTGGCTGATGAAGACTGATAGCCAGAAACTGGTCCTAGGATGCTTGATTCCGGTCCAGGGAAGACATGGCTTGGCAGTTCGGTCTGGACTGTTCCCATGAGGCACAGGGTCAAGACTGATTTGCATATGGCTATGTCTGAACTGGGGTGGCGTGGTGAAGCAAAATAACGATGGATTAAACCCAGATCTGTGACTGGGGGTGAATGTTTGCCAATGTGCAGCATTCCGTCCATCATCTTGTGTGTTTTGCATTTCGCCCTAAGTGGGAAGGGTATGCCCAGACGTGGGTCCCGTGCTCACTACGCCACTGGAGTCAAGCTATCCTGGCTGATGAAGGCTGATAGCCAGAAACCGGTCCTAGGATGCTTGATTCCGGTCCAGGGAAGACATGGCTTGGCAGTTCGGTCTGGACTGTTCCCATGAGGCACAGGGTCAAGACTGATTTGCATATGGCTATGTCTGAACTGGGGTGGCGTGGTGAAGCAAAATAACGATGGATTAAACCCAGATCTGTGACTGGGGGTGAATGTTTGCCAATGTGCAGCATTCCGTCCATCATCTTGTGTGTTTTGCATTTCGCCCTAAGTGGGAAGGGTATGCCCAGACGTGGGTCCCGTGCTCACTACGCCACTGGAGTCAAGCTATCCTGGCTGATGAAGGCTGATAGCCAGAAACCGGTCCTAGGATGCTTGATTCCGGTCCAGGGAAGACATGGCTTGGCAGTTCGGTCTGGACTGTTCCCATGAGGCACAGGGTCAAGACTGATTTGCATATGGCTATGTCTGAACTGGGGTGGCGTGGTGAAGCAAAATAACGATGGATTAAACCCAGATCTGTGACTGGGGGTGAATGTTTGCCAATGTGCAGCATTCCGTCCATCATCTTGTGTGTTTTGCATTTCGCCCTAAGTGGGAAGGGTATGCCCAGACGTGGGTCCTGTGCTCACTACGCCACTGGAGTCAAGCTATCCTGGCTGATGAAGGCTGATAGCCAGAAACCGGTCCTAGGATGCTTGATTCCGGTCCAGGGAAGACATGGCTTGGCAGTTCGGTCTGGACTGTTCCCATGAGGCACAGGGTCAAGACTGATTTGCATATGGCTATGTCTGAACTGGGGTGGCTTGGTGAAGCAAAATAACGATGGATTAAACCCAGATCTGTGACTGGGGGTGAATGTTTGCCAATGTGCAGCATTCCGTCCATCATCTTGTGTGTTTTGCATTTCGCCCTAAGTGGGAAGGGTATGCCCAGACGTGGGTCCCGTGCTCACTACGCCACTGGAGTCAAGCTATCCTGGCTGATGAAGGCTGATAGCCAGAAACCGGTCCTAGGATGCTTGATTCCGGTCCAGGGAAGACATGGCTTGGCAGTTCGGTCTGGACTGTTCCCATGAGGCACAGGGTCAAGACTGATTTGCATATGGCTATGTCTGAACTGGGGTGGCGTGGTGAAGCAAAATAACGATGGATTAAACCCAGATCTGTGACTGGGGGTGAATGTTTGCCAATGTGCAGCATTCCGTCCATCATCTTGTGTGTTTTGCATTGTCCCACACTATACCATCCTGTATAGGAACGGCTGTGATGTTCACTGTTGACAAGTCTCTTGCTTCACGATGGGAAGATTTATGAGGTTTCAAAAGTACGTTCACTTCTTTTCCTTCAGTGTTCACATGGATGTATCTGCCATTTATAAGCACGCTCATAGTCATAACCAAAGCTAGCCAAAGCAGGAAAACAAATATTCCAGAAATAATTCAGAGCTCAATCCATGGGGAAACCAGATAAGTCTTTTTCAGAAAGTGAAGAAAGTCTTGTACTTGCTGCTTGAAATTTAATGATGCTGGCGTCGTTTCAGGTTCACTTGGATCTTCTGAGAACGTATCAAAGTTAATGAAGTAGCCAGAAGCAGTTCTGTCAATTGTTGGAATTGCATCAGGATTTGTAGAAATTGCTGGAACCAATTGATCACTTGCTACATTGGTGTAGGCAGGTGTATTTGGACGAACTGTTACTTGATTTTCAAGAGGGATGAGTTCCATTGCATTGTTGCTTAGTCCTTCATCTGTTACAGCTGAATTCTCGATAGTTATCAGTCTTTCAGTCTGAACCTCTTGGATAGTAGCGAGAGGAGTGCGTCTGCTACTAGGTCGGAGTCCACGAGGCCTACTATTTAGTATTGGCCACATACTGTGGTTTGATGAGGTCGATGGACACAAATCTTTTCTCCTTTCTTCCAGCAAGGGGCAGCAGAAGTACTGTTCTAGTTCCTTAAACTGCTAGGACAGGTACTGGTTGTCTGTAAGAAGGTCCAAATTCCTTCTTGTTCGCAATATTTTCTCTGACTAGATCCCCAACTTTTGGAATCCAGACAGGCCTTGCTGGGACCGCCGGTTTTTCCCCAGTGGTGGTTGGCTGCAGGAATACGTTGCTTTGTTTCGATCTTAGTTCATTGAGTTCCTGTAAAACAGCCAAACGAGCTTTGATATCAAACGGTTTATTTTCCACCACTGTGCCTACGTGATCGAGGTCTGGTACCCACATTCTTGTCCCAAATAGGACCTCATATGGAGTGACCCCCCCTAGAGAACTTCTTGGCAAGTTATTTAATGAGTGTTGGACCCCATAAAGATGTTTGACCCACCCATCACCCGAACCTAATACCCTAGCTGTTATAGACTGCTTTATGTCCCGGTTTTTCCTTTCCACAACCGAATTACCCTGAGGATGGAATGGAGAGGAGTACCGCACTGCAACGCCCAGACTGGCCATGGCTTCTTTGTAAGCCAGAGATCTAAACGCAGGGCCCTGGTCAGAATGTAGCGTGCCTATTGCGTATGTGCCGATAAAGACTCGCAAATCTTTTATAACAGTTCGAGCGTCAGCCGAGAGCTGAGGCCATATCCATAGGAACCATGATTCAGTATTTGTGGGATTGCATTTGTCCAGAAGGACGTATGCGCATAGATAGTCTAATGCTGTCTAACAGTGGTGTCTGTACTGGGCAGCTACATTCGTAGCATGGTGTCTGGTGGCTTTCTCGCTGTAATTTACAGTCTATGCAGTTATTGATGAAGATGTGGATTTCTGTATTCATTCCAGGCCACCAGTACATCTCTTTTAACGTCAAAATTGTTTTAGAGATCCCTAGATGTGACAGACCCTCCCCCAAATGTGCTTCATAAATCAAAGCTGCTCTACGTTCCATGTTTGGAATTACCCTATCCCCCACTCCAGGGATTCGAGCAAAAGGAACGCTGTTCGCATCAATTACATAAGAGTACTTGAGTGGAAACTTTTTTGGTAACGCTGCACCACTGTCTTTGCTTGTAGCATTGACAGCCAACATTATCTCACTGTCTATTTTCGTTTATGAACGAGTGATCGCAGCTACGGAAGCCGTCTGAACAGCCCCCTTTGCGGCTTCGTCAGCCAATGAATTCCCAGCAACGTGAACGCCATCACGTTGATGACTCAGTGTGTGGATCACGTGAGCCTTTGGTAGTTCATTTTTCAACTGAACTACTTGTTCCCAAAGCGTTTTCTGCTTTATTGTGCCACCTTTCGCATCTTTGAAACCATTTTCAAGCCAGTTTTGTATATATTCATTATACGACTGAACACAGTAAAAGGAATCGCACACTATCTGCGTGGGGAATTCTCGATCTGTACTTTCAAGTGCCAGTTTGAATGCTTGTAGTTCAGCTCGCTGAGCTGTACAATCTCCTAGAGATTGAGTTTTTGTGACCATAGGTCTGAAGATGCCATCTCGCATGTGACCTTTAACGATTGCACACGCTGCACTGTAAGCTTGCTTACTCCCTGTTGCGGACTGTGCGGATCCGTCAGTGTAAATTATGAATTCATACTGATCGAGAGGCAGAATTTCAGTGGGCAGAGGACATTCTTGTTCATATTGCAGGAACGCTTGTGTTTTTAAATCAGGATCAAAAACATATTCAACATCTGTTGCAGCAAGAGAATTAACCCACTGAATCCATCTTGGATGTAATGCTTTCGCATTTGGAATGCTTGCTTTTGTGACCGCTTCTAAAGCTGGTACTGGGGTTACGACAATAATGCGTTTCCCTTGGGCTAGGGCTCTTTCTTTTGCTACAGCGGTTTGAACTGCTGTCAGAATTTTTTCAGTTGAAGTGAAGCGCATTTCCGCTTGTGTATACAAATGAGATTTGTATGCAATTGGTATTTTTTCACCCTCATTAAATGTTAAGTAGGTGAATCCGCATTGACCCGAAATTATTCGGATCACCAGGTTGCGTTGACTTACGCGAGTTTGTAAGTGATTTGTTGCTAACATGTTAGCCTGGAGTGAACGCAAGATTTCTGTGTGTTCCTGTGTCCAATTTCTGATTGAAAAATCAGGTTTGATTAATGCGTAGAGCGGTTTAACCCTTTCTGCGTAATTTAGAATGTATATTCTTCCAAAATTTAGGAAACCCAGGATGGATTGTAAGCTTTTTAGCGTTTTTGGAGGTTGGAGCAGCGCACATTTCTCTAGAAAGTTAGCTGCCAAGCTCTTGCCTTCACTTGAAAGCTCATATCCTAGAAATAGGACATTGAGATGGGCAATTCTGGACTTTTTGAAGTTGAATTTGTAGCTCTCAGAGGCGAAGCTCAATATAATGGTACTCACCCTGTTCAAGTGTTTTTCCAGGTCATTGTCTGTCAGATAGATGTCATCGACATATGACAATGCCTCATTGTCATAAATTTGTAGTAACTCCATTACCCTCGCTGAGAATAAACCTGGGCTGTTCTTGAACCCTTGTGGGAGTCGACAAAATTGACGCTGGGTCCCCATTATGGAGAAAGCTGTTAAGTACCTGCTTTCAGGTGCTATGTTTTGACAAAAGAAACCATTTGAGATGTCTAATGTGGTTTTATATTTTTACGCACAATGTTATTCATTAATGCTGTGCTATGTGCATTTTGCACTGCAAATGTTTTAGAACAAGTGTTTAAGTGTCTGTAATCCAAAACTAGACGATAGGTATTGTCTGGTTTGGAGACAGGAAACAAAGGATTGTTCATTGAGGAGGTGCATGTTTCAATCACCCCTTGGTATTCAAGTTGATCTAAGATCTCCCTGACCTGTTTTTTAGCTTCTTGCTTTATTGGGTACTGCCTTTGTGCAGTTGGTTCATGTTTCAGATGTATTTTATGGTGAGGTGAATCCTCATCCCATCCTACATGATTTTTATATAGTGCTGGGGCCTGGGCTACTGCCCATTTCCTGGCATATGTATATTTTAGGTGTATTGGAATATGGTTGGAGAAGGCGGGCATAATAATGTCCTCGCCGTGTGGGCACTCCCTTACATATTGTGGTGGCCAGTCTTTTTCTGCTAGAAGTATGTCATAGCCCCTTGAAAGTTTTTCCCAAAAGAGTGCTTTCTCCTGTCTAGGTACAATGTCTCCCTCCATCCGGAGTGTTATTTCATATAACTTTTGTGGAGTACTAACCCTGGTGTCTACAGTCTCAACTGTAATGTACTCATTCAAGTCCACTATCTCCAGAAGTTCCTTCAGGTTCTGGCGAGCTATTGTGACTTCTGCTGCACTGTCCAGCATTGTCTGAGCCCATTCTCCGTTCTTGAGTTGTGTTCTCAGTATTCTCGGCATGTCTGATCTTTAGACCTGCTACTTTCTTTTTAGAGAATTGAGGTTTTGTTTTGTTTTTCGGAGCGTGTTTGTCGTCTTTCGATTTCACGCGTTCTTCTCTATGTTCTGACCGTCCTCTTCTTTCCGAAGTCTGTGATGAGATCTGAAAGGTACGAGAGGAACGTGTATCAGTATCTTGATACCTGTCAGGCTTTCTCAAATTATCCCTATTCCTGAGGTTATACCTCCTTTCAGAGGGCTCCTTTTGAGGAGACCTACCTCGGGATTGAGAACGTTTCTCGTTTGAATTTTGTTTATTAGTCTCCCACTTCTTTTTAGAAGATGTAGGAGTTTGTTTAATAGAGTCCTTCTCAGGACTTTCAGATAGTTTCGGCTTCACTGGTCTTCCACGCAAACTATCTCTGCCTAATTCTGCATAAGATTGTTCAATTATTCTGGGTAGCTCAGTTTGATGTTCTGTAACATCGAATTCCCTTAATCGTTGGCGGATCGCCACTGCTGCTGCCTCCCCTTTAATATTAGATAATATTATTGTTGAGACCTGGTCGAAATGTTTCAGTAATTTCATACCTAAATTCAGAGCAGGCTCTGCCCCGTATTAATTTTGAATTTGTTTCAGGACATCAGGTATTACCGCAATTGACGGAATGCCATGTGTTTAGTATAGATGGCAGCAAAGACTGAGCCCCAAGTGGTGCAGTCTTCCAGTTGTGGTGTGATCCCCATTGGTAAACAGATGGTTAGGATTCTGTGTTTCTCATATGGGCTAGTATTTGGAAATACTGCTTCGCTTTGAGTAATTTTTTGAGCTATCCAAAATGGAATTTGCTCATGTTTTGTGGGCATTTTACCCTTGACTGCGTATAAAGTCTGTGGTGTAATTTTTTGTGTATTACCCGGTTGAGGAGTTTGATTTGGAAGTGTCAATGGTGGTTGGACTGTGAAAGTCCGCATGACATATTGGACCAATTGTCTGTAGATTTTTATTAACTCTGTAAGTTTAGTAAGTAGTTCCTCATCTGACATTATATCCAGTTAAAGGATGAGGTGTGTAGCCGGCTAGAATTGGCCATGTTGCTCCTGGTCTACCTAGTGGACCGAGCCTGGTAATGTTTCTGTGATGTTTTAGGGCGCCTTTAAACCAGAGCTGATGCTCCTGGTATGTTAGTGGAATTTCAATATCCTCGAAAGGAATATATTCCTCTGGTGGATCATCTTCTTTGTAGAAGTGAAACAGTTTTGTAACTGGATTGGATTCAGGAAATATTACCCATGAATAGAATACCTCTGTCTGAAAGGAATCGTGTGCCTCTATCACGAAAACTGCTCTACCACCTCTTGGTGGTAGGCCGTGTTTTATGAGTTTTAGAGTGATGGCTCTTCTTAAGTTTGGATGGATGTCTATGACACCCTCCTCAGTTTCATTTAAACCAGTAAAGTTAAAAACTGCTATGGCTGGGTCAGCCGCAGCTCCACCGTTTCCGGTGGCTTCGTCCCCGTTTATGGACATTTTGTTTTTTGAAAAATGTAGAACAAGTTTCAAGGAAACAAAGATAAGGTGCACAATATTTTGGAACACTGTATCCTTCAACGTTGAGCAAACCAAACAGCTAATATATAGGGTGCTTCCCTATGTAGCCGTGGCGGATACTTAACCCTGCCCACTCCAGACGTCTTTTGGAGTATATGGGTAGGGGTCTCTGAGAGAAAAGACACGGCTGAGTTACTCAGTATCTAACGTTAAATTACCGCCTTACCAAACCGTTGGGCGCCATGTAGTGTAGCTCCTGTTTCCCTAATAGGCTCTGTGCATTGGAATAATATACCCTATAGGTTTGACATAGGACTAAGGTCAATATGTCCCTATCGAGTATATTAAACTTAATTACTTGTGCCAGCTAGCTCAGAGGCCACTAGAAACTCCTTGATAAACAAGAAGGAGTAGTTTCTGGCAGCCGCAAAACATGACAACTTTGTTTCCTTTTAGAATCACAACGTGTCCCAGAGTCGTGGAAACAATAGATAACTATTTCACTCAGCTTACTCGTGCATACTTAGTTTTCCTCAAAGTTACACAGAAAGAATAGACGGGCGTTTCAATAAAAGATTTATTGAACAGTCTTGTTTCTCGTGTAAGTAATATGTGTTGTTACGATCACAAGACAGTATGCAAGATAAATAATGTACAGCGTAAGCAGTAGAAATAAATAATACTGCGCTAGCATGATCTTTAGTAGATATTCATTTACATAAATAACATAGACTAAAAATGCGAGTACTCATACGATGCGTTTCTAAGCTAGTTCTACCCCAATGTACCTAACCTAACCTAGGTGTAGGGAGAGGTATGAAGTAGGTGAAGTATTCCTTACTATGGTATACTAAGAGTATGTTACGCCTAGTATGCCTAGTATGCCAAGAGTCCCTCTAGGTTTCTAGTCAGCTCCATACCTTAAGAATGAGAGAGGTGGGAATCTCTTGCCAGACTCGAACTCCAACACCCCGCGAGGGAAGTCAGATCACTGGAAGCTGGACTCTCTGCGTGCAGGGATGACAGCGTCTTCTCAGTGCGTCAGACCGGGAAACGGGCTCCTCTGAAATCGAGGTCTCTTCTGATTTACAAGGGCTAGGGAAGGTATATTTATACCTGAGAGGTACCTAAGAATGTTAGCATTGACGTGAATCGGACAGCGGAAGACGTCATGAATGAACCCTCAAGGTATAATGGTTCATGCATAATAGATGAGTCCTTGAAGAAATCAATAGTCCTGTGCTAGGGAAACTCCCGAAGCCTAAGGGTCTGTTCTTCAAGAACTCGTTGTGACGTTAGGGTGGACGGATATCGGAGACCATGCCTGTATTTGGAGTGCACGGTTTAATGCCTAAATAAGGACTGGGATTTTATATAAGGGCAGGGCGAATTGTGCCTATATAAGGACATGATACAGGAGAACCCATGTACGGACACCCTAAGAGGAATACAACAAGCTCAATGCTTTCGTTGAGGAATGGTGGGGTGCATGCACTGGCTGCTTACCTGTACAGTTGGCATCTTTTGGGTGGAGTTTCTACCACATGCTTCTGGGTGGGAGGGAGTGCTCCTTCCTGCTGAGGGATGGGGCAGGGTATGCCTGGTGGGAGTTGTAGTGCTGGCCTCACTATTCCAAACACTCCTCCCTGTAAAGTTGGCTACCTACCTGTTAGGTGAGGGTGTAGCACACAATGGCTGCCACATGGGTGTGGGGAGTAGTCCATCCTGCTCAGCTGTGGTACAGGGGGCCTGGTGGGAGTTGTAGTGCTGGCCTCCCTATTCCAAACACTCCTCCCTGTAAAGATGGCTACCTACCTGTTAGGTGAGGGTGAAGAACACAATAGCTGAGACATGCTTCTGGGTGGGAGGGAGTGCTCCATCCTGCTGAGGGATGGGGCAGGGTGTGCCTGGTGTGAGTTGTAGTGCTGTTTTCCTGGACACATACAACACAGTAGATGTGGTCTACCTTTGTGATGTTTGAGGTGGGGTGGATGTAAAATCAGTGTGACCTGTGTGTGTTTTTGGGGTGCAGATGTATGTACTTGTGCCTCAGGGATGTATCTTTGTAGTTGTGCAAGACAGTACATGGCAGTTTCATGGTATACATTAGTTGGTACTTACCAGCCTCCACTCCCCCGGGTATTCCTTCAAGACTCTCTGGATGCAGTATGGCAAGCACCTTCTCCTCCCAAGCAGTGAATGGTTTTGGTGGGATGGGAGGGCCTCCACCAGTCACATCAGCCAGCTCACGGTTCTTGGCCCTCCTCTTCTTGACAACACTCTTCAGGTCATGCCACCGCCTCATGATTTAATTCTTGTTGCGGGGCACATTCCCTATAGCATTGACCCTGCCCACTATCCTTGCCCACATGTTTGTTCTTGTGGCTAATGGTGTCTGTTGGACCATGCTGCCAAAGAGTTGTGGTTCTACTCTGATTATCTCATCTACCATTACTGTCAACTCAGTGTCAGTGAATTTTTGCATTTTCTGTGGTGCCATTGTGTGTGCTGTGCTGATGTTTTGGGGTGCAGTTGTGAGGGTGGTGTAGGTGGTGTGTGTGTGTGTTGTTGGGCTGGTGAGATGTGTGGTGTTTTGCCTATCCAATGTGCTGCAGGCTTTGGTTCCTTCAGGGCTGGAGTAGTGCAAAGGATTGTGGTCAGGGAAGGGGCTGGTTTTATGCTCAGCCATGTGGGTGTGTCAATATGGTGTAATGCAGTCAGGTGTGCTGTGTGGGTTGTCCTGTGATTTGTATAATTGAATTTGCCATGGGGGGGTGTCATTGGGAGGTTTCTGGTTATTTTGGGGGCAGGGCTATTTGCCTGTGTGCATTTGCTGGCCTTATTTTTTTACTTGGCCGCCATTTTTTTTGCGGAGCATCTGTAGCGATGGCTGTGCTGCAGGGCTTCCGCCGTATCTCACATTCATTACTGTTGGTGACCACGGCGGACGGAAACAGCGGAACGTACCGCTGTAACATCGGGGATATCATAATATCATTGGCGGTCACTCCGCGTGTCTGGCGGCGTGTTGATGTGTTTCCGCTATGTTACCGACTGTCGCAGTTGAATTTTCACTTTCTCTGCCCTCTACGGGTGATTTTTCGATGCCTCCTACCGCCGCGGACGGAATGTTTTGGCGGTTGATCATAATAGGGTCGGCGGGGTTTCCGCGGTACCTGCGGACGGTGATTTTCCGCAACCATGGCGGTCGGAGTTTTTTCCGCCAGTCATCGTAATGACCCTCTTAGTTCTCTATTGATATCAACTTCATTTCTTTATGTAGCTTTGGTTTGTGTCAGCAGTTTAAACCAGATAAAAGCTGGAAGTAGTAGGGCATTTGTTTTGGAATTGGCATTACTATTTTGGCTTTTTCTAAAACGTTGAATACAGATTAAACGCCATACTCAATGAGGGTTTCCTTATATCCGTGGTTGATGTTAATATGAACTATGCAACGTGTAAAGCCATAGCAATGTATACAGCAATATGTAGGAAAACGAAGCTTGGGTGATGTCATCAGTGATGTCATCAATGATGTAATTTGAGATGTCATCAGTGATGTCATAAATGAAGTCAGAACATGTCATGAGTGATCTCATATGTAAAGTCATAAGTAGTGCAAGGCAGGGGTGGTACTAACTATTATTGCTGAATTTCCGTGTTTTTTTTAGTTTAGAATCATAACATTGTTACTAAGGAACTCACCTAACTATGTTGTTACTTTAACACTTTGTTTTTTTAGGTGAATTTCTAAGGTTTTTTTTTAACAAAACAGATAATTTTATTACACATAACTATAACATCACTTTAACCTTTGTTCTATTCAGTATATATATATATATGTGAACAAGGCGGCTTGACCGCCGAAACGCATCAGGGTCTATCTGGTGATTAAATTTTGTGTTGGATATCCACGGAGTCGGCGCCTGTTTGTATGTTTATGAACGGGACTGGAGAGTATATATATATATATATATATATATATATATATATATATATATATATATATATATATATATATATATATATATGTGTGTATGTGTATCTATATATATGTGTGTGTGTGTATGTATGTGTGCATGTATGTATATATCCAATGAAACAAACAAAGGTTACAGAGACGTTATAGTTAGGCTAAGGTTTCACTCAAAACCAGTGAAATTCAGCAGTTAGAGTTAGGTAAGCTAACTATAACTTGTGCTCCCTGTAATGCACTGCTTATGACCTCACATATTACATCACTCATGACATGGTCAGTGACATCATTGATGACATCACTGATGACATCTCAAGTGACATCACTCATGATATCACTGATTACATCATCCATGATTGTGAGTGTTTCTTAAAAGTTTATGAGTGTTATGATATATATGCTAATTTGCGTTGGTGAATTAGTGGGTGTATGAGTCCTGTATGGATTGTTCAGTGGTTGTGTGACTGACTGTATAAGTGAGTTATTAGGTGCCTCAGTGAATGAATGGGTGAGTACTGGTTGTGTGAATGTCTGTATCAGTCTGTCAGTTAGTGTCTAAGTGGCTGTATGGGTGTGTGAGGGGGTACATGAGTGGCTGTATTGGTGAGTGATTGGTTGTCTGAGTACCTGTATGGTTTTCTGAGTATCTGTGTGGGTGAGTGAGGGTGTGTGTGACTGCCTGTATGGATGAGTGAGTCAGTGGCTGTATGGGTTAGTGAGTGCATGTGTGAGGGGCTGAATGGGTGAGTGAGCGTGTGTATGGCTATGTAGGGGAGTACATGGATGTGTCAGTGGTATATGGGTGGGTAACTGGGTATGTCAAAGGAAGTATAGGTGAGTGATGGGGTATATAAGTGACTGTATGGGTGAGAGAGTGAATGTGAGAGTGGCTGTATGGGTGAGTGTGTGCTTGTGCCAGTGGCTATATGTGAGTGAGTGCATGTTAGTATCTGTATGAGTAAGTGATTGTGTGTGTAACTGTATGGGTGAGTTAGTAGCTGTGTGATTGACTGTATGGGTGAGTGAGTAGATGCGTGAGGAGCTCTATCGGTGACTAACTCAGTGTGTGAGTGGCTGCATCGGTGTATGAGTGGATATGTCAGTGTCTGTATTAGTGACTGAGTATGTGTATGAGTGGCTGTATGGGTGAGTGAGTCGATGTGTGTAGATCTATGAATCAGTGAGATGGGGTGTAAGTGCTGGTATGGGTCTTTGAATGGGTCTGTGAATGGTTGTGTGGGAATGGGTATACGAAAGGTTCTATGGGGGTGTGAATGGGTGCATCAGTGACTCTGCGGATGATATCATACGTGATGTTGTCAGTGATGTCATTTGAGATGTCATCAGTGATGTCATCAGTAATGCCAGTGGCCATGTCATGAGTGATGTAATATATGAGGTCATAAGCAGTGCATTGGGGGCATGAGTTATAGTTAGCTCATCTAACTATAACTGCTGAATTTCACTGGTTTTGTACGAGTGAAACCTGAGCCTAACTATAATGTCTCTGTAACCTTTGTTTTTTTCAGTGAATTTCTATGTTTTTTTAAAAAGCTAATTCCTAACTCTAATGTCCCTGTAACCTTTGTTTTCTTCAGTGAATTTCAATGGTTTTTTAAGTAGTAGTCAAGTTTGCAGAGTGGTGGAGGAAGGGGGCAGGACCTCCAACCAGCTCTCAGGAATCCCGCTGTGTAGGACTTACAGGAGGAACAGGAGGGCTTCTTGGCCACCAAGGTCCCTCAGTAGTAAAGTGGACTTCATCCCCCAGCCAGTAATGCACCAGGAGGTGCATTTGCAGAGTGGTGGAGAAAGGGGGCGTGGCCTGCAAAGACCTCTTAGCAATCCCGCAGAGTGAGACTTCCTAGAGGTAACATGAGGGGTAGTTGGCCCCCAAGGATGTTGGGTTACCATCCGACATGGCAGGTACGTGAGAGAGTTGACCTCAGACTCACCAGCATCCCCTCTCACTGATGGGCCTCTAAGGCCAGGAGTCTCAAATAGGCTGCAGCTGGGGACCAGAGATCCTGCCACTATCCAATTACAAATCCTTGCAATGGGGCCCAACAGGATTCAGGCTATCTCCAATGCACACATGAAATAGCACCCACATTTGGCAGGCCCCTGCCACTCAGGATTGTCTTTGCCCAGTGGAGCTTTGTGATAGTCCACTATCTTGGCCACTAGCATGGCCACGCCCCCCCAGTAAGTAATCTTAGGAGGCATTAGCAATCTAATAGAGAGCTATGCAATGAAATTGTTTATGTACAGTATGCCATGCACTCATTTGTCTCTAAATACTTAAGGAGAATATTTCGAATTACTCAGCTGAACAGTATTTATTTTTTTCAACCACAGAAATATGGAAGGCTTGGTCGACCCTGCTCAAAATCAAATTGGAGCTCATGATAAAAACTGCAAAGTGAGCGTTTTTGTAAAGAGAATCTATAGCACAAAGAGCTATTGAATAACAATGATATTGTGGTCATTTTCAGAGAAACAGGCATTGGCAAAGTCAGTATTTTTGCGTTTATTGTGGTAGCTCACATTGCATTAGAACATTAGAACAGAACAAATGGAAGTTTAACAGTAAAAGTGATAGAAAGGGATATAGTTGTAAAGTCCTTTATGCAGTGTAGTGCAAGCAGTGTTAGTACTCAAGTGGAGGTGGAAACATACACCCAAACAGCTAATATGAGCAGGTGAAAGATGGATATTCCATTGGTCTTAAACCAAGACATGACTGACAAAGAAATAGGCCAATAACTGAAACGTCTGCTCGGAGAAAGTCAATGTTTGAAAGGGGCAGGCGCAATGTCACTCTATGTTAAGTTTGAGCAACAGCTGTGTTTGGCAGCTGCAATGACAAAATCCATACTGTCAGAAAGTCATTCTGTTTGCCCTTATTACCTCTATTTTTTGACTGATACTAGTGGTTACTGCCCTTGAATGAGCACTGGGCTCTGCTAACCAAGCCCAGGGCTAGTGCTCTGTTTAAAAGGTATATGGTAATTAGGTGTAATTATAATTAGTTCAGGTAACTTATCTGTAAGTCCCTACTATATGGTAGGGCATATAGGTTTAGAGACCCCAGTGGATTTAATGCATTTACGTGTGCACTGCTGTGGTTTCTGCTGTCATTTTAAAGCCAGCACTGCCTTTCAGGCTGGTTTTTTAAATAAAGCTATGTCCAAATTCGACTTTGGAATTAAAAGTACTTCCAAAGTCTAAAACTACCTTTTTATTACTCATAAATCACTCTGAAGGTCTGCCTTAAGCACCCCAAGGGTAATTGTAATTAAAAGCAGGGACATTATGAAATAGATTTTATATGCCCTGGTGAGGAAAAAACAGCCAATTTCGTTTTTCCCCATTGTAGTGTTGCTAGCTCCATAGGCTAACATGGGGCGGCCTTAATAAACTTTTGACAGAAGTGAGCCAGAACATTAATTCAAAGTATCAAAATAATAGTTAAAATAAATAAAAAAAACTTGCCAAGTTTGGATTTATTATAACTATTGCAGGAAGGTAGTTTTATGTGATGTTATGTTTTGTTATGTTATACAGTTATTTGTAAAGAGCAGCGTTCACTCCGAGGAGCATCATAGCGCTATGTGGAACCCTAGTATACACACACAGCCATAACTAGGAAATCAGATAAGTGATCTACAGAGAGCATTGGGGGCATTAAAGATCCATGTTTTCAGGGCTTTCCTGAAGATGGTCTCTGTTTTTAGAACCGGCTTTTCTGATGTTACCTAAAGCAGCCGTGTTGCAGCCTCATGTAATTGGCCAGCCTTTGACAGGCTGAGCCAAGCTGCTCCTGATTATGTGTGAAGAGGCCTGGGCTGAAACAATGCAACCATCTCGTGGGAAGAGATATGATGCTAGCAGATGCCAGGACAGGAAAGGAGCTGGATAGCCAAACTGGTCTTCAAAGGGAGAAGCACAGATAGCCCAGGTACCAGGCCCATCCTACTTCCTGCAATCCCCCGCCCAAAAGGGAAACCCTCTAATTGGATTAGGAGAGGGGATGGAAGGGAAAGGTAGGGAAAAGTTAGCCACACCTGTGGATTGGATTAGCCAAACCTGAACTCCCAGGAGAGATTTTCTCCATTTTGATTTGGACTGAGCTGTGCATTCTGGGACAAAAAAATCCACACTTCTACGGAAGGGTTCATCAGAGAGGGTGGCACCTTGAATTCCATTTTTGGAGGTGCCCCACCAGCCCAGAATCTGTATTAAGTATGAGAGAGCTGCACAGCACCTCAGATCCCTGATTGGAAACATCTGGAGTAGGACTGCCCTGCTGGACCCTTGAACTGCACAAAGAGAGGACTACACTCATAAGGACTTCAGATGCTGCACTCTCAAGGCTTCATAAAAGAGAACTTTACCTGCCCTAAAGGATCAAGGACTGCACTCCTTGATCAGCAACAGGAAGAAAAGTGCTGGAAGAAGTCACCTGCATCATCTACAACGAGGACAAGCCCAGCTGACCAGCTTCACCTGGACTTTACTCAATTTGACCAGGTTCATTGTGGGAATTGTAGTCCCAATCCTGACGAGGCAAATCAGAGCTTCTTGACACTTGACCTTCAAAGACCCGCAAAGAACCTTTCAAAATAAGTTCTGAAAATGTGGGAACTTTTTGACAACTTTTGGTAAAAAGCGCCATAAGAAGACCGACCTCAATGACTAGAGTCAAGCCGATGTTGTTGAACTGCGACTTGACCTGATTGTGCAGGTTTGCCCTGCTGAAAGCTCGGGAGCTCTTTGATGTCAACGGCGAAGACAAGGACCTCCAGGAGTCATCCAAGGCATCGCGCTGCAGCAGGTCACCATCATCGAACTGAAATCTGGATCGCCGAAGCCGATCACTCGACATCAAAGAAATAGCTCCAACAAAAGTGACTAAGTCAGAAGGTAAAAACTTGACCAGGCCCTAACACGTGCCGTAGCCAACCCGTGCTTCATTGCGATTGGCCTGAAACTTTGACTTTGTTCCGGTCCAACGTGACCAGATGGCGGTGGTTGGTGATTTTCACTTTTAGGTGCCAGAAAACACATTTTTTTAATTTAGACTTTAAAAATTAATTTCTCTAGTTCCCTACATTGTACTTTTGTCAGTTTGGTATTATTTTAAAGATGAAAAAATATGCTCAATTATTATAAAGTATGGTTTGATTTTTGTTGGGTTTTGTGTCTTACTTATTTACTGTTTTGGTAAACTTAAATGCTTTACACACCTGTCTCCTAAATTAAGCCTGACTGCTCGTCAGCCAAGCTACCAAGAGTTGAGCAAGGATTCATTTTATTGAGACTTGACTGGACCTTATTTGTGATTGTGGTGTTATTACTAGCTGTAGGTACCTACCTGCACCAACTAATCAACCACCTTTGAACACATAACTAAAAATCTACATACCTATTTTGCTTTCTTCTGCTTTGCTTCTGTGGTGAAATCCCTCAATTAAGAACTGCCAATAGGGAGTGGGGGTGAAATGAGTCTAGCGTAGAGATTATAATGAGAATTGTTTTTCATTGCGTGCTGCAGTGGATGTTTTATGCCGATTTCAGTACTTGCTGTAACATTGAAAAAATGTACTAATAATAATATTAAAATGTTAAACGTTTTTCTTTGTTTACAAGGCTTCTTGAAAACTACAAGCAGTAATTGTCGGCATCTGGAATGAGTGCAATGATGTGTTTCGCGCTTCATTATGTGAGCTGTTAATTCGATTTATTATGCAAATTATGAAGTCTAGAGTGCAGACCCGCACGCAATGCAGTGTAGAAAACCACAGCTTTGGTAGTGAAATCAAACAAACGTAAAGCATTCGTAGAAAAAGGCAGCTGACGAAATCATACCTAATCCTCGCCCCATTTCATCAAAAGTAGTTCAAACATATTTGTTACCTTTCAATGTACATGTGTTGCATAAATAAAATTATGTCGTTGTATTAGTCCAGTCTGCAAATCCAAATATCTGGAATGCAATTTCAGTTTTTTTGGTCTAATCGAAAATACTTTCCATCAAAATAAATATGCATTAGCTTTGAAAGTGAAACAAGTTCTCTACAAAATATAGCAGCAGAGTGAGCTGCATGATTGAGCATTAGCTAGTTTATATATGCACTGACAAAACTCAAAAACTTGCATTCATGTTTTTCTTTTTTTAGGAAGCAAGTGTAGTACAACATTTGGGCCTGACAGATGGTGTGCAACATTCTTTGGTGAAGACATAGATGCCCAGAGACTAGAAAATTATTATCTTGATAACAATATGGGGTGTAGTCAATCTTGAGTTCGGGCTTCTATTCTTCTAGGGCTATGTGTTTGCTGCATGGGTTTAATATATTTGATGGCATGGCAGTAGGTTGTATCAACAAAGTAGCGAATGGTGTTGAGAGCCACACTCTGTTGTGCTAACCTAGAGATAATTGTCTGAAGAAGCAGTTTCCTATACTTCTTGACTCCTTATGTACACACGGAGAGGACCCAAACTATTCCATGGAGAGGATCCCAGGACATTTACATGCCTATTTAGCATTTATTGCTATATCAGGGGATACTGAACAGTTATGTTAAGTATATTAACCTTGGGAATTATACACCGATTCAGGGGCATATTATCAAGAAACGCCGTTAAAATTATCGCCGCTTTTGCGGCAGAAAACTGCCGCTAAAGCGGCGATAATGGGCTTGATAATATGCCCTTGAGAATTCCAATAGAAGCCCATGTTCTGGTGTCAACATGGGCTTCTATTGGAATTCTCCAGGGCATATTATCAAGCCCATTATCGCCGCTTTAGCAGCAGTTTTCTGCCGCTAAAGCGGCGATAATTTTAATGCCGTTCTTGATAATATGCCCCTCAGAGTCTATACTTCAGGAATAGAGAAAAACTCATGATATAATCGTTACCAGTAGACTAGTGCTCCATTCAGTTATAGCCAAAAGCAGAAAAAATTCAAAGAAGACATGCTGCATTTGCGATTCACATGAAATAAATAATAAACAGAGAACTATTTGGTTCCTCCTTCCCCCACAAATAGGTTCACGGCCGGGAAGAGATCTTTGATGCAATTTTGACTACAAGGTCTACCTGCCCCTTACCCTCATGGAGCTCTAAATAGGCTGCTACTAAAGAAATGCAAACATAGAGACCAGATAGGTCGGTATGTATGGCATGTATGAGTATGGTGAATGGAAGTTTCACAATTAAAAGCACACAAATATGATACTAACGGTATCCTTGTAAGGTCCTTATGAAAGCCTACTAGCTAGGTAAGGAATTGGTGTGATTGCTGAAAAATGTTGACCCAGTGATAGAGGGGATACTAATTTCCGTAGTGTATCCCCACCTGTTTTTAACTCCGTCAGGGTGCCCTTTAAAAATAAAATTAACCCTCAGGGCACCATAGACTATTTTAAATCTAGGTTCCCACCCAATAACAAAAGAGCTTCCTCCTTTGCCTACCAAGGTTGACTAGGTATCTGGACGAGCACCCTATGATGAAGCATGGCACTTGGAATCCAGTGGGTTACAGTCCTTTTAACACCATATGGTGATCCCCTTGGGCAGGTCTGCAGAGATAGGTTAGTCATGGTAGGGGTTCCCTCCTGTTGTTTTTGAATGGATAGATGTTTGGAAAGGTGAGTGAGCTATGTATCACTTATCATTTCCTCCTTCTTGGAATTTAGAGCATTCAATAGCAATATGCTTCACTAGCTCAACTTCTACTTGTCCTAGCAACAACAGTTCAATCACTTGGGCACTTCCAGGTTCAACAAGATTCATATCACCTGTGAAGTCCCTTGTGATTCCATCCTGTCATCTTCAGCCTCTACAGGGCACCCTTAGGTCTCTAATCACCAAACAGCATCACAAGTCATAAATATTTTGATGTTGCACAACTGTACTTGAAAGAATCATCCTCTCAAGGTATCCATGACCCCTGCTTTGAGTAGACTCAATCATGCAATACCTCTTGACAGGGTCTTAACAATATTCGTAGAGGGAAAAGCTGCAAGTGGTACCAAGTAGTTAGAGCTTGCATTTCAAAAGTGTAATGCAGCCCTATCTTAACAAAATACCGGTTTTTGTATTTATTAATGGTTTCTACAAAGAGCTGCAATGACACTTTCTGTCACTTCAGTGACATTAAATATAATATAATCTCTACCTGAGAAGTACTTGTTCTGCCCCATCTCAAATATTGCAAACCGTGTCACTTAAATGCATTCATGAGTAATAACAGCAGTACCTTGTTGGTTCCTTTACAATGTATTGCTGAGAAGTGTCATAAGTGTCCCATTTCAAAAACTGCTAACAGTCACCTCCATTGCAACTTAATGTACTGCTGTTTAGGAATACCCTGGCTTGTCCCATTATAAGTGCTGTTGGCTGTCTTTAATACATCTGCACTGCCCCACTATAGTGTTGTAAATATGGTTTAGCTTATTGGCCCAGTTGATATTATTGGCACCTTATGGAATTTGCCAGAACTCACAATTAAAAAAATGCTAGCGCTCTGAGTCTGACAAAATCCTAATGTAGACTTATAGCAAGCAATGTAGTTATGTCATGTATTTCTCTAAGCATAGTTCAGATAATACCACCTCTTCACCCCTTCCTATGCCCCTGCAGAGGCTGGGCTGTACTACATCCCGCCCACCAGTGCTGTCATAATGAGAATTGGCTTTTGTTTCTTTTTAACGGTTTTTAGAAATGAGTGTTTTTCAGCAGAAAGGAGATATTTATGACATTATGTTTTTTTCCAAACTATAAATTATTACATGAAATAATGAATCTCTACGTTACCACTGATACTGGCCTACAGTCTTTTTTCAATCTGACTTACATTTAACTGACTCTAATATGTTTTGCAACAAATTGCTAAGTGTTTTTGGTGTGCTTAATTTTGCATTACAGATTCCACTTTTAGTCTTCAAATCTTTAACCTTCCTATCTCTTTCATATGAGGTAAGACACCAACGATTTGAGCTTTCTATGAGAAGGGTGATATTACTATAAGGAATAAAATACTCTCTGTTGTACATTAAAAGGATATTGCAAGTAATCTTGGAGATACATGACCTTGTAATGGAACTCCTAGGTGAGTTGCAATACCCTTATAATGACAACAAGGGGTACTTTATCCCACATGTAATATGGAACAAATTCACCTCCATTTACTTCCAAGATTGGCTCCAGAATCTCAGGTCTAACATTACAGTTCCATTAGAGGATGTCCTGTAGGCACAGTACCTCCAATTAACCCTACTCTTCTTTTCTCATTATGTCATTGTCCAAATGAGGAAAACCTGTCAGGAACCACATTGCATGCATTCACTCTGCACGTGCTACCACAGATGACACTACCAGTAATGCCTCAAATAATATGTGCTTCTCTACCTCATTCACATTGCTCACACACTTCAACAACAAAAGGATGAAAGCCTGACTCAGCCCACCATGATTCCAAAGTGAAATCTTCACAGCACATGGATTTCTCTGCAGAGTGTGATATAACTCCCTGGGCTATCTTACCAGAGTAACAGGGTTGTTAGCCCTCCTATTGTTAAGTGTTACAAGAACAAGCAGGTTTAAGAATGGAAGAAAGCGGGGGCGTGGCTGACTGCCGACCAAGATGGCCGCACACTGAGACAGCTCCGCAGCTTGCAGTGACTTAATCCCTAACTATGCATTATCATTCACACAGTGCCAACAACAATCAGATCTCCGGTGAAGACTGGGCTTGCATGCACCCATCAACGATAATTTTACAGTGAAACAGCATTGGCGAGAGACAGAAATCAGCTGAGGCTAGAGTGCCTCGTGGGGAGATGAGTAAGCCTAGATGGAGAAGATCGAGGAGATGGCAGCTCCGGTGGTGGGGTTTCACTCCTTGTGGCCCCTGCAGTTCGGCAGGTTAGGAAGTGGGTGCGGGTGGTGCAGCCACGCCTGAGCGGAAATGAGAGACAGACTGGTAAGTGTCCGGAGTTGCAGCGGAGCGGGGTGTGGCACCGGGCCGGGCCTGGCCCGCTGTGTGGGGGGGTCTGAGTGTGTCTTCCACCTTCTTTTAAACAGGTGAAAAACCATCGTCCCCCTGCCCCTTGGTTCACTGAGAGATTAAAGATAGAGAAAAGTAAATTTAAAGTGTTAGGAAGACGCTGGAGGAAAAATTATGCACCTGATTCTAAACTGGCATATAAATTGGCCAAAAGAGATTATCACTCTCTCTGTAATGCTGCTAGAGCCGACTATGTGAGTACCACCATTTTAAATGCGCAGAACAGTTATAAAACTTTGTTTAAGTTAGTTAAAGAGTTATCTGGGGCATCTAGTCAATCCACCCCTCCTGCACTCACTGACCTACAATGTGAAGACCTTGCCAAATTCTTTCTTAGCAAAGTAGAAAAAATACATTCCACACTGAATACTAAATCAGTGAACATTACACAGCAAATTGAAATTGCTCCGGCAATTTTGAGAAATACTGAACAGCTGGAATATCAGACGGCTGAGCCCGCTCATACTCTGGAAAGTTGGTCACTCCTTGATATAACATCTTTTAAATTGATTCTTGATAGCCTTAAATCTGGCTCTCCTAGAGACTCCCTTCCTGTAGCTGTTCTGCAGAAGTTGGAGCTGCCATCCCAAAAGTTAATCATGGAGTTACTTAACGCTTCCTTACAGGAAGCAATTGTCCCACCTGCATGGAAGCACGCAATGGTTCTTCCACTTTTAAAAAAAGCTAATGCTGACCCAAGTCAACTATCTAATTTTCGGCCAATTTCACTACTCCCGATCTTTTCCAAAATTTTGGAAAAACACATCAATTTACAACTGTCTCACTTCATTGATGTTAAAAAGTGTTTACATCCTTCACAGTCCGGTTTCAGAGCGGGTTTTTCAACGGAAACCACTCTTTTGGGAGTAACAGAGATGATGCAAAGCCATTTAGATGCAGGAGAAACTGTGGCACTCATATTGCTTGATTTGAGTGCTGCTTTCGACACAGTATCTCATACTGTGTTATTGAAAGCTTTACAATCTATAGGTGTCACTGGCTCCGCACTCAACTGGCTTGCGGATTTTCTGACAGATCATACTTTTCAGGTATTCTCTTCCATGGCCAGTTCCAAATCCCATGTTTCACCTTATGGGGTACTACAGGGCTCCATTCTTAGCCCCCTGTTGTTTAATGTCTACGTTAGACCTCTGGCTGCCATTGCGGAAGATGCTGGGTTGTCTATTTTCTCCTATGCGGATGACACCCAAATAATCTTCTCCCTTTCTGCTGAACAGGTGTTAAAGCCATCTTCCCTGCAGAGTGGATTGCGGAATATTTCAAGTTGGATGCAAGCCAACTTGCTTAAGCTTAATGGCGAAAAAACTGAGGTGCTAATTTTGGGGAATAATAAAGAACTTTGGGGTCCTCAACACTGGCCTTCTGAAATGGGTGCTCTACCGCAGCCTAAACACCAGGTTCGCAATCTAGGCTTCATCATTGATGACCAATTATCGATGAATCAACAAGCGGTGAAGGTGGCCTCAACTTGTTTTACTATCCTGAGATGGCTCAAAAAAATTCTCTGGATGCTGCCTGATTCCACTCAAAGAACGGTGGTTCATGCTCTTGTTACTTCTAGGTTGGATTATGGTAACATCTTGTATCTAGGAGCCAATAAGGATGTGATACGCAAACTACAGGTGGTGCAGAATGCGGCTGCTAGACTGCTGTGCCATGTTCCTAGGATGACTTCAATCTCAGGCTATCTCCGTGACCTCCGTTGGCTCAGGGTGGAAAATCGAATTAAATTCAAAGCCCTGAGCTACATGTTTAAGATTAAATTGGGCAAGGCACCCCAATACCTGAATGCCTTAGCTTGTCCTTATGTACCACCTCGCCTTCTTCGATCGACCACTCAGGCCAAATTCTCTGTCCCTAGGACCAGATTGTCGCGAGTGGGTGGTCGGTCCTTCTCTTGCCTGGGCCCCTCAATGTGGAACTCTCTTCCCCTGACATTTCGAAATGAAACAGTCTATGGTAATTTTCTAAACGGCTTAAAAACTTGGCTGTTTAATCAATAGACTTTTATCTTTCTTTTGCTTCTATCAGGCGGTGCCGGGAAACCTTCGGGTAACTGTTGCACCTTATAAGAATAAATAACATAACATAACATAACCCACAGGATCTGCTGATGCACACATCCACCCCTAAAACGAGCCGAGTGCTGGAGTGCAGTTGGAAGTGCTCTGGTGGGCCCGTACCTGAGTGGAGTGAAGTGACGGCCCATTGGCGGACTTGCCAAAGAGGTTGGGGTCTGCCAGGCCTGTGGCGGTGGCGACGACTGCATCGCCCGGGCCCAGCAGGCACCAAAAAACAATCTGTGGCGGCACGACCAGTGGGTGGCAGCTTGCAGAACCACAATGTGATGTGAGGCCGAAGACCAAAGGAGCTAGCCCCTGAGTGGGGAATCGGCAGGGCCAAGTGGAAGCCTAGAGGCCGGGCTGGGGGAGCACTAGTGGAAGGAGACTGGTATGGGCCTCACGGGAGATGTCTCCTGCTGACACTGGGCATCGCTTGGCAGTTCGTGCTGGACTGTTCCCATGAGGCACAGGGTCAGACTGATTTGCATATGGCCATGTCTGAACTGGGGTGGTGGAGTGAGCTAAAGAATGATGATGGATTAAACCCAGATCAGTTGACTGGGGGTGAGTGTTTGATTTGCTCTAACGCTCCGTCCATCATCCCCTTTGGTATCGCTTTGTTCGCCCTAAGTTGGCAGGGTATGCCCAGACGTGGGTCCCTTGCTCACTTTGCCACTGGATTCAAGATAGCCTGGCTGATGAGGGTTTTGAACCCGAAACCGGTCCCAGGATGCTTGTTTCCAGTACAGGGAAGACATGGCTTGGCAGTTCGTGCTGGACTGTTCCCATGAGGCACAGGGTTAGACTGATTTGCATATGGTCATGTCTGAACTGGGGTGGTGGAGTGAGCTAAAGAATGATGATGGATTAAACCCAGATCAGTTGACTGGGGGTAAGTGTTTGATTTGCTCCTAACGCTCCATCCATCATCCCCTTTGGTATCGCTTTGTTCGCCCTAAGTTGGCAGGGTATGCCCAGACGTGGGTCCCTTGCTCACTTTGCCACTGGATTCAAGATAGCCTGGCTGATGAGGGTTTTGAACCCGAAACCGGTCCCAGAATGCTTGTTTCCGGTCCAGGGAAGACATGGCTTGTGCTGGACTGTTCCCATGAGGCACAGGGTCAGACTGATTTGCAAATGGCCATGTCTGAACTGGGGTGGTGGAGTGAGCTAAAGAATGATGATGGATTAAACCCAGATCAGTTGACTGGGGGTGAGTGTTTGATTTGCTCTAACGCTCCGTCCATCATACCCTTTGGTATCACTGGGCATTTAGACGCAAGTCGGGGAGGAAGATTTGGAGCTGGGCCCAGAAACATGAACAATCCCAATAAAGACAATACTGGTGGTGAGAGGCTTGGTGGAGAGCCTGCCTATTGAAGAGGGAAATCCAGAAGCCAAGTATTATACTCCCGCTGAGCCCTAGTAAATCCGTAGGTGCGGGACCCTGGGGGACCGTCGAGCCGTGTGGGCCTCAGTGTGGCTGACATGGTCAGAAATCGTGGAATCAGACCCACACAAGCAATTACGCTTGATGAATACGCTGTAGTTATGGCAGCCCCTGGCGGAGAGACCTACGCCTCGGTGGACCATGAAGGACAGAACTCTCAGCATGCGGAGGAACCTACCGTATGAGAGATTATGGCTGTCATTAGGGATTTGTGAGGCACACGTGAACCAAAGTTGGACATGGTAACAATCGATGTTAATCTGCTAAGGGCAGATGTCCGAAAAATATCTGAAAAAGTTAAAGCTGTGGAGACCCAGATTAATGGCCTTCAATCCATGACAATTCTCTCCGCCAGAATCGAGGATCAAGAAGGTAGATCAAGAAGGAACAACATGAGGGTGGTGGGTGTCCCTGGGGGGCGGAGGGACCTACTGTGGACCTATGTTTAGAAGATTTTATTCTTAACACCCTTTGCCCAAAGAGACTGTCCAAATTCTTTTCAATTGAAAGGGCGCATGGGGCACTGGACCCCTCATCCAAAACCGGGTGCCCCCCTGCACACAAATATTGCCAGAGTTTTTAATTACAGAGACTGCAACGCAATCCTCCAAGTGGCACAAGCACATTACAAGTGCATTACCTTACAAGTGCAGAGACAGCTGCGGAGTTTTGAGTCAGTAAAGATAGCTTTACGAAACAAGGAATTATAATATATAATGATGTATCTGGCTAAACTATGAATGATCTCCGATGACAAGACGTGGCATTTCACCTCCCCATAGGAGGCATGGAACTGGTTGAAGGGCTGGTGACAAGTGAGTTGGAGAGGGGCGAAGAATAAAGGAGCAGGAGGCCCAAACATAGGTGACCGATCGCAGAGTCCAGCCCCCCCCCGGGGGACATCGTTCTCCGAACTCTCCCGTGGGCATGTGAGCAAACATCTGTGTGGACCCTGGAGCAGTGCTTTCTGTAAATTGTCTGATGGTGGCATAGCCAAGCGAAAGTATAAATATATATTGTTTGGTGCATTTGGGGGAGGGCTTGTGAGTGAGGTAGGGTCTGTTCTTGTTCATTGAGGGAGTCTGCGTAAGGCACCAACATTGGTCTCCATAGCGAGTCCTTTTTCACAACATTATCCTTTCATTTCTAAGCGGAGGTGGCGAGAGCAGCCTACCCACGTTCAGTTATGTTAGTTCAGGGGTGACAGGCACTCTGCAAGTTGGGGTGGTGGGTGGTTCCAAGCTCACAATGCAGGGCAGCAGGGAGGGGGGAGTTAATGGAGGTAGTACAAATGTTTCAGTTTTTAGTTGTATTAATGTATCAACACAGCATGATAACGGCTGGAGGAAGAAGGAGGTGAGGTGGTGCCAGAACATCTCTTACGGCAAGGGCTGTTTCTTAATAAGTCAGCAAAGTGACAGATGGGCCTTAATAACCTTGCACCACATTGGAATGACACACACGGAGTGATCTAAATATATGGTCATGGAACATTCATGTATTAGGGCATAAGGTTAAGCGAACACTTGTATTACAGTTAATAAAGCGACACACTCCTGATGTTGACTTAGTCATGGTAACACACCTCAGGGGCCCATGATAAAGGGCTCTTGATAGATTTGGATATACGATGATAGCCCACTCAGGGTATACAACTGATTCGAGAGGGGTGGGCATACTACTAAAGAAGTCAGTGCCCATTACTGTCCATCACACATAGAATGATCCATAGGGAAAATATGTGGTGTTTACTGGAACTTGGGAGGGACAGACGGATCACCTTTGCTCTGTTTATATTCTGCCGTGCCTTCATGTGGCGACCCTTCCAGACATCAGTTCTCTCTTATTAGTCGTGCCTATGGGAACACTAGTCTTAGTTGGAGATATGAATGTCGTGATGGACCCTGTGGTTGACAGAGCAGGTAGTGTTATGCTCAGAGGGGGGAAGGGTCCAGTAACTTCCTTTGCAGAGGCGATGGGACTAATTGATTTATGGCGACAGCACAATCCAACCCAGCGGTGGTACACACACTTTTCCTCCGCACACAGTAGCTTTTCCCACCTTGACTACATTTTCACACATGTCCTGACTGCCAATACATTTCGAGAAGCAACACAGTATGCAAGAGGCATCTCTGATCATTCCCCCACTGGAGTCTTATTGCAGGGACCCCGTTGCGAGATTCCATTGGTTCCTAGGATAGATACCTGGTATCTCCGTGACAAGGGTATGGATGACAAGAATAGAAAAGGAGCTGACCTCTATTTTCTAGAAAAACAGGGCTCTCTAGATCCAATCTGTGATCTCTGGGAGGTGTTCAAAACTATATTAGGGGCCAATTTCAATCCCAGATAAGAGGGAAAAAGAAGGAGCATAGGCTGGAGTTTGAGGTGGTTGAAAAAGAGGTGTTGGCTTTAGAGGAAAGGATGATAGCATAGGGAACACCAGGCCTGGGCCATCAACTGCGACTCAAACGAAACAATCTCCGAACCCTGGCGGAGAACAGGGCGAGGAGCCATGCCTTGGCAACACAATGTTGTCTATACGCCGTAGGTGATAAGGCTAGCAAGCTACTGGCCTGGCTGGAAAGGAGAGACCAGGCCAGATCATGGGTGCTTGAAGTAGTGACAGGGAAGAGGGGAAGGGGGAGAAGTGTAACACCGAAATAGCTGAGACATTTGCAACCTAATATGAAGGGGTATATACCTCGGACAGATCTAAAACTGACAAGGAATGTGTTGACTTTCTACATAATATTGATTTGCACACACTTGCGTATTATGACCAGGAGGGGTTAGACTCTGATCTGCCAGAAGAAGAAGTGATTACTGCTATTAGAAAACTTACAGTCCGACAAGGCGACAGGCCCAATGGGCTGCCAGTGGAACTGTACAAAATCTGTGCAACAAGAGTAGCTAAGCCAATGTTAGAAATGTTTCCAAGTGGCATGCGTAGAGGGCTGCCTGTCAAAAGACAGAGAACTGCCACCATTGTAGTGCTTCATAAGATTGGCAAGCCACCAACAGAGTGTAGTTCTTATAGACCAAATCCTCAATGTTGAAGCAAAAGTGCTGGCTAAGGTCCAAGCGACTAGACTTCGCGGAGTGATTGCCTCCTTGGTGCATCCAGATCAGTCTAGCTTTATGCCCCACAAGAGCACCCACCTGAACTTGCGACGCTTATATGGGGTTCTCCATATGGCAGAGTCACCCAGTTCAAGACCGGCGACCTTGATGGCCCTAGATGACAGGATGCCAATTGACTATATAGAATTGAATTTCATCTTTGCTGTACTAGCCAGGATGGTTTTTGGGCCGAAGTTTTCTGGGTGGGTTTGCCTCCTTTACCAGTCTCTCCTGACGAGGTACAGGGTCAATGGAGTAGATTCTTGGTAATTAAACAAGGGAACTAGACAAGGGTGTCCCCTCTCACCTAAGATCTTTGCATTAGCCCTCGAGCCGCTGCCAGAGTGAGTGCGCGGGGACCCGCTGATAAAGGGATTGCAGGCACCAGGTGACTGGAAGGAATGCATATCTCTTTAAGCAGATGACGTCCTGTTATACGTTTCTCAGCCATACCACTCCATAAGCAGAATACTACAGGTCTTCGAGATATTTGGGAGCTACTCAGGCTATAGTATAAACTGGTCAAAGTCGGTGGTCTTCCCCTTCGAGGGAGGGAAACCCAGGCTCCCCTCGGACTGCTCGGCAGTGGTAGTACATGATATCTTCAAGGATTTGGGTATACATATTACCAGGGACCCACAAAACTTTCTTCATCTGAAAGAGTTTTCCCAGCTGGAAAGACTGCGGGGGATGTGGCCCATTGGTGGACCCTACCTCTTTCATTGATGGGGAGGGCTTCCCTCTACAAAATGATGACCCTCCCACGCCTATTGTATGTGTTCCAAAACACACCATTTAAAATTCCACCAGAGACCTTCAGGAAAATAAACCAGGAGGTCCGTACACTACTATGAAACGGCTCTACCCAGAGAATTGAATTGCGTGAACTGCAGAGGAGGGTATATGAGGGAGGTATGGGGATTCCTGACATTCAGTTGTATTATTGGGCAATTCAGCTCTTGGTGGTGAATGACTGGGTTTCCTCAGATCAGCAGGAACTGGCTTACCGGATAGATAGGTATGTGATGGACCAAGGACGATACAAAGTCATCCTTTAACGGAAGGGGATGGAACAGGGTCTTCTGGTGCATACCCAGATGGTGGTTAGGGCCTAGAGAGAGGCCTCACAATCTCTGAGGTGAAGTGGCAGATTGACAAACCAGACTCCATTGTGGCACAGTGACTTGGTGAAGAAGGTGGGGGGTTTAGTGGGGTTTTCCAGATGGCAACTGATCGGAATAGAACATCTGGGTGAAGTCTGGAGGGGGCAGGCTCTAACATCCTTTACTGACCTTCATCACAAACATGACTTGGCGGAAACCGGGTTCTATAAATATATGCAACTGGGCCATGTCATTACGAGGCACATATCAGAAGGGGAGCAATTGCCTGAGGCGTCTCCCTTGGAGGACCGATTGTTAGCAGACTCTAAACCTGACAAGGACATTTCTAGCATATATAGAAAGTTACTCAATAACTCCCCAGACTCCTTACTGAAGTTAAGAGAGACGTGGAAAGGGGGACCTGGGCAAGATAGAGAATGACGAATGGACGGAAACTATACAACGCCCAAGGGAAATTGCCATTAGGTCCAGATTCCACCTGGTTCAGTTGCGGATTCTGCATAGATATTATTACTCCTGGACAGTATTGTGTAGAATTGGGAGAGTGGCAATGCCATTATGTTTAACAGGGTGCGATCAGGAGGGCACTTTTTTTCTATATCCTTTGGGAATGTCCAAATTTCCAAGAGTATTTGAAACAAATAACAGAATTACTGGCCCAGGTGACTTGAAGATCGGTCCCGGTAGATGCCAAGAGGCTTATTGGAAAAAATATTTTCATCTGCAACTCAGCAGTCACATTGAGTAATTCCAACTCATTAACCAATGCCAATCTGGATTCAGACTGGGCCACAGTACTGAAACGTCCCTGGTCCACATTGTCAATAACGTTCTAAATTTACTCGATCAGAACGAATCATGCTTACTAATCCTACTTGATCTATCAGATGCGTTGACACGGTCAAACATGAGATTCTCATATGCCTCTTAGAATTCAGGATGGATCTCTCTGGTACTGTGTTAAAATGGTTCTTCCCTTTCCTACACAACAGGTTTCAAAGAGTCCGGATCAACCACGCCTTATCTGACCAGACCCCAGTCTCGACTGGCATACCCCAAAGCTCAACTCTTTCTCCCATCCTGGTCAACCTCTATGTGGAACCCCTGACTGAAATACTCAAACTCTCTAACATCTCCTATTACATGTATGCAGATGATATGCAACTTTACATGAAAATTGCCTCACCCGAAGACATTAGCACCCTAAATAACTCAATACAAACAACAACACTGGCTGACTAGTAACCACCTTAAACTGAACGCACTCAAAACTGAATTCCTCTTAATCTCTCAACCAAATACCACTTCTAACATCAAAGAATGACTCCCACATCTTACAGCCTTGAACTGTACCCCCAAATCATTGAATCAGAAAAAATGGTAGGAATAACCCTGAACAATAACCTCTCCATGTAGAACCACATCAGCGCCTCCACCAGAGGGGCCAACCACCAATTTCATGCACTAAGGAAACTAAAACCTTTACTTCCCACTGCAGATCTCAAAACAGCGGTTCAAGCACTTGTGATCTCCAGACTAGACTATGGCAGTGCTACCCTCGTGATCCTACTGAAAATAAAACTAGCACCTCTGAATGCTACCTTAAATGCGGCTGCTAGGCTTATAACATATTATTCATATCACCTGTGTCCTCCATTCATTGAACTGGCTACACTATGAGGCAAAGATTCATCTCAAAATTGCTTGCATGACACATAAAGCTCTTCACCACAACACTCCATGCTACCTGGACCAGAAACTGGCACTATAGGGTGGGAATAGATCTTCCAGTAGCAGAAGCACTCTACTGCTGAAGCCCCAAATATTCAACAAAAATAATTGCCCCAAAAATGTAGAACTCTCTCCCTCTGGAGACCAGGACCAACCCTTCTATAACCAACTTCAAAAAGGAAGGAAAACTGTTAATATTGAAAAGCTTTTTTCCCCACTGAGGTGTTACCTCTCTTAACCTTACCGACGTGAATCTAGTCGCTCCTGGCAACTTTTCTCATCATTGCCTTCTATGTTTTGCCATTCTATCTTTTACCTTTATGACCCTGACAATTGTGGTTGTCGCCAATCTGCTTCTAATAACCACCTTATGTATACTGTATTATAACACCCAGCTACCCGAAATGCTTGTGCTTGTGATCGCACCCCTGAGATTATATGTGTTCCTTGTTGTATTTTCTCTGTTATTTTCCCACTGTACAGCGCTCTAATACCATAAATGGTCTTGTTTGCGCTATAAAAATGTCATAAATAAATATTCATGAGGTAGGTCAGAATTTTAAGAACTGACCTATTAGTACATAGGTCAGTTCTTGAAATTCTTTGCTGGTTGCTTAAAGGTCTTTACTGGGCATAAAAATACTGTTCACAAATTGCAACCAGTGTTTTGCAAGTACAAATTAGTACAGCTGGGCCATTATTCACATATGGTGTGGTGAAGACTGTCATGGTGGACAGTAGATCAGATAAATTCTTGAAATATACTATACTGCAAGGAGTACAGAGGAGCACTTTAGAAAGTTATGATAGTGTATTGGTGAAAGGCCTGAAAGGTGCTGTATGTACTGTACAATGTTCTTAATTACACAGTCTATAAAAGTAGTGTTTTGTTGATGACCCAAAAGAGTGTGTCATTGAAAGTCCAGGTTATGTACTGTGCAAACACAGTGCACTATAGACAGTCTTAATTGGGCACTGCAGGACGCCCCTCTAGTGCACTATGTAAAGCCCAATAGTGCACCATAGAAATAAACTGCATGGTAGAAAGAAGTAAAAACGAACTGCAGAAATTCCCTCTAGAAAAACGTAGAAATATAGTGCACTGCAGATAGTTTCAATATTTCCCTGTACAAATATAGTACACTGTAGAAACTCTTGATCGTGCACTGTAGAAAATCCCGAAAGTGCACCACAGAAAGATGAAGCCCCAGGGTGCTGCTAAAAGTCCTGGTGATATATTGTGCAAATATACTGTATTGTAGACTCTCACAATAACACATTGTAGAAAGTTCTGATAGTGTATAGTAAAAGCCCTGATAGTGAATTGTAGAAAGTGCAGATGGGAAATGCTTTGTATTGCACTGTGGATCCTTGATGGGTGACGCAATCCCAATTTATTTATTCAATTATTTATTCAATAGTTTTATATAGTGCTAGCTAGAACTGAAGGCATCAGAGCACTTTACAACAGTCCATTTTCACATAAAAAATAACAAGTCTATATAGAGCAGCTGCGTCAGAGCACTTTACAACTGTAAATGTTCACATCAAAGATAACAAATATATACAGAGCAGCGGAGTCACATCTAATCAAATCAGTGCTTGTGCATGAGAGAAGAATGATAGCAAGGAAGTGGTATAGGGAGGACTGGGGGTAGACAGTCTGTCCAATTGGATGATAGATGACTCACTAGTTGAGATGCCGGTTTAGGAGGAAGTCCTACAGTTGTCTCTTGAAGCTTAAGAAGGAAGGGTTCATTCTAATATGTATTGGGATGGAGTTCCAGCTTTTAGGGGCACTGCTCAAGAAAGAGTGTGCCAATACTTTTTGTTTGTGGGCTTTAGGCGGAATAAGGAGTAGGGTTTTTTAGGTTTCGTATTTGACTTGCCTTTTTTAGTTTTAAGGTGAGGTAAGTTGGTTTTCCAATGTGAAGGGCTTTGTGAGTAAGACAAGCAGTTCTCAAGCTGCAGCGAGCTTTAGTTGGGAGCCACTTAATTTCTTTCAGGGCTGGGGTTATGTGGCCATATTTTTTTATTACTGTGACCATTCTGGCTGCTGCATTGAGAGTGGTTCTAATGGGTGCTAGGTGGGATTTAGTCGTGCCTGTGAGGGTGGCGCTCCCGTACTCCAATCTAGACAGTACCATCGCATGAGTGGCAAATTTAAGATAATTCAGCGGTAAGTAGGGTTTTATTTTGTTTAGAAGTTTCAGGTTGTAGAGGGTGTTCTTTGCACTATTCTTTATATGATCTTTCATGATCAATTTGGGGTCCAGTGTGATTCCTAGAGATTTGACGGAGTCAGCTAGGGTTAGTTGAGAGCATCTATGGAGTTTATCCATTCTTGCGTCTGGGGGGATTGTTCTGTCTTTGATGTGAGGAGAATTTCTGTCTTGTCTTTGTGAGCTTTAGGTGGTTATGAGATAGCCAGTGTTGGACTTCTTTGAGGGTGATATTTAACCAGTGTATCTGGTCTCTTTAGGAGATTTCCATGTAGAGCTGTGTGTCATCTGCGTATTTGCTTAGTTGAGGATGGTGGCGAGGGGTTCCATGTAGATATTGAACAGTGTGGGTGAAAGGACAGAACCTTGAGGGGCACCCCGGGTTATTGTAGCTGAGGTTTGATTGCTTATTTTTATTTGTTGAGAGCGCTTTTGTAGAAAAGATATGAACTAGCGTAGAGCACACTATCTCTACCTATCTATTTTTGGAGGGAATGCAGGAGAAGCTTGTGGTCGACTGTGTCGAAGGACGCTGATAGGTCTAGGAGTGTGAGCAGGCAGCATCTATCTGTCTACTATGTTCAAGATAGCTGTTTCCATGCTGCATCCTTTTCTGAAGCCCGATTGGTGCGAGTGCAGGAGATTGTTGTTTTGAATGTGCTGGTTAAGCTGTGAGAGGACACATCTCTGTAGAGTTTTGTTTAGGAAAGGCAGGTTGGAAACAGGTCAGAAATTATTAAAGTTGTTTGGGTCTGCTCCTGCTTGTTTAAGCATTGGCGTGACTTGGCAGAGTTTGAGGTAGTACGCCATCACTCCAGTCATCAGGGAGCTGTTTATAATCTTAGTGCAGAGGGGAATTATGGCGTGATTTAGTTTTTTTGCCAGGGAGACTGAGAGGGGTCCACAAGGTGGGTGGAGGGTTTAGACTTAGCCAGCAGAGCAGATATGTCCATCTCCGAGAGTGTGTTGAATACCTTCCAGCTTCTAGGATGTTATGGGCCCCTTGGGTTTGGTCGCTCCCGTTGTTGTCCTATGAAGTGATCATTGCTAGGGTGGTAGTGGAGAGGGGGGTTGTTATCTTCATTCCTGGGAGGGGAGTCCCCATTGGATGACTGGTTGTGCTCATCAAGGGAGAGCTCGATCTTCGTGATTTTGTCACATGAGAAATTGGTGAATTTGTCACACAGTCCTTTGGATACCTGAGGGTTTTTTACGGCTGTCTTAGAGGTCTGTTGTTAGATGATTTTAAAGAGCTCTCTGGGGTGGTTTCTGGCCTTATCTAGAGCGTTGCAGAAGAAGGAGGCTTTTTCATTCATGATGTGTTTTTTATATTTCCTGAATTCCCTTTGTAGCTGGTCAAAGTGGGCTGTGGAGGGATTTGTTCACCAGAGTCTTTCAGCCACTCTAAACTGTCTCCTTTCAGTGTTAAGGTCTTTGTTGAATCAGGATCTCGAGGGTGTGTTTCTCACCTTTTACAGTTTCAGCGGTCTACTTGGTCCAGGATGGAGGACATTGTTAAGATGTAATGAGTGGGAAGTTTAGTTGTTGAGAGGTCCTCTGATGAAGGGGTAGAAGAGACAGCATTTTTTCTTCTAGGTCCATAAAAGGGACTTGCCTTATGTTTCTCGTCCATTGGAAGGTTTTTTGCGTGTGAGCTGGGTAGGAAAGCACTTTATTAATGTGGAATAGAATAATGTGATGGTCTGACCAGTCAATGGGGAGGATGTTGTCAATAGATAGTGTTTCTTCATTAACCTCTGCACTGGGCCCACTCCCAAACTGTCATGCATGATATTCTTCACATATATTTTCCAATAAACTTTGCCAACACGTGTGTGTCTAGTTTCCTGTGGTAGCTGTTGGCCGCAGTTTATTTTGAATAACATGCATGAATTACTTTTTGCTTTATTATACCGTGGTCATATCCCGCTATGACCAGCCATGAACCAACGTCACAGGATGTCATAAATCATTTTGACAAGCTCATAAATCATAGACATGTCAGTTCAGTAATCACTCCATTTCGCAGTCATAAATCATTTTGACAGGATCTTAAATCACATGACAGGTCATAACTCACAATCGCTGACAGGTCTTAAATCATTTCTAGTAACAGCAACAAATCCGCGGGTCTGAAGTGATGTATATATAGACAGAGAGATTGACCAGCCAAAACAAGATGGAATAAGAGCTAATGGAGGAGTCTCATTTAAGAGGACGGATTCCCATCACCCACCGAAGTGGCATGCTTCATCATTTGGGATCTCCTCTCGGCTGCAAGCTACTGCAGCCAAGGAGCTACAACTCCTTGCTAAATATAAAGGAGGAGCTCGCGGATGTTTTTAATCAGTAGTTTAGAGACGCAATCACCTAGGATTGATGAAGCATAAATAGTGTGATGAAAGAGTGGTGCAGTGTACAAAGTGATTTAAAATTGACTAGCATGAGAAAAATACATTTATTAGGTATCTCATGTTGTCAAAGTTTAAAAAGCAGTGAACGCGCGATCTGAATAAATGTGCGAACGCGCTAGTAATATGGTCTACATGTTTCATCCAGTGGAGGCTTTCTTCAGGACCAAGATGTAACTACTGCACTGTAAAGTAAGTGAAAATTACAAAAAAGAACGATACAACCATATACCTGTATATGTCACTGTTTGATCACAGGTCTTGTACTCCTGTAGGAAGAGAAAAAGAAATTGGAGTTCGTATGTAGTGGCTGGAAAGAAAATCTCTGTTCTAATACACCTAAATCACATTAGATTGCAATGTGAATATGCCATTGTCCTTTTAGTAGGTAAATGAAGTGAAAAACACCTTACCCGTATCAAATCGGGAGGGTACCCACCGCTCCTGGCAACCGCTCAGGGCGTGAGGCAACGCTCTGTAAATAAAAGGAACGGAAAAAACTCAATCTACTGAAAGATTGAATATAAATGAAATAGAGTTAAAAAGTGGTGGGCTGGTGTTGCCCAACCACTATGAGTGTGTTTCCAAAATTGTCAATATTGGGGGTTTTATCAACAATTGGAAAAGAGCATCCAATTGTGCAGATTACACCTTACCGCCTTGTTAGACGTTGTAGGAACAGCTGTGCATACCCAGTTAAAAAAGTAATACAGGGATGAAATTAGCACTGTAATTATGTGATTTAGGTGTATTAGAACAGAGATTTTCTTTCCAGCCACTACATACGAACTCCAATTTCTTTTTCTCTTCCTACAGGAGTACAAGACCTGTGATCAAAGAGTGACATATACAGGTATATGGTTGTATCGTTCTTTTTGTAATTTTCACTTACTTTACAGTGCAGTAGTTACATCTTGGTCCTGAAGAAAGCCTCCACTGGCTGAAACATGTAGACCGTATTACTAGCGCGTTCGCACATTTATTCAGATCGCGCGTTCACTGCTTTTAAACTTTGACAACATGAGATACCTAATAAATTTATTTTTCTCATGCTAGTCAATTTTAAATCACTTTGTACACTGCACCACTCTTTCACCACACTATTTATGCTTCATCAATCCTAGGTGATTGCGTCTCTAAACTACTGATTCTAAACAAAATCCGAGAGCTCCTCCTTTATATTTAGCAAGGAGTTGTAGCTCCTTGGCTGCAGTAGCTTGCAGCCGAGAGGAGATCCCAAATGATGAAGCATTCCACTTCAGTGGGTGATGGGAATCCGTCCTCTTAAATGAGACTCCTCCATTAGCTCTTATTCCATATTGTTTTGGCTGGTCAATCTCTCTGTCTATATATACATCACTTCAGACCCGCAGATTTTTTGCTGTTACTGTATCTGGCTTGGGGACTTATCCGTGCAGGTCTTTAAATATTCCCTAGGACCCTCTCCTCACCTGGTAGTTATTGTTCTTGTGCAGCTTTGGCTGCGGGTCCATATACACGGCACACAGCATTACTGTGGGGCCACTTTACGCTCTAGTTGAATCACGGTTTAACCTTTTTTCTGAGTTGTTTCCTTTTTGCCTTTTTCTTGGGGTTGCCCTGTGCGTACACTATGGCTGAGTTTGCAGGTTTGGCATACGATGACGATATGGCGAGAGCCATTGTGTCCACCACTCCCAGTATCATTGACTCGACTGTTATCACAGGGGTCAACACAGGGGATGATTGGAGCAAACTATTAATTCTCAAAAAATCACACACTCGTACAAGCATACACGGTGCTATCATGATGGAGTATCTCCGTGGTAACTGTGCCCCCACGGGCCTTATAGTAACAAACACCCCTAGACTGTTTCTACAAGATAAACAGTTTCTTAAGGATTGGTCTATGATAGCATGGCGCTGCACTCGCGACTGGTTGATCTTGATCATCAGTACCGCGAAACGCATCGCCGATGCTATACTGATTGAAATTCAGGTACTTGAGGGCCAGATAAAAACCACACTCACCAATGTAGCTTTTAAGAAAAATCTCGAGGAGACTAATAAATCAAATAAGGATTTCAAAGATAACATCCTTCTCACAAAAATCGAGAAGTTCAAAAAGGATCTAGCTCGTTTTTCGTTTGAAAAGGTATACCCTTACACTCATGAGAACTATGAACCACCTGAGTTCAATAAAAGAGGCAAGAGATATGGTTCCAATTATTCATCCTCAGAATCGGAACGTTGGTCCAGTGACTCAGATTCCTCTGAACAGGCTACATCACGACCAAGAGGCAGGGGTGGCAATAATAGGAGACAGCGGAGAGGGCAACAGCAGGCACCATGGTGGCCGCCGGCACCTTGGCACTATCCAAATGTACCTTTCCATCCACAAATGATGCCCTTCAACCCACCCCCCCAGTACTTCCAGAACCAGTCTTTTTTAGGGCAGGGCCGGGGACGTTCCCGAGGAAGGAGATGGGGTCAACAAGCCCAAGTGCACTGGAGCCCTCCAACCTCCCCTCGCAGCCTACGCAGCATGAAGAAAGGGCAACCAGTCGCAGGGTCGAGCGGCGACTAGTGGTCAATTTGAGCACACATACTTTGACAGGCATGGAGGAAACAGTCCTCAACAGAGGTCTAGGATTCGTCCCCACTAACACTGGCGATCCTTTCCTCACTCAATGCGAACTAGCACGCTTTTTTCGCAAAATAAGACTTCATTTCTTTTTCAAGGACCGAACAGCTGATAATAATGATCCTCTTGGTGAGGACACTGACAGCGGACTAAGACCGAAATCGACTTTTTGTCCTCCTACCCATTCTATACCTAATCAGGTTCGAACCTTTGAGAAAGCTGTCATCTCTGAAGTTGCCAATTTGAGCACTGACTCCAGGAAGCAGTATCACAATCTTCCTCTGCTTGAGAAGCAAGCTCTCGACTCCCTCTCGAGAAATTCTTCTATTACCATCAAGCCCGCTGACAAGGGAGGGGCCATTGTCATACTAAATACCTCTGACTACCGAGACGAATGCCTCCAGCAACTCACGGATGCCAGGTCGTATCGTTTACTGTCTACAGATCCAACTGAGAGACTCACGAAGGAAATCAGTGAGTTAGTTGAGGAAGCCAAAATTGAAGGATGGGTGTCGACTCATGAGGCCAACTTTTTAGTAACCTCCCACCCTGTAATGCCTTACTTTTACGTGCTTCCGAAGGTGCATAAGCCTCAGTGTCCCCCTCCCGGGAGACCTATCATCTCGGGGATTGGTTCACTGTTAGAACCCCTCTCCACCTTCGTAGACCACTTCTTAAGACCCCTAGTAAAAACGATGCCCATCTACCTTCAAGACACGAAGGATGTCTTACAATTATTACCAGGAATCGAGTTTGACACAGAGACGGATTTCCTCGTTAGTTTTGATGTAGAATCCCTCTATACCTGCATCCCCCAGGTAGAAACACTAGATGCGGTTAGGACACTCCTTGACCATAGACCAGAGGCTACCAGTACACCGGTTCCCTTTATCATGGAATGCGCCAGGCTGGCTATGACTGAAAAAAAATTCAGATTTGAAGATCAAATTTACCTACAAACATCAGGTACTTCGATGGGCAGCGTTTTTGCCCCCAGCTTGGCGAACCTCTATGTCCATCTCTTCGAACAGCACTGCGTACTTGTGGACGCAAATCCCTTTCGCATCCACATTATCGAGTGGAAACGCTACATAGACGACATTTTCGTCATTTGGAGAGGCGACTTCATCACACTCTACACTTTCCATGATTGGCTCAATGCCCAAAACAACTACCTGAATTTTACAATGGATGCGAGCAAGACGAGTTTGCCGTTTTTAGATCTGCGCATCTATTCATCATCTAGGGGTCTTGAAAGTGAACTGTATACCAAGCCCATGGCCAGAAATTCGTTACTGACCTTCGACAGTTTCCATCCTAAATCTCTACGCGAAGGGCTGCCATTTGGCCAGTTTCTGCGGTTGCGCAGAAACTGTTCCTCTACCGAAGACTTCAAGAAACATGCCTCTGTGCTTTCTCAAAACCTTAAAGCAAGGAAATATCCTAAGAGGTTAATATGCCAGTCATACAAAAGAGCTGCTAACAACAATCGCAATGCACTTATGGAGCCCACGGTGCCTAAGCCTCCGCTCAACAGACTCACGTGCGTCAATACATTCAGTACACAATCTAACCAGATCCAAAAGATTGTACGGAGACACTGGCGTATCCTCAATGTGGGGCATATCAAGATACCCCCCCTCTCTTTTCCTTCAAATGCAGTAAAAATCTACGTGATTGTCTTGTACACACACGACCTAGAGATGTCTCGGCACCAGTGAGTAATACACTCTGGAACATGCCAGCCGTGCAGGGACATTACCCATGCGGCACCTGCTCTGTATGTCCTCAGACCAGACACACCACTGAGGTAGACATCGGTACCTTGAGACCATGGAGGCAGACTAGACATACAAATTGCAACAGTGAGAAGGTAATTTATTTAATTACATGCCCTTGCTTGAAAAAGTACGTTGGAATGACAACACGTAAAGTTAAACAGAGAATAATGGAACACAAGAGCACCATTAGGTGCAAAAAACAAGCAACACGACTAACTAGTCATTTCTTGGAAAACAATCACAGACCTGAAGACATGAGTTGGACCATCCTTGAACAACCGCACCTACCAAAACAAGTTACTGATATCACCACATTCTTGTTTAAGAAAGAACAACGGTGGGTGTTTAAGTTACGTAGCCATGTAGATGGGCTCAATGACGATGTTCCGTGGACCCTGATTTAGTTCCACTGCTCCTAGGTCTGTCATCACTGGCTGTAGCTGACTGGATAGCTGGGATAATATACGAGGTGGGCCTACAGCGTGCTTCATATGATGATAATGCCGTATGTTGCTTCTTCACCTACTCAATCTACGGTGAAGATTATCTCAGTTTCTTTAAGCTGTATAACTGTCCTAGAGAAACTGTGTTCAAATCCCCATTTCCTATAATGGGAGTTTCTTGCAGCCATGTAATAGCCTTGTTGGGACATGCTTATTTCACATGGCCCGCATCTCTCTGTCAATGACCTCTTTTTATTATCGTAATGAGCACTAAGTCACTTGTCATTATTGAAGAATGTGGTAGTTCAGTTCTCTACACACGACACTGAGCCGTCAAAAACTACAATTCCCAGCCTTTTACAGTTTCCAGACGCGCCATGTTACGTGTCATTCACACGCTTTTCCAACATAGCTCACATTTCTCTGGCGAAAACAACTACCGCCATGATAATGACCTTTCTCCACAAATCGTAATGAGCAACGAGTTACTCGTCATTATGAAATAATGAGGTAGTTTCCATATACGACATTGTGTTGTTAAAAACTACAATTCCCAGCTCCCAGTTTTAATACGTTCCACGCCGCACGTCATCTACACGCGACGCATCCGGCACTTTTTACGCTGCTGGATTCGGTTTTCAAACACTTGCCGACTGTTATTTAAACCTCCCACCCCGGCCGGAGGTCACCGCGAGTGACTCTCAGGATCCGGCCCGGGGTAACGACGGAGAAGGTAAGCACGAGCGTGACGGCTTGTGTCATTTATATTCTTGCAGCACGCTGTCAGGCGCAGCGCGTAGGTTTTCCTTACACTCCTCTATCACGATGCAGAGCGCATTGTCACAAGCGCTTGTCTGCACTCTGTGGCTACGCTATATTGCTGCATGGGTCTTAGATAAGGAGACCGTTCCAGCGCTGCCATTCATGTTACTCAGTGTGCAGTGCTTGTAATCACCACGCTTAACTCCATAATTACAGTGCTACGCTGTATTGCTGCGTGGGTCTTAGACAAGGAGACCGTTCCAGCGCTGCCATTTTTGTCACCTAGAGTGTAGTGTTTGTAATTACAATGCTTAACTCCATAATTACAGTGCTAATTTCATCCCTGTATGACTTTTTTAACTGGGTATGCACAGCTGTTCCTACAACGTCTAACAAGGCGGTAAGGTGTAATCTGCACAATTGGACACTCTTTTCCAATTGTTGATAAAACCCCCCAATATTGACAATTTTGGAAACACACTCATAGTGGTTGGGCAACACCAGCCCACCACTTTTTAACTCTATTTCATTTATATTCAATCTTTCAGTAGATTGAGTTTTTTCTGTTCCTTTTATTTACAGAGCGTTGCCTAACGCCCTGAGCGGTTGCCAGGAGCGGTGGGTACCCTCTCGATTTGATACGGGTAAGGTGTTTTTCACTTCATTTACCTACTCGTAGGACAATGGCATATTCACATTGCAATCTAATGTGATTTAGGTGTATTAGAACAGAGATTTTCTTTCCAGCCACTACATACGAACTCCAATTTCTTTTTCTCTTCCTACAGGAGTACAAGACCTGTGATCAAACAGTGACATATACAGGTATATGGTTGTATCGTTCTTTTTTGTAATTTTCACTTACTTTACAGTGCAGTAGTTACATCTTGGTCCTGAAGAAAGCCTCCACTGGCTGAAACATGTAGACCGTATTACTAGCGCGTTCGCACATTTATTCAGATTGCGCGTTCACTGCTTTTTAAACTTTGACAACATGAGATACATAATAAATTTATTTTTCTCATGCTGGTCAATTTTAAATCACTTTGTACACTGCACCACTCTTTCATCACACTATTTATGCTTCATCAATCCTAGGTGATTGCGTCTCTAAACTACTGATTAAAAACATCCGCGAGGTCCTCCTTTATATTTAGCAAGGAGTTGTAGCTCCTTGGCTGCAGTAGCTTGCAGCCGAGAGGAGATCCCAAATGATGAAGCATGCCACTTCGGTGGGTGATGGGAATCCGTCCTCTTAAATGAGACTCCTCAATTAGCTCTTATTCCATCTTGTTTTGGCTGGTCAATCTCTCTGTCTATATATACATCACTTCAGACCCGCGGATTTTTTACTGTTACTGTATCTGGCTTGGGGACTTATCCGCGCAGGTCTTTAAATATTCCCTAGGACCCTCTCCTCACCTGGTAGTTATTATCATAAATCATTTCTGACATATCACAATCACGTTCTGTTATCTGTCCACCATACTTGTGACACCTCTTAGTTTGTTCAGGCCATCATACATGCCGTTTTATGGGGTCATAAAGTTCCCTGTTGGTTTTCACGCTGATTAAATGGGGGGTAGCCTCTCTCTGGAGTTGAGCCCCAACTCGGTACCTTGTTTGTCCATTTTGTGCCCTGCCACTCGGCAGGTCTGGGATGCGAGTGCCGTCTCCGCTTGCTCCTGCCTTCCGGCCTACTCACCCTCCGTAAGACATCCTAAGGTGAGTGGCTTTCCTCCTGCACACCGCCCTGCTGGTGTGCCTTCCTACCAACAAATGTACCCCTTCTTAGCCTCCTCGCCTGCCGTCCAGCACTGCGACAATGCTGCTGCTCGGTGTGGGTCTCAAAAGTTGATCAGGGCACTGCCCCCAGCTTCCATAAGTGACCTCTGCTGGGGTGGCGGTGCGCTTATATCCTACATTGTCCCCTCCTGGCATGCAGCATCATCCCTTATTGGGGGGGTTCAAAACATCACCTGGCCACCCTTTGGACAGGTATTTTCGTGCCACCTTTGGCGCGTGCTTTTTCCCGGGGAGGGGTAGAATCTCCCTTTGATGTTGGGCGTCCTGAAGCTGCCCAAACTGGTTTTTCCGGGTCCTCAGCGGCCGTTATGGCATTGGCCGACGAGGCCCCCTTCGGGGGTGGCTTCTGCTATAACAGTGATATCCTCCAGGGCAGAGCCTTTGTTGTAGGCTTCACAATGCTGGGTGAGGTTTTTACTGAGTTGATGATTGTCTAAGGATTGGATTAGATAAGTGCTTTTGTCATTCCAGTGAAGATTGAGGCCACCTAGGATGATGCTGTTGGCGTGTGAGAGTGAGCAGTGTGTTATCAGGTCCGCTAGGTGTTCACCAAGGAGAGTACGTTACCTGGTGGTTGGTAGAGTAGGTGACAGCTCATTGTAATGTTGTCCTTCATCTTTATGGGGTTGCTGAGATATTCAAATGTATTGTAGGAGAAGGTGTTGACTTCCCCCACAATGATGTTGTTCTTGTGGATTATGGCGATGCTTCCACTGTGGTGGTCCTTCCAGTCTTTCTTGATGATTAAGAGTCCCTGTGGGACAAGCGTGTCCATGATCAGGTATGAGGAATCATTTAGCCATGTTTCTGTGATGAATGCAATATCGATGTCGTGGTTCAGGAGGGTTTGAGCTTTTTCTGTTGCATGTTTGGTTGCAGATCTGCAGTTTATGATCATGCATGTGGTCTCTGCAGTTTTTAGGATCTTGAGGGGGAATCAAGGGGATCTTGGTGAGGTGTGCCGGTGGCCTGGTATTTCTGGTTGGAATGGGGTTTCCCATAGACCTGTGATACCCTGGATCTTAGAGGAGGGGTTGAGTCTCTTAGATTTCAGGTTGTAAGAATTGGCTCATTCTTTTAGGCCTCTGAACTTTGTTGTTGAGAGGCATTGTAATCCAACTGTGTAGCTGTGTCTTAGCTTGTCTTGAGAGTGTTCTGCTACTGCAGGTGAGGGTGATGGGCAGGGTTTGGACATATGTTTATATTCGTAGTGATATTATTGAGACCCTGTAATACTTTCTCTAGTTGGTTTTCTTTGTGAGTTAGTTGCTTATTCAGTTCGGACATGGGCATTCAATTTGCAGGGGAGGGAGTGCAGGTGTTTCACTTCTGTTTCAGTGGGGTAAGGCTGCCCAGAGTCATGGAATGTGTATTGGTGGGAGTGAGATTCAGGAATTCAGGGTGGGTAGAGTAGGTCCTTTGGAATAGAGTTGTTAGTGAATTAGTGGGTGCAGAGTGTGTGTGGTATGAGTTGGAGCAAGGACATCTCGGTCGATGTCCAGGTGGGACTGGGAGGGAGGGGAGGGAGGGGAAGGGGGTGTGGTTTGCATGGGGGTGTGTTGGCAGGAGGAGTCATTGGTTTGGAGGAGCAGGTTAGTGGTGTTATTCCAGACTGAGCTAAGCAGCATAGATTTGTTAAAAGCATGTGTGGGGGTTTTCGCAGCTATATTGGATGTAGTGCTCTGAGGATGTTGTTCAATGTCAGATTGGTGGGGGATGGGTTGGAAAGGATCACCTGGGCTGTGCTAGGGGTTGAGTTGTGAGAAACCCCTATGATGGGGTAAGAATCAGGCCCATAGGTAGTTGGTTAATTTAAGCTCAACATGTCTGGTGACTGGAGTTGTCTAGTTGCTACATGGATGCTTCTCATTGTGGGTGTCCTGGTTGTATTTTTGGTTGCTCAGTGTAAGATAGTGGCTCTTTGTAGGTGAGGATGTGATAGAGACCTTGGTTTCCCTGTTAGTTGTATTATTGACCCGGTCAGGCTTTTTGTTGGATTAAGTGAATCCTAGTGGGGTTCTTATCATCTGCTCTTTGCCAGGGGGATGTTTCTTGGTAATTGATCCACTTCCCTGGGCTGAAAGGGCTCTATGTCCAAGGGTCTAGCTGGAATTTCTGTGAAGCTGGGAAGATAACAGGGATACAAATGCCATTGGGTATAGATCTTTGGGAGGTGTTGGTAGGTTTATGGAAGTGATTAGGAGTCGGGTGAGAGACTGGTGACTGGAGGGTTTTGCTAGAGTTATTAGTTGCTTTTTCAGGTCACTAAAAAGTGAGTCAAACACTTGAATGTCATTGTTTGCTGCTTGGATGAGGATGTTGCCATTTTTATAGATTGAGATGGTAACTTTCGCTTTGAGTAGGGGGAGGATGATATTATAAGTTTAAGGCCATAGGGTATGTAGTGTGAGGTTTTGACTGTCTTAAGGGAGTAGAATGCATTCCTCAATTTAGCTGGGCATCTTGTGTGGAAGATTAGGTTGATCTTAATGGCTCCTTTTGAGAAGCAAAAATAGGAGTCACATATGAGGGTTTCCAGGTTGCTCCTTAGAATGTTGTGTTTGATTTTTTTTGCTCCATTTTTTGATAGGTCTGGTGGGTAGATAATTTGTAGTGAGTTAATTCCTGATGAGGATAGAGTGGGAGGAACTAAATTATTGTGTGCTGACATCTTCCTTTGTTTGAGAGATCAATATGCCGGAATGAGGTCTTATTAACTGCAGATAGCCATAGAGGGATAACGAAAGATTAGAGGAGCTGATTCATATGTGGGTAGAGATTTTGATTGCTCCTCAATAGACTATCTTGATTGAAGCTGTCATGGTGTTTGTCTGTATATGCCTAGTTCAATAAGGCCACTTCAGTTAGAGGCATTATCTTGACTTGAAGAGAGAGTTCAGTCCTTTCTCAGTTTTGTTGAAGTGGCAGGCAAAGATCTCTAGCTAGAGAAGGACACTGAAGTCCTTATTCTATTACCATTAATTTAGGCATCTGCCATTTGGTAGATCAGGGAGTAATGCTGAAGTAGTGCACTCTAGAAAAATGCATTCCAAATAAAACCAATAGACAGTGCACTGTAAAAAATCCTGATAGTGAGCTGTGGAAAACCATATAAGTGCACTCTTTGAAGTCCCCACAACGATTTGTAGAAAAGTAATAAACTGTTGAGGGTGCTGATATTTTGGGGAGGTGAGAAATTCACTTAACTTGTCGTTGCATAATTATGCAAAATGTGATTCTCTCATTTGGTGCTATACTTGAAAGCAACATGCGCTCTTGTGTAGATGTTTGACACATGAACACATTTCACATTAAATAAAGTGCATTAAGCACTGAAAAATATGCTTGTGTTCCGTTGTTCCTGTGCATTCACTGTAAATGTTTACTGTGAATGGCAGAGTTGCAGTAAATTTGTACCACACATGGCACATAGTTACGCAAAGGGGCGTAAGGGTGTCATTTCCAGAATTTCACCAAACAAGTAATGTGAACTTCCCAAAAGTATGCAAATCATGCCAGCATAATTTACTTTTTACAGAGACTTCCTGATTTCGTAAGCAGAGAACCCTACTAGCACACCTCAGAAGGACACAGCATTGCATAAAGATACTGCACTGTTAAAATCTGAGAGAGTGCACTGTAAAAAGTCATGCTAGACAGTGCACTCTAGAAATATAGGTCCAGATGTACATAGCTTCAGGTTTGCGATTATCTAATAGTGAATTTTTGCGACTCACTATTTGGTAATCGCAAACAGCTATGTACAAATGTGTGTTTCACACATTTAGCGTTTCCCAGTGGGTCGCAAATAGACCTACTTCATTAATATTCATGAGGTAGGTTGCAATTTGCGACCTATTGGGAATAGCTAAATTCTCAGGGATGATGGCCTGCTGGGGCCAGCAGACGATCATGTTGTTAAAATGAAGTATATCACGTAGTCAGGTCATGTAGTAAAAGGATATAAGATTTTTCTTCAAGTTAAATCGTCAGTTACAGGTTGCAGGAAGATGATAAGTTCCATGTAATGCCCCACCGGGAGCAGCCTCCTTGCGGCTCAGCCCATACACTCTAACTGACTCTTGTCCCAGCACAAACACTCCAAGCATTCTGATGACCTCACCACTGGCTGAGCAGCAAAGCACAGAACAACAATGTGAAAGATGGATGCATTATATCAGAAAGTAGATTACAACACATGTCTGTGATTGCTTTTAAATAAAGCAATGTTTCTTTTTTTTTTTTAAATGCAGCCCATTTGCCTTAAAGGAAAACGAGATGTGTTTCAAAAAGAAAATTGAAATGTTTTCTTTTCATTTTTTAAGAAAGAGTCGGCAGTGGTCCCTTGAGGACCCCTTCCCATCTGCGAATGGGTTGCCACCTACTTGAAATAGTTGGTAAAATGTGAATGTTTTGTGACTGCATTTTGGTCTCAAAACAGTCTCACATACCACTGCGAGTCGCTATTAGGAAGGGATGCCCTAAACATGCCCCTTCCCAATACCGAATTTCAAACCCATTTTGCGATTCAGTAATAGGTTACCAAAGTGCAAAATAGAGTTTTGTACATAACATTCTAAAAGGCTTTTGTGTGGCCGCAAATAGCCCAATTCTGCTAATCGGGCCGTTTGTGACCTAAGGAAACCTATGTACATCCAGCCCATGGTGCACTACAGAACTTTCCAAAGAAACATGGCCACAGTGGACAGTGTGCTGTTGAAAGCCACAGGAGATTTCCGCCCGAGTGACCTGTCACACTGAGGACTACAAACTCTCATAGTTGGATTAATTCATGGGACCTGAGCCAATTTGGTGGTGGAAGACTAGAGTGTAACCCAAGTTCAGTCTAAAATCTCTGCCAGGCTGTACAGCTGTTAGGGGAGATTTGAGTTTCTTGGACTGGAGAATAAGAAGAAATTCGTGGGTGTTTGAGAGATGTTATTAGAGCACTGTATCTACTGTAGTGTGTGAACCATCAGAGCATGTGCACCATCAAGTTCCTTCCTCGTGTTCCTGCTCCTTGCCATACTCCTCAGCTTGCCACCAATGGAGCTCATTGATGATCAACAAGTGTATAATGCTAGCCCGGAGAGGGATGGCCCTTGCATCACCTACACCTGGTGGCAGAGCAACCACCACTCGTAAGGTCATTACGGAGAAGATGCTGAGCAAATGGCACATACCATCAGCAGCGACACAGTTCAGATGCTTTCCCAGGTGCCCCCAATTCAGGGCCCGCACTCATAGACTTGCACAAGGTGTAGCAGGACAATGGCAGTGAGGACATGTTGGAGAATGACAACAACCAGGCAACAACTGAAACCAACATCAGCATGTCAACTAAACATAAGTGGATGAGCCGTGTGTGCCATCCTGCCAGAGTCACAGCGTCACTGAGTTACGGGAGACTGTGGCAGGTAAAGCTCAACAGAGCCACAGTGGCCTGAACCCAGCAAAGCCTCAGCACCACAGAGCCACTTGAACATGGTTGCCCAGATTGCAGCAAGGCCAGGTTGCTAAAGTAGCTGGAGCATGTGGCAATACAGACCTCAGCACAGCCATGGAGCCATCTGAGCCAGTGGCAGGCCGAAGCCCAGCAGTGTCATGGACCGTTCACCTAATATGATTCTGCACATTTAGCACTATAAGCTCTGCCCTAACCAGTGTTCTTTTTGCAATACTGAGGTTTCCCCTTACAAGACACTGTGTCATCACGTTTGAGCGCAGAGGTCATGTTAGTTGAGGAGAAATACTTCACCAGCCAATGGGAGTGCAAGAGAATCACTCTTTCTGAGGAAAGATACATCTTTCACTGAATCAAAGCTGTACTCAGATAAACCAGTATCTCGGTGGAGCCACAGACCTCTTCATGTAGTATGAAAGCCCTTTTTTTGGGTTGATCACAAAAGCTACACTGTCAAGCCAGATATAAAAGTTGGTGCAAATATGTCTTAGTTGTATAAACCTTGACAGCTTTGAACCCCGACTTACACTCATTGCAAAGTCACTTGGATTCACCCTGGACACCAACCTCACCCTCAAGGAACACATTGCCAAGAAAACAAATATGGTCTCACACAAGCTCTCTCTACTAAAACAATTTGAAATGATTAATCTCAGAAAGCAACTTCAGAGTACAGCTCAAGCCTTTGTACTTTCATAGCTGGATGATAGCAATGTTCTGCTCAATGCCCCCGTCCCTAGAATCCACAATGGCCCCCTCTTAAAGCCACCCTGCATGCCCCAACATGTCTCATCCTTGGGTCGAACCAATATGATCACACCCGGAGGGAACTCCACTGGCTCATCTTGCCGGTCTGTTACATCTTCAAACCTATCTGCATAATTTCAAAGCCATCATGACTAGCATCCCCACCTATCTGGATGAGAAACTCACGACCTTCAATGGCTTTCTGCACACCTGCAGCCAGGACACCAACAGAAAGAAGGCAAAGAAGTCTAATAAATAAATAAGGCAACAGGTGTTGTCTACATATGCACACAGGATCTGAAACAATATCCCTCTATCCATCATGACCACCTCAGTGCTTCACCAATTGAGGAAAGAATTGAAGATGCACTTTTTTAAAGAACAATACATTATCAGTAACAGTATACATCTGCTCCCAGATCCCAGCTACCTCTCCAGCCACTCATTGACTGTATCTTTTAATTTGACCATATACAGTCCTCTGCTACCTTTTGGATAGGGTTGCGCTTACAGATACCACTTCCATTCATACATACATATATTGGAACTACAAACTAGTGTTGTGCAAAATTATCATAATTTGCTTTTTACCTAATTATGGAAAAGTTCTGAAAAATTATGCGAAATTTAGTATAAATATGTGAAACTCAAAACCAGCATTTAGTGCTATATTTTAGTGCAAATTGTGCCCTCACTGCCACTTTGAAGGCAAGTTTGCATTTGGGCCTAAAAAGAGCGCAAATAAACACAAGTGCTGCAAACAGCAGCTGTTCGCGTTCTCACCATTTTCTTTGTCACCTTGCGCTCATGCAAAGCATTTTTTCCACGAACGGCATATAATTTATGCGACGTGAAGTAACAACAAAATTTTGCGAATTTCGAGTAGAAACCAAAACGCAAAATTACTGAGATTATGTGACAATACTCTAGTGTAACAGAATTTTGTGTCTGGGCTTGCTGCAAACTCAATACACTCTTAATCACTCCGATTAAAAGAACGTTACATTTCGGTCAGAGCAGTTCTAAAACTGCACACACTATTTAAACTGGCGATGTGACAGTAGTGTTTTACATTACACTGTATAATTCACTCTAACTGCTTCCGACTTGCTTCTATAATGCTATGATAATGTATATTTTGCTTGATTTGTCCCCTGCGACTGTATCACCGATCAATTACTATCAAAAATATATGACAGAAATGCAATCAATCTGCCAGTCATTCACTCCTAACTGAAACTATGTTTACATGAAATGTAGACAAGCAAATGGAAAATGCTCAGCTTACACAGCGTGTAGGTTGTTTGGGGATAGTTTCCAGCTATCTGATATGTACTGTGCGCTCCACAAAATGGTTGACTAGGCAGACAGATTAAGGGCGATAGAGTGATGCACAGACAGGTTGGCAGAAATGAAAACGTTATGAGTGGCCCGGTAAAAAGTTGCTGAACAACTGCATCTGGTATAACCAATAACATGGGGAATTACAGCACCTTGTACGAAACAACATGAGTTGAACATCTGTAATTGGGCATGGCATTGGAAAATAGGTGTAAAAAACATTGATACCTCGAATTATTTTTCCAAGTATGTAACAATGGTATGCTTATGGGGCACTCTTTTTCAGGACAGTCTGCAAATTCGAGAATAGTGATGAACCACTATGGGAGTAGTACAGGTGAGCAGGAAGGGGTGAACCGTGATCCTGAAGGGTTCAATCAATCAATCAATCACAGAATTTGTAAAGCGCACTACTTACCCGCGAGGGTCTCAAGGCGCTGGAAAAAAAAAAAAAGGGGGGGGGTGCTGCTACTGGTCGAACAACCAGGTCTTGAGTAGCCTCCTGAAGGTCAGCAGGTCTTGGGTCTGTCGTAGGCTTAGTGGAAGGGTGTTCCAGGTCTTGGCGGTGAGGTGGGAGAAGGATCTGCCGCCGGTGGTAGTTCTTCGAATGCGAGGGACGGTGGCGAGGGAGAGGTCGGCGGAGCGGAGTTGGCGGTTGGGGACGTAGAAGAGGAGTCGTCGGTTGAGGTAGGCTGGGCCAGTCTTGTGGAGTGCCTTGTGTGCGTGGATGAGGAGTTTGAAGGAGATTCTCCTGTCGACGGGGAGCCAGTGCAGGTTCCTCAGGTGGGGGTGATGTGGCTGTGGCGTGGTACATCGAGGATCAGGCGTGCGGAGGCGTTTTGTATGCGTTGAAGGGTTGGTCGGTGGGTGAACATGCCGGGTGGTTCACCCTGGTATCAGGGCCGGTCCTAGGATATCTGGGGCCCCAGGCAGAATAGGAACATGCGAGGCCCCTATAATTTGCATAAGATTTAACCTCACAGGAAGTGACATCATAGGAAGTAATATCAATTGGCCATTATTTATATGACATTGATGAAGCTGCTTTGCAAGAAGCTACTTACCTAGTTTGGATACCAGTACCATGTTTAAAATAGCATTAATAATCCTAATAAAATACGTACATAGATATTAAATCGCTATTAAGTAGATTAAATGAAGTTTAAATGTAGTTTAAATGAATTAAACTTGGTTATTGTTCTATTGAATGGGATGAATGAAAATGATTTGCTAACTGGTCATCCTGATTCTGGCACTAAGAGATGTCCAAAAGAGAGGTGCAGACTTTACTAATGTGGAGAAAAGACAGTTTTGAGTGTTTTTCCAAAAGACTGGAGTTACACCATAGCTCAAGAGGGAGATTGTTCTAGTCCTGCTCAACTAGAACGGAGAAAAATCTGCCTCCAATCAGGGCCAACTAAATTTTAGGATGGCACAAGAGTTTGGTTGGCACAGAGTATGGGGTTCTGGACTAAACCTAAGGAGTGCTGTAGAAAGATAGATCCTTTTTAATGCAGTGCACAACGACAAATGGATAGTGCCTTGCAGATAGAGGGTTTCAGACAAAAAACCCAGCAGACAGCATAAAGAAAAAATGGCATAGCGATGCAGCCATCTCAGATGAGGAGCCTAGCACGGTTCTGAATGATTTGAAGGGTACTGAATGCAAGAAGGCAGGAAGCCCAAGAAAAAGGGCATTTCCTTAATCTAGTGAGAAGATAATTGACTCTGCAAGAGCCTCTTGGTAGTGAGAGGGCAGAAAAGGAATGATTTTCTGTTGCTTATGGACGTAGTAAAGGCAAGTGGATGAAAAATGGTTATTATATTCTGATAACAAGAGAAGATGCTGGAAAATGAATCCAAGATTTTTTTGCTGGCTCTGCCTGGGTGACTGACTTACTTCCACCAGCCACCAAAGAAAACACCATATGGTATGAGATCCTTTAAAAACGAGAACCCTTGATTTGTCACAATAAGGTTTTAATGCATTTGTCTTCATTCAGAAATAAACTGCTAGCATGCACGTACAAACATATTCTTCGGCAGAGGCCTGATTGCCACTGAGGGAAATTGTGTTTGGGTATCAAGATATCAGCAAGAAACCAGAAATATAACACAACAACTGACATACACCTAAAAACAGCCAGGAGTATTGGTTTTGTGAATGGTTGTTAGCTGTTTAAGCTAAATGAGTAACAACAATAAATTATTTTACTTTCACCTTGTTGTTTTGACCAATAAGTAGCTCCTTCACAAACATTTGCATAGAATCACAACTGGAATGCAGGACCATTGCTCTTTGTGCTCTGCAGAGAGGCAATATTTTGAATGATCTTGCAATCTGAACACCTTTTTGACCCACAGACAGGCACAGTGTGAAATTTGTACTGCCTGCAGCCTCAACTCCAAAGTGCTCAACTGTAGCCTGTTATAAACACCTGGAGGCGACTCAGTACAAAGGGTGCATCATCCAAGAGTAATATGCTGTGAAATGAAATATAGAAACAGACATGCTGGAAATAGTTAGCACTCTTGAGGAATGCAAGATTAAGTAAAGCATGGGAAATATAAACAGGAACAAAATCACTGCCATGGATTACCCTAACATCAGGACCACTGGAATTATGCAGCAGGAGAGGGCTAAATTATGTGGCAGGGTGAGTAAAGTATGCAACAAGAAAAGGCAAATTATGCGGCATAATGTGGCACATTTTGAAATAGTATGACTTCATTTTTTTGCCATTTTTAAACTTGGTAACACTGTTTGGGCTTTGGTTGCACCCCATTAGTACCAATTTAACACCCAAATTTAGAAGTGAGAACAGAAAGTTGATTATTCCAGCTTTTCAAAGGGCCTTCCCACATGTGACAAGACGTGTCGCTGCATTTTTAGTAACTTTTGAACCGTTTGAGATAGAAAGCAATTTTGTTGTTCAAATCTGTAGATTATGCAGCAGATGATGGATTATGTGGCAAATGCGGAAAATGCATAATTATGCAGAAATCGCCGACACCGCACAATCGCATAATTCCAGTGGCCCTGCCTAACATGCAGCATCAGACTGGGACAGAAAATAGGGCCTGTACCAAAATAAAAGGGGCCCCCATTGGTGAGTTAGTTAGCTAGAAAAGTGTCCCATGTTTGCAAACTAGGGCAGTTTTCATCTTGTAAAGACATGCAGTATAAGTTTTTGGAAAGTATGGAAGACTGCACTGATTTGAGTTTGCTGCAGGCAATGTTTGCTTTAATATCATAAAAATCAACAGTAAAAACCGGCTCCCCTGATGATAAAGCAGGTCAACAACTAGCCAGAAAAATACGGCCTACATATTGACCTGACAGCAGGGCTTTAAGTGGGATGAAAAAACTGGGGGTGTCTGTCAAAGGGGCATGGTTGATGTAATTAAGGGCGTGGCTTAAAAACATGTAAGCTATATAAATCTGTGCACAGCATAGCGTGCCGCCCGACTCGTATTTTGCTGCATCATTCATTACCTCCAGATAAATAATACAACAAGTAACATTAAACCTACAACAAGCCAGGACTATTGGCTTTGTCAGTGGTTATTAGTTGCATAAAATGAATAAGCAACATCAACAGCTTCCTTGTATATAATATTGAAAATGCTGCAGTTCTGACATGATGAGACTCTGAAAGAACTATAACGAGTCTCATTGAAGTTACATTAAAGGGAACGAAGAGTGGCACTGCTGCAGAGTTGAGATTTATTTTTTCACTCTGAGGGTGAGGGTAAAAATGGAGAGTGGGCCTGTCTCATCACCTGCTTTTCAGAACTGTCATTCATTGTGCAGACACTGGATCAATGCTTTTGCAGGCAAAGTTAAGGACATGAATATAGGGCCCCTTTTCAATGTCCATTTTAATTTACTACTTGGTCTAAGACTTGAGTGACCCAGCACACTTAAGCCCTGCTCCATCCACTTTTACATGCAGATTCTGCTCCTATGTGTGCACCTCTTGTCTCACTGCTGCACTCACACCTATCTGCTCCCCTCCCCACTTTATTCTGTTTGTCTTGCCCCTTTTATTCGCCTCTCTGCTCCCTTTCCACTTGTCCTGGGTGAGCGGTTTCCATTGTGATGCGCCGCCATTTTATCTTTTGCTCTGTGCCCTGCAGGATATTCTGCCTTTTATTCATACTGGGGCAGGGCACCCTTCACAGACAAGGGCACTTTAATTAACTGTCTGATTGTCGTCATCACCATGCAGATGCAGCCATTAGGCCCAAAGAGACGGGCCAGCAGGGGAGAGTGATAAAAAAAGAAAAAATGTAAACTCTTAGGGGGCGCCCTGGGCCTCAAAACTCTGGAGTCTTTAAAGGTGCGAGGCCCCATGGCTGCCAGCAGGCGCGGGGCCCTGGGCAGCTGCCCACGCTGCCCATGCCTAGCGCCGGCCCTGCCTGGTATTTTCATATGATGGTGGTAGGTGTGTCTTGAGAATGGGCACTGTTGCCTGCGCCACTGTGAGACGGGTTTCTGGGTTCAGTGTCACATTCTGTAAGGCCTTAAATGGCACCTGATGGCTGCACAGATTTTTCATAGCATCTCTGGTAGACCACTACAACCCCAAAGGACTCCTGCTACAGATCACCTAGGCTAGTGGAGCAGCTGGGTCCTAGATGCAGGGTTTGAAGCTTGGCATTGCGCCGAAACACCTACAGTATTTTGGTTCCTGACCCATGGTGAGAGTTTCCTTCCTCAGGCAAAGGGTGTGTGATGGATATGGTACTGCACGTACATGTGAGGGGGAAGCAGAGGCCTAGGACGAATTGGAAGTCATAAAAGATATGTGATTTTTGTATATTTTAACTCCCCTTCTTCATAGCGATTTTTTTTTAGATTTAACCCGTTTGTGCAATAACAAGGTTTGATAGTGAACAGTACAGGATCACCCCTTTGTATAAATCGAAAATGTGCATATACACTTTAATTACTCAGGAAAACCTCTCTTCGTGATTCTTTCTCTGAATTCAAACTAACAAGAGTAATTCACAGTTTTATTGTGTGAAATGTAAGGTGGGAGATTGGTGGAGTCTTAGGACAATCTGATGGTGGTCAAACTTTCTATTTAATTGTGTTTAAATCACATGTTTTCATGTAGTTTTTGTTAGGGATATAACCATTTTGTAAAAACCCAGGTGGTTACCGAACAGTATAGCTACATGAAGTGAAATTAAATTAAATGAAAAGGAGATTTATAAAGCGCAAAACATTCACCCGAGAGTGTCAAGGCGCTAGCTCATCAAACAGGACCAACTGGACGGTTTCAAAACCACATCAAAGGTTAAATATCACCTTCTGCAATTCATTTCATTTAATTGTTTATTTATTTAAAGTGAATCACGGTGGCAATGTTTTTATTTTCTGCTGAGCAAAGTTCAAGTTTAATGGCACTGTTTTTGGTTTCTGCTGGCCTGATGCAACTCCTGACCACTTCCAGGGCTCTCAGATTTCCTGGTTCCATGCGTGTATACCTTATTTAGTCCAGGATTTGTATTTCTATTGATACCAATGCCTTCTGCTTTATGTAGTGTTTCATATTGCACTTCATTGTTTCTAGGCACTGTAAATTAACATGTGCCAGCCCTGAGGTTTACAATAATCTAAACAGTACAATAAATACTAGATTAAAAAATAAATTTTGCACTGGATGAGTTACTGATGGATGGAATTGGGAAACATGTCTCTTGACCACATCCTCCTCTAATATTGCATGTCCTAACGCCTCGATGCATCCTTCCTTCACTGTGCCCCTCACCCTGCAGGTCTACTGATACAGACACACTGCTGTGCCACCAGAAAAGCTATGAGGCCAGGGCCCACACCTTCCTCATACACCTCCAGCACAAATTAATGTATCCTATCTTATACTGCAAACATTCACAGGACCGTACCATCCGCACACAAGGTTCACCATATTTCCCATTTCACATTGTTGGAGAAACTAAAACCATTGCTGCTCCTTCAGGCCATCTATATGTCCTATAGAAAGAAAGAGGCATTGTAACCCATACTTTCTACTTCTCGCCCCATTCGTTAACCATACCATCTGGAGGATGGATTAAAGCATTGCTTACCTACCAGGCAGGTATTTTTAACCTTTCACTATATATAAGAAAACCCCTCCTACTCCTATTCTTTTCATCACTAAGAACCTAGCATTCAGTGCTCCCGCATAACTCGCAGGTCACAGCATGGCCCGTTCCACAGTGGAACGGGAGGAACCCTATGATGAAGCATGCCACCAAGGGACAACCCTGCTGGGTGAGAGTTATATAAAAAAAGCCTAGTGTTTTTTCTCCACCCTGCAGGGGGTTAGCACGCATTAATGGAGGGGATCACTGTTTCTTGAGGTATACATCTACACTATATGCATCGTGCATTCTGCAGCACACTTAGAAAAAGGAAAAATCCTCTTGTGATTGTTTTTGTGCAGGAAGATTTCCCTTCCTGCAAAAAAACAATAATTCCCTCAACGCAGGTACCCTTGCACTGTGCAAAGGTGCCTGTGTTGGCGCATGGCAGCCCATTGTGTGCTGGCGCAGGGGAAAAGGACAGGAACGCGCCATATCTCCCAGACTTGCCCATTTCTTTTGCCGTAGGGCAGCACAGCAGCAAGTCCTGCTGCGCTGCCCTACGGCAAAAACACATAAATGAGGCCCGAAATGTTTAGGTCACTGGTCAGTTTAACATATACGGGCATTGGGTTTTGCTCAGCTGTAATGCTAACAAAAATGCTTAAAATTAAGGGTGGTCATAACTTGCGGAATTCAGTGTAGCATAGTCATGTGGAATTACCTAAAAATTAGGCAAATTATGCTTGAATCAAGTGAGAAGATTAATTCTGCATTTCGCACTATTTCTTTGCACAAAAAAGCCCCCTCATGTCAAAATGGATGCAAGGATGCATTTTGCACTAAGAGATAGTGCTGAAAGTAACAGAACACAATTAGCGAGCAGGGGTGGCCAATCATACTCACTAAATGTGCGCAAGGGCAGAGACAGGGACTGGGGGTTCAGCTCTTCAATTTCGGCAGCAATTGCAGGAGGTTTTGGCCCCTGGGTGTCAAACCCCCCAGACCCTTACATCCACACAGGAGGCTTTTTCTCCCATTAAAGTTACACCGCAATTAGCCACTACTACTAGAAGGGGCCATAAGAAGCAGAGGAAAGGTGCTGTGGGGAGCTGCGGACGGGCTAAGGCAAATATAAAAAATAACTCTGGCAGTATAGATAGCCTTAGAAAGGATTCAGAGCTGTCTCAAGATCCGAGCACTGGTAAGGTCGTCCTCGGGGGGTCAGAGTCCCCTTCCGCCGTTGATATATCGGCTTTAAGTAGCAACTCTGCCTTTCAGATATACCAGGTCAAGGGAAGATCTATAAAACCTAAGAGGCAAAAAAGTAATTCCGTAAATACCTTAGTTAGGGTGACCCCGTCGCTGCGTTCCTATTTCAGGGTCCAACCAGAGGTTCTGGTTATCACTGCGCAGGCCGGATCTCTTGAGCGGAGCTTGGCAAGCATGGACACCTCCGTAGTATCAACATTACCATTGATAACGGTATCTGACAGCAGTATGGAGTTAGCACTAGACCAGGTTTCCCATCAGGGTAACTTAGGGGTGCCTTTGGGGCCTTTGGGGCCCGAGAACAGTGTGAACGCTAACTCCTTGGCTTGCCCTCCGAATCAGATTCAGCCACAGTCACAGCAACAGCCACTGCAACTACCACAGCCACTAGCAGTTTTTAACGGTAACTCTAGGGGGGAACAAGAGGAGGGCTCCTTATCTTTACCATCATCTTCACCCTCAGGCTTGGAAGCTCTTTTCACCACATTATCTGAAGATATAAAAAAGGGTTTTGCAGTATCTGCAGTCAATCAAGGAGAAATCAGGAACTTCTGTCAATCCTTGGAAAAAAAAGTGGACCTCTTAAATTTCAGGACTGTAACCCTCGAGAATAGTGTTGGTGAATTAAAAGAGGACCTTGGGCGAGCGAAGTCGGACATTCAATCGCTAAAGATAGAACGCATGGATCTCAGCGACAGAATGGAAAAGTTAGAGAATAATGCACGTAGGAATAACCTACGCTTACTGAATGTTCCGGAAGGCAGCGAAGGATCCGATATCCGACCTTATATTGTCTCTTTACTCAAGACCTCCCTACAGCTTGAGGACTCAGAAGAAGCACTAAGTCAGGATATACAGAGGGTGCATAGGGATCCTTTCCGAAGAAATCCCAATAGATCCAAACCCAGGAAAATTCTTATTAATTTTCTCACCTTTGCTCTAAAGGATAAAATCCTTAACGCAGCATTGAAATTGAAAACAGTTCGGGCAAAAGAGTTTTCATTTGAGATCCGGTCCGACCTCTCGAGGTTCACTTTGGAGAGGCAGTGGGAGCTGGGTAGGAGGTTGGAGGATTTAAAAAAAATAGGCGCAGTAGCCCAACTAAAATTCCCGGCCTTTTTAAAAGTGATGTACAATAATAAATATAAACAATATAAGAACGGTGCAGGAAGCGGATGAGCTGCTTGACAGTATTAGCAAGGGGGGATCATAAGGGTTAGGTTCAGTTGGGGGGTTCAGTTGGGGGTAGTGTTTGGTTGGGGTAGTAGTAGTACTATTAAGTGAAGGTTCAGCCTTCTCTTTCTCCTTTTGTGCTGAAGAGTCAGCATAATAGAGGATCATGGGTGAGAGGGGCCCATATTAAAAGGAAATAATAACACTAAAGAGAGGAGAAGAAATGGGAGTAAAAGAGTATACTTATTCGTCTTTCTTCCCTTCTAAATCGGTCCCGACTGCCTCATAGGGTAGATAGGGTCCCTCAGCATTTTTCTCTTCTGCATTTTTGTCTCTTTTCTTTCTCTAATGTAACTGGTTGGGGTGGCATCTCTGGGATGCATTTGCCTGGACTCCATCTGTCCAGATAATTGGGGTAAGGGTTCCCAGGGGTGGGGGGAGGGTTGGGGGAGCACTGGGATAGGGGTAGGGGGTGGGTGCAGCAGACTAAAAAAACAAAAAAATCCTCATTCTCCCTTATTTTGATTGTACTTACCTCATTCCTAAAGTGATGGCTTTGGAACTGGGTTGGTTTAAGTGCTGGTGTTGGTCATTTCAAATTCAAATTCCTCTTTTAATGTTAGGTTTTCCGTTTGATCTATCATGAGTCTTATACAGATTTTGTCCTGGAACGTCAATGGTTTGCGTACTAGACCGAGAAGAGATAAGATCATACAGTATCTTCAAGATTTACCAGCTCAGGTCATTATTCTTCAGGAAACACATCTTCTCAAAGAAGAGACAGTCTCTCTCTTTAAGAATAAAAGATGGGTGGGCTCGTACGTCTGCACTAGTCAGACAGCAAATATCAGAGGGGTCCTAATTATATTTAAGAAATCAGCTAAGGCGTATATTTTACAGCAGCTAGTTGACCCAGGTGGCAGGTGGGTTATCATTAAAGTTATGATAATGGGGACATTGTTTACCCTGGTTGGATATTATGGACCCAATCAAGATGACCCCTCCTGTCTTAAGACTATTTTCTCTCATTTATTAGACTTTCCTGAACCGATAATTCTAGCTGGGGACTTTAATATCGTCTTGAACCCTGCATTGGATAAGACTCCAAACAATAGAGCCATGGTCCCCTCAAAATCTCGGGACTTCTTATTAGAGACAATAAAGCAATTCGCTTTCTCAGATATTTGGAGGGAAAGATCAGGTCAGTTGCCAGGCGTATCGTTTCGAAATTACAAATATCGGCACCAATCTAGAATAGATTATGTGCTGATAAGTAATTCGCTAAGAGGCAGAGTCAATAAAATCTTATACCTGGCTAACCATCTCTCAGATCACTCAGGTATCCTTTTGGGTCTAGAATGTCCATTATCTTGTCCTATCAGGACATGGTCGTTCGAACCGTTCCTTACTCTTGGAGGAAGTGGAGATTGATTTTTTACAACAAGAAACCGAATGGTTTCTGAAAACGAACTTAGGGTCGACTTCCATCACTTATGTATGGGACTCTCTAAAAGCTTTTTTGCGAGGCCAAATTACCAGCAGGTCATGCTTCAGAAACAAAAGATACAAAGAAGAGATCTTATCTATTGAAGGAAAGCTGAAGGTTGCCGAGGCCGACTTAATTAGCCAAGCCTCCCCTGAAATCCAGCAAGAACAAAAGGCTACATTGGATAGTCTAAAGGGCCAGTTAGGGAACATCTTGCACTCTAGGCTTACTCGAAGATGGGAGGAAAGTAAGATGGCCCACTTCGAGTATGGGGAAGGGGCAGGCAAGCTCCTCGCGTGGAAGTCTAAAACAGACCAGGCGTGGAACCATATTAAAGAAATCATTAGTGGTAACGATACCTTTTCTTCAGATGGGGAAATTAGTCAGGCCTTTCAGACTTATTTTCAGGACATCTATTGCGAAGATAAAAGCCTGGATATTCTTAGTGTTCAGAGTTGGCTGGGAGATATTCCTCTTCCCTCCCTGAAGTCCGATCAACAACTGCATTTAGATCAGGTGTTTACTCAGACCGAGGTCAGAGAAGCTATCCAACGCTGTAAGAACGGGAAAGCAGCAGGCCCTGAAGGCCTTCCAGCCGAGATCTACAGGATGCTGGAGGATAAGATCATCCCCACTCTGACGTTGCTTTTCAATCGGGTGTTAGAGGCCGGCCTAGGGCTCCCAGCTTCGTGGAACGCCACAATAATCTTGATTTTGAAACCTAGGAAAGTTCCATCAAGCTGTGGGTATACAGGCCCATATCACTCTTGAACGCTGATTACAAAATTTTTACTTCAATTTTAGCAGCGAGATTGGGTCTCGTGGTGGGAGATATTCTCCACTCAGATCAGAAGGGTTTCGTCAGGGGCCGGCAGCTTTCGGACCTCACCTATGACCTTATCGGCGCAATTGATCTGGCTTCTGCATATTCCCTTCCATTAGCAGCTATGACTTTAGATGCTACCAAGGCCTTCGACAGAGTGAATTGGATCTACCTGTCGGAGGTCTTGAGGAAATTTAACCTAGGGGAAAATTTCTGTCGCATGGTCCAGTTGATTTATCAGAATCCAACTGCCAGTCTCCTTGTTAATGGGAATATTACTGACTCTTTTAAGATCTCAAGAGGTACCAGACAGGGTTGCCCACTCTCCCCTCTCCTTTTTGATCTATATATTGAGCCATTTGCTCAACGGCTCAGAGATGATCCTAATATCCAGTCTTTTAAGTATGGGGAGTGGGAGAGGAAGGTTGCCCTGTATGCTGACGATATTTTAGTTTTTTCTGCTAATTTACAGTCAGCTTTTCCGGCTGTCATTAGTCTAGCCCAGGAGTTCGGTTCTGTCTCAGGCTATGAAAGCAATGCCTTGAAGACGGAAATCATGACTTGGAATCTTGAAGGGACTCAGCACCAGCACCAGATCAGTTCCAAAATGAGATACTTGGGAGTCAATGTTCTTCAAGACATCACTAAGATCGCTGAGACCAACATGGCTATGGTGGCAAGGGATTGTCAGAGGCTAATGAAATCTTGGGCCCTACTGCCCCTATCCATTATAGGTAGGGTCAATTTGATTAAGATGTCGATACTCCCTAAGATCACTTTCCTTTTTAACTGTATTCCCCTTCATTTTGAAAAATCTACCATTGATAAGTTACAGAGTGAAATCAACTCATTTGTCTGGGCGTATAAATCACCCAGGATTGCCTGGAAAAAGCTGAGGTGGAGGAGAGAAAAGGGAGGCCTAGCTTTACCAGATCTCCAGTTATACGCCTGGGCTTTCCAACTTTCACATTCACGTATGCTGTTGAGAATGCCTGTGAATACTGGTGCGGGGGGATGTTTTTGGCTATGCTTAGAGGTGCCAAATTTTCAGAGGAGAGTTTCCTGTTTAAATTCGGGCACCCGAAGTTTTTAAAAAAAGTCAAGCTGAAGGTTCTTCAGGGCCTGGCTAAAACTTGGGCCAAATTGAGGGGTTCAGTGGCGCTTGGTTATTTTTCCAGCTTAGCTCCCCTCTGGGATTCCCCGGGGGCTCCAGAGTGTTTAAAGGACAGGTTGGCAATACCTTTGAGAGAAGCTGGGTTAGCGGTTTGGGGGGACCTGCTCCCTGGAGGTACCCTTGTTTCATGGGAACAACTGGAGGACAAGGTTGGAGTAGGTCTTTCCAGATTTAAATATCTTCAACTGGAAAGCTGGGCTCAATCCCACCCACAACAAAATTGTAAGAACGCCGTGGGTTGTGGTAGTTTCTTAGAACGCCAGCTTGTGACCAAGCCCCCTGGGAAGAAGGAAGTTTCATTTTGGTATCAGGCCATGCTTGAAGATGTGGATGGCGAATTCAATCTGGCTGAGGAATTGTGGGGTGGCTCCTTACCTGCACAGGACTGTGTTCAATTGTGGCAGAATTCTTGTAAGACCTTAAATGAAGTAGTGAAACCAGCCTGGTTAAAAAGGAACCACCTGTTTACTATCCATAGGGCCTATTTTTCTCCTCACAAACTGTCAAAAATTACTAAAGGGCCACCGGTGAGTTGCAGGAAATGTGGGCAGGTTTCTGCCTCTGACATCCACATGTTCAAGGAATGTCCAACACTTGCTTCCTTTTGGGATAGTGTTGGAAACTTTTGACAAGCACCCTGGGATGTCCTATCAACATCGATTTACCCTTAATCATATTTGGCTCTGCAGATAAAAATACTGGTCCTGCTGGAGCTCTGCTTTTCTATGCTATCCTCCTGGCTAGGAGGCAAATCTGTATAAGATGGACAGAATCAATCCCCCCCTCTTTCTTAGACTGGCAGATTTCAGTCTTTGCGGTTTCTAAGCTGGATCTTGCCAGATCAGGCAGTAAAAAGAAGAGAGCATTTTGGAACCTCTTGCAACTCAGATGGGGCTCAGAGGTGATGGGCTGAGTTTTTTTTTTTTTTTTTTCTGAGTCCTATGATTATGCCGCTAATACTCTTCGGGCTAAGTCGGGTACTGCCAGTCTCTCTGGTAGTTCTACGACGAGAGTCATCTAGCTCTTGGAGCTTGGCAGAAGAGGTATCTCAGTTTGGTTTCTTCATTGATCCCCAAGTTGGTCTGGTACCAGTAGGCGGGTCTCCACTTCCAATGGCCTACGTTCCTCAGTTTGCTGAGTGCGGGTACAGATATTTTGGGTGTGATTTGAAGTGAGGTTGGTGGCGAATGAAGATAAAAAAAAAAAATTAAAAAAAAGAACCTAGCATTCAGTGCTCCCGCATAACTCGCAGGTCACAGCATGGCCCGTTCCGCAGTGGAACGGGAGGAACCCTATGATGAAGCATGCCACCAAGGGACAACCCTGCTGGGTGAGAGTTATATAAAAAAGCCTAGTGTTTTTCTCCACCCTGCAGGGGGTTAGCACGCATTAATGGAGGGGATCACTGTTTCTTGAGGTATACATCTACACTATATGCATCGTGCATTCTGCAGCACACTTAGAAAAAGGAAAAATCCTCTTGTGATTGTTTTTGTGCAGGAAGATTTCCCTTCCTGCAAAAAAACAATAATTCCCTCAACGCAGGTACCCTTGCACTGTGCAAAGGTGCCTGTGTTGGCGCATGGCAGCCCTTGTGTGCTGGCACAGGGGAAAAGGACAGGAACGCGCCATATCTCCCAGACTTGCCCATTTCTTTTGCCGTATGGCAGCACAGCAGCAAGTCCTGCTGCGTTGCCCTACGGCAAAAACACATAAATGAGGCCCGAAATGTTTAGGTCACTGGTCAGTTTAACATATACGGGCATTGGGTTTTGCTCAGCTGTAATGCTAACAAAAATGCTTAAAGGGTGGTCATAACTTACGGAATTCAGTGTAGCATAGTCATGTGGAATTACCTAAAAATTTGGCAAATTATGCTTGAATCAAGTGAGAAGATTAATTCTGCATTTCGCACTATTTCTTTGCACAAAAAAGCCCCCTCATGTCAAAATGGATGCAAGGATGCATTTTGCACTAAGAGATAGTGCTGAAAGTAACAGAACACAATTAGCGAGCAGGGGCGGCCAATCATACTCACTAAATGTGCTCTTGAAGTAGGATTTTCCCTTAACTTACACTACTGATATTAAGCCCTATTTTCTTAGTGCAAAATGCACCTTCAAACCCAAAATGGACACAAGGATGCATTTTGCACAAAGAAACACAGCTAAATGCAGCAGAACACGAATAGCGAGTGTGGGCAGCTGCTCACACTCATGAAATGTGCTATCACATTAGGATTTTCTCCCCTAAATTAGTCATAACTTCGTGAGGAGTAGTAACCAAGGAATTATTGTTATTTCCGGGACATAGAGTTACATGGAATTGCTGAAATTACTCCAATTACTCCAACATAATAGAAATTCCACCCAGGCATACTTAAAATCTATACAGTGTCATGACTATTCTCACACATGTGATAATACATAAACCCCCACATTGACTCACAACTCAATTACAAGAAAAGCACACAGAGCCTGTTGTCCTGCATCAGTTGGAACAACACCCTAACCACAATTTTATATAGCAATGTTTTCCCACCATAAAAGCGCTGTTTTACGCTGCTGCACAGCACTTCAAAGCAATCACCTCATCACACTAGCACTGGTGGTCGCCAGTAGGTAGTTATAGTTAGGACCTAGTTTTCATAGATGAATAGTTTTTTGACTTGCTAATAACTTTTGCGTCATTTGAAGAATCTGCATTAAATTTTCAAAACTAATTTGCCACTCACTTCAGCTGCTGATTGGAAATTTTTGGGGTGTTCGTCAGGCGGGCTGAGAAAAGGGGAGGGGTTCCAAAATGCTTTTTCCTCATGCAGTTTCTCATAAGGATTTTAGATATGACTTCAACCCGAACCGCTGAACGGAATTACACCAAGCTTGGCAGAAAGCTAGATCTTGGTCCGGAAAGATCTCTTTTTGTGATTTGATGTAAATCCATTCTGTAGTATTGGAGTTATTAAAGAAAAATATTTATAGATATCTAGGGATGTGGAAAGTCCATGGATCAAACAGATTTCAAAATGAGATCTGATTGGCTGCACCACTTCAACCAAGAAAATAACACAAAAAAATAAGGGGGCAGGGTAGGAATACTCTGACTCCCTAGGACTGGTGGTGGAGTCCCACAGGGATCCCGCCTGGGGTCAAACATTTTTTTTTTTCAATTTTGCCACAAATTCATAGAGGATCTGTAAATCTGCAGCAAAACTAGAAAAAAAAATCTCAAGTGCTGTGTCCCGCACTTGCTTTTTTTCCCCCCCGGGTGAGCCAGCTCCCAGGGGGAAATACATATTCTGTTAAGAGAGATGAGGCACACGTGGCCCTCCTCCCCAGGCCAAATTCGGCCCTGTGGACCTCATCCCCTGGGGCCCGGCTATGCACACGAAAGGGAGGATGGTTGTGTGGACACTTTACCAGAGCCATTAATGACCCTGGGGACCCCATCCACCAGGGCCGCGCTCTTGCTATTTCCCGGGGGTACCCACCCCCAAGACATAGCTTGTTTGCTCTTGCTTGACAGGAGCAATTTTAAGCTCCCACCAAGCAAGAGCAAAGACTAAGGGGCCGATTCCGATTCGGGCCGGAAAAAATACCGACCGACTCGGTACGGGATTATAGTCCGACCGACACATATCGGCGTTGCCCGACCTGGGAAGTACGATGAAATGCATGGGAATCAAGACCAACTCGTACGGAACTCAAGTCGAACGACCGACCCGGCCGGAAACAAGCTATCCGGCCGGGAAACAACGCGAATCGCACCGACCGACACGCACCAGGAAACAACCCAAACGAAACGTACCCGCGAACTCCGACCCGCGCAGTACAATGCAATGGGTGCAAAATCAGACCGACTCGCACGGAGCCCAAGCCGTACGACCGACACGCATACAAAAGCCAGCCAAACAAACACAATACCCCGCAAACGACGCGTACGCCGCATATGAAACGGAGCTGAAACACAGCGGGAACGACTCGGACAGGCGCGCACGAGACAACTGCAACGTCCTACTCGGTCAGAAGAACGACTCCTACATGCACAATAATCACTAATGAAAAAATACAAAAAAAAAGGGCCAAACAAGCAATGACAAAGCCAATAAATACAGGGGGAGAAAAAAATGGAACAAGGACACACCTCCAGCTCCACCTACATAAAGCCCACAAATCCCTACCATGATCCTTTGCAAATTCCACTGACCTGCCAGCACACAACACCATCACACAGCAAACACAGACACACACACAGCTCATCCAACACAAAAGCTACACACCATTAGCACCTCAACAAATAGCACCCTCACACACACACAGCAAAACCTACACTCACACACCCTCACTTGCACACTCACACACACATCAATCACCACCACCACCCATCCCCATGCCCCTAAAGAAGAATCCAAAGTTCCTAGATAGTGAATTGGAAGTCATGGTAGACGAGATCCTGAGGGTAGAGCCACAGTTGTTTGGCACATTGGTCCAACAGACCCCCATGTCGCAGAAAACCAAGATGTGGGCGAGGATCGTCGACAGGGTGAACGCACAATCACCATGTTTGCGCACAAAGGAAGACATCCAGAACAGGTGGTATGATGTGCGCAGGAGGGTCAGAGACCTACTCAAGAAGGATTACCTCCTGAGCCAGCACACCGGCAGTGGCCCTCCTGCAAAACCACTATACCTCAGGCCCTGGGAGGAGAAGGTGCGGGCCATCCTACCACCAGTGAGCGTATATGGACTAACAGACATCCCAGAGCCTGGTGAGTACACAACTAATATACACAATATTGTGTGCCAATACACACACATCACTCTCAAGGGGACAGTCAAACCATCCACCCCTAGCAAATCAACAGCAAACAAAAGATAATCATCCCAAGATGTGTATGTCAGTTAGATTAACACAATACATGCCATCTCATAGTGATATGTAACTGTGTCATGACATGTACAAACACAACAACAAATAGAGCAAGGCAGTGGTACAAATATAACCAACAAACACTGCCTGATATTTTGCCACCACTTGAACACCACCTCACAGGGAAGCTCACTTAAAGGAAGGAAATCTGTGTATGCTGGTGAAGTCAGTGTAGCCAATAGCATGATGGGAGTTGTAGTCACAGATATTGGTCACCCTCACAATTGGCCCATCAACACCACTCCGAAACATGCTCACATCACAGGGAGTGGATAAGGACTGACAAGATGGCTGACGCTGGCTACTGCTGTGGGGTGCACAAGGCCCTGCTGGGAACTGTGCACCAACAAACAGCAGAACACCACTGTCAGCCATCTTGCTATTGCTGTCACACTCACACACAGTGAAGTCCACTCAAAAGCAAGGAAGTACGGGCATGCTGGGAAGGGGGGTGTAGGCAATAGCATGATGGGAGTTGGAGTCACAGATATTGCTCAGCCTCACAATTGGCCCATCAACACCACTCTGAACCATGCTCACATCACAGGGAGTGGAAAAGAACTTACAAGATGGCTGACACTGGCTACTGCTGTGTGGAGCACAAGGCCCTGCTGGGAACTGTGCACCAACAAACAGCACAACACCACTGCCTGACATCCTGAAAGCCAACTTGCACTATCTGCAATGCAAGCCCGTTGCATGGTGGGATATCTGCCTGGGTGGGAAGGAGGACTCACAGCACTGACCATAGTTACAAGCAGCTCACCTCACACACCCCCTCAACACAAACTCCACATAACCCACCTGGGAGAATGCAATGCCTCACATACCAAATGAAGATCCCACAAAGAACCACCACCCTGGGCAATGATGTGTGAAGCACAGGGACACACCTGGGACTTGTAGCCAAACAAACGCAAGGACAACACTGTCAGCCTTCCTGTCAGCACAAACACACTACCCCACAGGGAAGCACAGTCCAAAGGAAGGAAGTACGGGCATGCTGGGAAGGGGGGTGTAGCCAATAGCATGATGGGAGTTGTAGTCACAGATATTGCTCATCCTCACAATTGGCCATCAACACCACTCTGAACCATGCTCACATCACAGGGAGTGGAAAAGAACTTACAAGATGGCTGACACTGGCTAATGCTGTGTGGAGCACAAGGCCCTGCTGGGAACTGTGCACCAACAAACAGCACAACACCACTGCCTGACATCCTGAAAGCCAACTTGCACTCTCTGCAATGCAAGCACGTTGCATGGTGGGATATCTGCCTGGGTGGGAAAGAGGACTCACAGCACTGACCATAGTTACAAGCAGCTCACCTCACACACCCCTCAACACAAACTCCACATAACCCACCTGGGAGAATGCAATGCCTCACATACCAAATGAAGATCCCACAAAGAACCACCACCCTGGGTAATGCTGTGTGAAGCACAGGGACACACCTGGGACTTGTAGCCAAACAAACGCAAGGACAACACTGTCAGCCTTCCTGTCAGCACAAGCACACTACCCCACAGGGAAGCACAGTCCAAAGGAAGGAAGTACGGGCATGCTGGGAAGGGGGGGTGTAGCCAATAGCATGATGGGAGTTGTAGTCACAGATATTGCCCAGCCTCACAATTGGCCCATCAACACCACTCTGAACCATGCTCACATCACAGGGAGTGGAAAAGAACTTACAAGATGGCTGACACTGGCTACTGCTGTGTGGAGCACAAGGCCCTGCTGGGAACTGTGCACCAACAAACAGCACAACACCACTGCCTGACATCCTGAAAGCCAACTTGCACTCTCTGCAATGCAAGCACGTTGCATGGTGGGATATCTGGCTGGGTGGGAAGGAGGACTCACAGCACTGACCATAGTTACAAGCAGCTCACCTCACACACCCCCTCAACACAAACTCCACATAACCCACCTGGGAGAATGCAATGCCTCACATACCAAATGAAGATCCCACAAAGAACCACCACCCTGGGTAATGCTGTGTGAAGCACAGGGACACACCTGGGACTTGTAGCCAAACAAACGCAAGGACAACACTGTCAGCCTTCCTGTCAGCACAAGCACACTACCCCACAGGGAAGCACAGTCCAAAGGAAGGAAGTACGGGCATGCTGGGAAGGGGGGTGTAGCCAATAGCATGATGGGAGTTGTAGTCACAGATATTGCTCAGCCTCACAATTGGCCCATCAACACTACTCTGAACCATGCTCACATCACAGGGAGTGGATAAGGACTCACAAGATGGCTGACACTGGGTACTGCTGTGGGGAGCACAAGGCCCTGCTGGCAACTGCACACCAACCAACAGCAGGACACCACTGTCAGCCATCTTGCCAGTGCCCTCACACCCACACACACTGAACTCCCCACAAAAGCAAGTAAGTATGGGAATGCTGGCAAGTGGGGTGGAGGCAATAGCATGATGGGAGTGGTAGTCACTGATATTGGTCACCCCCACAACTGTCCCATCAACACCACCCTGAACCATGCTCACATCACAGGGAGTGGACAAGGACTTACAAGATGGCTGACACTGGCTACTGCTGTGGGGAGCACAAGGCCCTGCTGGGAACTGTGCACCAACAAACAGCACAACACCACTGAATGACATCCTGAGAGTCAACCTGGGTGGCATGCTTCATGGTGGGATAACTGGGCCAGGTGGAGAAGGATGGCCGGATGTCCACCAAATACAACCAATGCTGGCCATGCACACACCTCAACATTCATAGTGAAATGCCCCAGGTATGCATGACAATGTGCTACACCAATATCAACCTCTTACTGTGACAATTTAGGACAATGCAATGTACATGCACGCATCCAGAGGTACAGTCACAACTGTCAGGTGTGTGAACCATTGATGCCTGTAGAAATATTACATACAATGTGTGTCTCTTCCAAATACAGGTGACGATGATGGGGACACAGCAGCAGGTGAGGAGGAGTCCCTGTCCCAGGCTCTGGGGGACACAGAGCTCACTGGTGTGGAACAGCCTCTGCCCACCTCGGATGGCGAAGACCTACCTGGCACCTCCGGTCTGAGTCATCATACAGCACCAGCTGGACCAACATCTGCACCCCCTGCACCCACCCCTCCAACAACTGCCAACATACAGACCACCCACGCCGACACGGACAGACCAAGGACCACCGCTGACAACAGCACAGGGTCCCAGGCCCACCGTGGAGCAACGGATGACAACACCACTAACAACCCCCAAGTGGGCCTCGGGTCACCTGTGCGTGCCACCTCAGGTCCTGCACGTGTCGCCAGGGGTGGTGGGAGGGGTGGTAGACATAGGTCGCTGCTTGCAGAGGGGTCTGGACTGCATGATGACCCACAACTGGCCCGCATCGCTAGTGCATACCAGGATAGCACCGGAGAGGTCAGACAGGTAGTGGGGATCCTCAAGGACATACAACAGCAGCAGGCTGCCCATCATGCCCGCTTGGACTCCCACATGGCCCGTGTGGAGACACACATGTCGGGCATGGAGTCCAAGTGGGATACATTGAAAGAACTCACAGCGGTGCATAGGGACATATTGACATGCCTCCGCCAGATTAGCACCAACATGGCCACACCTCCCTGTGTGCCCACAACATCTGGTGCTGCAACAACTGACTCCGCCACAGGGAGGGAGGAGGACTCTGGCGGAGAGTCCCCTGCACCGCAGCAGCCTGCACGTGAGGATCCCCCCACAAAGAAGAGGGGTCGTCCGAGGAAGGAAAACTGAGAGGTTGATGGCCACGTACATCCCCCAGGAAGCCAACACCTGTTCCTGAAATTCTCCTTTGTGTGCAAACGTTTCACCCTGTCGAATGCAACACTACTTTCCCACATGACATGGGGAGTTCAAGTTGGACTAATGTATCATATGACTGTGGACTTCACTCAGGACATTTCTGCTACCAAGACTTCCAACTCATCTGGGAACTTTGGATCACAATCACAATGTACAGCACCCACCATCCTGTGCACTATACACACACACATTTCTGTAAATAAAATCACTAGTACACCATACTTGCCACTGTTGTTATTCAAATGTGGATACTGTTATGGTGATGATGTTCTGCTAAATTACACTGTGTATGCTAACTACTACAGCAAGTACAACACCGTCGTGTGAGTCATGGTGACGTGATACATATGAGGGAGACACACCACTAGGGCTACACAACACAGACACCAGGGCCATCGGACTCCTCGCCCACAGTGATGTTGCCAGGAAATACAGTGGAATGCACAGACACCACACATATTCAGAGTCTGTGTCAACTAGCCCACAGGTGCAGTAAGCAAATGTCAGTCAGATGTGTGACCACAGACAACGCACATCCCAAAGTGAAGCACTGGTTTATTACACATTTGTAACATGTTGTTACCACTACAAATGCAAGTTAATCCCACGTGGCAGTGGCCACACAGTCAACAAGTGCAGAAGATATGAAGTCCAGGGGTGTGTGGCACATCACCTGTAGGGAAACGACTGCTGCCACCCTGAAAGCTGAATCATGGTGTTGGGGGATCCAAGTTGACCAAACAACTCTGTAAGCACCCTGTGAAGGACAGACATGACACACAGTCAAAACCACTGAAGAACAGGACAGAACTGCAACACTCATGCCCTAAACATGTCACAAGATACCTACACAAAAGCACGTTTGCATGTCAACACTGTTGGGGAGTACAGACTACCTGTAAGGACACATCGCTGCACGCATCCAGTCAAGTGGCACATGGCCACACTAAAACAGCACCAGGGCACCACCCACACATATCATGCAAACTCACATCATTCACATTGCATCTCCCTGGATACTCACATTCAGCTGAAGAAGTTGGTGATGAGCTGTATGCGGACATCACCACCATCATCATCACTGGCATCGTGGTCCAGGCCAGGATCCTCCACAGGTGGCGGACGTTGGTCATCGTCATCCAGGATGAACGGCAACTCCTTCCGCACTGCCAGGTTGTGGAGCATGCAGCAAACGATGACAATCTTGCACACCTTTGCTGGGGCATATGGGAGGGCCCCTCCTGTCTTGTCCAGGCAGCGGAAGCGGCTCTTCAGGAGACCAAAGGTCCGCTCAATCACTCTCCTGGTCCGACCATGTGCCTCATTGTAGCGCATCTGGGCTGGTGTCATAGGGTTCCTGAGGGGTGTCAGCAACCACGGCATGTTGGGGTATCCGGAGTCACCTACAGACAGACAATTGCACATTAGCTGAGTTCAAAAAGTGGGCGGAATACAACATAGCAGAACACACACAATGGTACAAAGTCAGTACACACCGACAAGCCAGGCACGCTGGTTCGGCATCTGTGACATCATCCTCGGGATGCGACTACTCCTCATCACGTAGGCATCGTGAGCAGAACCGGGAAACGGGCACACACATGTGTGATGGTCATATCTGCAAGACATACCACCAGCGCATTGATCGAATGGTAGTGTTTGCGGTACGGTAGGCCTGCTCATGTGCCTGTGGTGGTACCAAAGCCACATGTGTCCCATCAATGGAGCCAATTACATGTGGCATCCTCCCCAGGGCATAAAAGTCACTCTTAACGTCAGTGAGTTGTCGACGTTTGGGGAAATAGATGAACTGGTTCATTTCCTCAACATAGCCACCAAAACATCGCGTAGCACACGGCTGAACATAGTCTGTGACATCCCACCAGCAGTCGCCACAGTGTGTTGGAAGGTACCGGTGGCAAAGAAGTGTAGGGCTGCCATTACCTTCACCTTGGGTGTCAGCGCCGTAGGGTACGGCCGGCCCGGTTGCAGATGTGGTGCCAAGCGTACTGCCAAATCCTCAATCAGCTGCCTGGTGAAGCGGTACCGTCGGATGCTGTCACGTTCCACCATCGTTGCCAGGTCAGGGAATGGTCTATGGACAGCTGGAGCCCTGCAGTGCATAGGATGAAGAAAGAAAGATTGTCAGTCACCCCACAGATGTGCCTTTCACCATACTCAATTTCACATGATACATCATTACAAGACACAAGTACTTGATGTGTGTGCCGTTCTGTTCGGACATAACTCGCACCTACATGGCCATCATCTAAGTTCTCAGTACAACATGTGTGCACAACAGGTACCAGGTTGTGCTATGGGAAACCATTAGGCTGTATCACAGTACCCATTTACTGCTGTCACGTTCCACACACACACCAAAGTGACATGTCTGGACAGATGCGCCACCGGCATCACAGCACATTGACAGGTAGATTCCCAGGGACCCTGTCTTCCCACATGGACACTGGCATGACATGGCGTATCATGTACACGTCAGAAAAACAAACATGACTCCCACAGGTAGTGGCCCTGTTGCCTCCGCAGGACAGACATGGACGTCAGTGACAAACACACGCACGCACAACATCAAAGTCCATGCACAAACAACGTTGCTGTGGAGACTGTCTCCCATCGTGCATATGGAATCAGAGACATCGGAAACACAACATGCACACAGACTGTGGAGGGACATCACTATTGTGGCAATGGATCATCCTGTTACGTACATGCCTTCCCCCATGGGACCCTGGGGGTATGTGACATGTCACACACATACACAACCTGGAAATGTGACCATGCCACATGCTCTGAAATGAACTGTTGCACATCACAGTGGTCATGTGCACAACACACAAAGGACCCTGTCCCCATGAACACATGCACAGCCTGGGTGTGGATGCCCACCATTGCCACCACAGAAACCACATGTCAACCCCCCATACACAGAAAAGGTAATGCAGCCTTACATGTCTTAGGAAACAGTGTGGAGTGGGTGTGGTGTTGTAGGTGTGCCCCTGTGTCTCTGGCAGGTATATGTGGCTGGCATATGTTCACCAGTGACAAGCATGGTGACATATGCGACTGACCTGTCCAGGTACGCATTGTACAGCAATGGACCGATCGGTGTGCCCGGCCGGCCCATTGCATGTGTTGTGTGCGGGTACGCGTTGTACAGCAATGGACCAATCGGTGTGCCCGGCCGGCCCATTGCATGTGTTGTGCACGGGTACGCGTTGTACCCCGTAATACGCGTTGTACAGCAATGGACCAATCGGTGTGCCCGGCCGGCCCATTTCATGTGATGTGTGCGGGTACGCGTTGTACAGCAATGGACCGATCGGTGTGCCCGGCCGGCCCATTGCATGTGTTGTGTGCGGGTACGCGTTGTACCCCGAAATACGCGTTGTACAGCAATGGACCGATCGGTGTGCCCTGCCGGCCCATTGCATGTGTTGTGTGCAGGTGCAGCGTTGTACCCGAAATACGCGTTGTACAGCAATGGACCGATCGGTGTGCCCGGCCGGCCCATTGCATGTGTTATCGTGCGGGTACGCGTTGTACCCGAAATACGCGTTGTACAGCAATGGACCGATCGGTGTGCCCGGCCGGCCCATTGCATGTGATGTGTGCGGGTACGCTGTTGTACAGCAATGGACCGATCGGTGTGCCCGGCCGGCCCATTGCATGTGTTGTGGGCGGGTACGCGTTGTACCCGAAATACGCGTTGTACAGCAATGGACTGATCGGTGTGCCCGGCCGGCCCATTGCATGTGTTGTGCGCGGGTACAGCGTTGTACCCCGAAATACGCGTTGTACAGCAATGGACCGATCGGTGTGCCCGGCCGGCCCATTGCATGTGGTGTGTGCGGGTACGCGTTGTACCCCGAAATACGCATTGTACAGCAATGGACCGATCGGTGTGCCCGGCCGGCCCATTGCATGTGTTGTGTGCGGGTACGCGTTGTACAGCAATGGACCGATCGGTGTGCCCGGCCGGCCCATTGCATGTGTTGTGTGCGGGTACGCGTTGTACCCCGAAATACGTGTTGTACAGCAATGGACCGATCGGTGTGCCCGGCCGGCCCATTGCATGTGTTGTGCGCGGGTACGCGTTGTACCCCGAAATACGCGTTGTACAGCAATGGACCGATCGGTGCGCACGCATTGGCTGGGGCCTGGCATGGCAACGGACGTGTTTTCGTGGCTCCAACGAGTCTGATGCAGTGAATTCAGTTGGCCAGCCACAACAATGTTGCAAAATCATGGATGCCATGAATTTGAAGATTTGAAGGATGCTGTGGGCGTGTATTAGTGCTGCTATTCCATGGATTGGTCAGATTCAGAAGATGCAAAGGACTTGGACCTATCACTTTGGACACATGGGACAGTATCTGCCTCTGCAGCACATATATAATGCTGGCTGTTCCCCTGAGAGCTCACTTGCCTGCACTACATGCTCCAGGACGACATCTGCCAACAACACTGCTGCTGTCTCTGCATCCTCTGGCTACTGCAATGGCACGTACTGTGGATAGAGCCCCAGCCTTCAGCCTTGAGGAGAACCAGGCCCTGCTGGACATCCTCCTTCCACAGTACAGCAAGCTGTATGGGAAACCAGGGGAGCAGGTGAGTGTGCTGTCCACTGCCTTACCAATTGTGCATGTTGTCTGACTATCAGGACTTATAGTGTGCACACCACTGGCTAGCATGCTCACTGAGTAGTTGTCACACCCCAAAGTGTGTAGTTACATGCACTGAACAGGTACAGTGCAGTAACAGTGCATTCCAAAAGGTTTACTCCCCATGCAATGACACCATGTAGTGACTGCTGGCAAACTGTTCATAGCCATTGTTGCACTGCCTATGTACATCATATGCCCCTGTGATTGATACATGTATATCCAACTGTGTGATGCACGGATATGTTGCATGTGTAGTAATGTCCTTTTTCACTTTGTCATCCTCACAGGTCGATGCCCACCAGAAGCAGGAAATCTGGCTGAACATCGCCCGGAAAGTAAGATCCATGGGGGTCTACAGGCGCAGGATCTGCAACTGCCAGAAGAGGTGGCAGGACCTTTGTGGCTGGACCCGGAGGATCGCAAGGGTCCAGCTGAAGCTGTCGACTCCTCGCAGGAGGGGCGGACACCGGACTCTGACCCCCCACATGCTCCGGATCGTGGCGGTGGTCTTCCCTGACCTGGATGGGCAGCTGAAGGCCAGACAGCAGCAAGGAGGGGGTGAGTCCATGACTGCACTGTGCACTTTGTCTGACATGCTATGTGCCATCCTCTGGCCTGGTTAAACTTCCACAGTACATCAGTCATGTGGTCCAGGACCCATGTCCCTCATTTGTGACATGCCCACTTCTCCTCTGATACGCATATGTGTGGCCCTTACAGTCAGGAAATTGTGTCACTTGGGGACTGTGTCATTGCATTTAGCTTTGCTCAAGGTGGGGGACAGCATTTGTTCCCGTGACTATGTTGTGGGATTCATGTGTGGGTCAATTGCTTACACAATGCCTAAGTTCTGACATGTAATCTGGGTGTAACTTTGATATGTGGTCCACTTGATGATCTGAATCACCACATGTCCCTGGGGAATTTGGCACACACCCATGCTGCCGGTGGGAACAATGTTTGGGCCTCAGGAGTATGTGTATCAAGTGTGTCACATGTGCTCAGCCACATGCCTACTGTCCAGGACTCATTCCTCTTACAGGTGGAGCTGGACAGTCATGCCTACTCCAGGGCATACAATACACTCTGTACTCCCACTCCCGTGTACCATCTGGCATGTTGTGATCAGTGAAATGTTCCCTCAGGTGTCTGCCTCTGTGTCATTGTGCTGTGTCCTCGTTGTCAGGACTACTGGTACATTTATCGGTTAGGGCTCAGCATGCCAGCGGAGATGTGACCATGATAGACGAAACTTCTGTGATTTTTAGGTGTCTGATCACTTGACTGTGCACACAGGTGTATGCGACTGTGACTTTCAGGCAGCTGTTTCTCATTCACAGCACACTGTGAGGTGCTCATGTTCAGAGAGTTGTGTTTCATGTCCCCCATATGTCCAATTGGTATGACGTGGACAAGTAGTAGTACTGATGATGTGGTTTTTGGGGGATGGACATGTGCACTTGTCAGTTACATAACTTGCATTCCCCATGTCCTAGGATTGTGACATAGTGCAGACTGTTGTTGGCTGGCTGCCATGCCCATGTGACTGGAGACAGTGATGTATGACTTTGCACGCATGCCTGTGTCATGGCATTAAACTTCCTAAGAGTGATCCTGCAGGGGAGTGACATGTGCAACATGCACCCATTGTGGCATTGACTATCCGGACATGGGTGCATCATGGTGTGTGGTGCTGGTATGCATCACATGCATTTCTATTTAGACTCTGGCCATCCCTTCATCCGGACACCTGCACTGACTTAGTGGCAAGAGATGTGTTGTGTGCATGTTCACATACTTCACCGTGTTCCCTGCAATGTCCAACAACTGTGTAGGTGGTGCATGTGTCCACACTGGGATCTTACCATCAGACAGGCACCAGACAGATGAGTGCAAGGGCAGGAGGGGTGTGAGTCCCATGGTTGACCATCAGACTGACAATTGGCTTCCACAAATCTGTGTGAGGACTTTAGGCAATGTTCAACTAAGGATGCCTGGGCTGGCTCTGTGATGTGCTGTACTTACTGTGGTGTGTGCGTTCAGTGCAGGTGACTGATGTTTGTCTGTTTCCCTAATTGTTTGCAGATACATCCACGGCCACAGGAGGGGACAGCTCCACGGACCAGGAGGAGCAGCGGAGCCAGACTGGGTCAGCGTCCGACGAGTGGTCAGAGGGACCCAGTGGCATGGAGGGCGAGGGGAGCCACACCGAGGAGTCCTCAGCACCATCCACCTCAGCGGAGGACCACAGCAGCTCGGAGGATGACTCCCTTGTGGAGGCGGGTGTCAGCAGCCACCAAAGTCAAGCTAGTCTGTCTGGCCCCGCCACCACCACCACCACCACCGCCCTCCCATTGGCTCCCATTCCTGAGGTCCGTGGAGGCTCCTGTGCTCGGGAGCATGTCTCCTTCATGCCAGGCACTGCACACCCTGCCCCTGTGTCCCCTGCTGCCCTGAGTGAGGAGTCTGTGTACCTCCTTCGGCAGCTCCATGTAGGGCAGACAGCAATGCTGACTGTCCTCCATGCACACACCACTCTGTTGACACAGCTGGTGTCGTTCATGGAGGGCATCTCGACGGGTATGTCTGCCCTACAGAGGAGCAATATGTCCATGGACTCCTCCCTGACGGCAGCAGTGTCCCTCCTCCAACAGTCCCTCACCCCTCCCACCTCTGCCCCATCCACACTTCCTGCCACCCTACCTGTCCAAAGCACATGCACGCCTGCACAATCACCCAAACACACAGACACGAGCAGCACAGACACACCCAAGAGAAAGGCAAGACGTGCACACAAGCATCCTCAGGGGACTGATACCACAGACACAGAGGATGGGGAACACACACACACACACAGGCATCCACAGTCACTCCGCAGTCCTCCAAATCCTCTCCCTCCAAGACCCCTTCCCTTGCCTCACCTGCTACCCCACATACACAGCAGCTCTTCCTGTGTGACCTCGGCCTCTTCCCCTCCAATCCTGCTGATCCAGCATACCGGGGGAAGAGGAAGTCCACCCACACAGAGGGAGTGCCCCTCACCCCCGGACACCCTCCCCCAGGCGCAGGCAGACACAGGACCCCATTCAGAAGTCCCCCCGGACCAGGAAGAGCAAGACCCCACCACCACCACCACGCAGCTCCACCACCCAGTCTCTCTCCTCAATCCCCCAGGCCACCACTCCACAGGTTCCCCCGCCATACCCTGCCCCAGGTTCCCCCACACACCGATACTGCATCCCCAGACTGCTTAGGCCCTCCCCCCCTGCCACTTGCTCTTTCACACCCAACCCAGATGCTCTGCCTGTTAGTGCCACTGGTGTGGGGACCGGGTCCCCCCCCTCTGTCCTGCCCACCTCATCTGCCCACCCTTCCACTCCCTTAGAGTTATGCACTGCAGTGGAGTCCACAACCACCCCGTCTGACTTGGGCACTGCAGTGGGGACCCAGTCCACTACATCAGACCAGCCCACTGCAGTGGTTGCAGCACCCACACCAACTGACTTGTGTAGCACGGTGGTGCTGGCCCCCTGAGTCAGACACCTCCACTGCAGTTGCCGGTGACACTCCTGCACCCACCACCCCTTCACTGCCTCCCTCTGCCATCCCCTGATCCTGTCCCTGCGGTGCCTGGCCTGCCCCTTGTATGCCCCTCCAAGGGGGATGTCCCCTGTCCGTACCAGTGCAGGCAAGCAATGGGTGACCAGTTGTCACTTGTCACCCTGTTGGGACATGGATATTGGACTGGCCATTGGCCTTAGTTTCTTTTGGACGTCAACTTTTAATTTTACATTAGCTGAATAAAGCCTCTTTTTGTTTAATTGAGGTGTTTCTTTTGATGTACATGATGTAGATGAGTAGCATCCTGCATTTGCAGTTGTTATAGTGTTCAGTTCAGGAAAATGAAGTGTTGCTGTGATGGACTCCATGTGGTCCATGGGATATGTGTCCTGTTCTACTCTGGATCTATGGCATCCTTTGCTGCAGTCTGAGGGTGTAATGTTCAGCATTTGACACAGGGATGTACGTTTTGCATTTGTAAAGGAACATCTTTGTCTTACACTGATGCACATCTGGTGGGCTTACCACTGTTCAATGTTCCGATTTCCCTGACTGTGTGCCCATCTCCACTGGACATGCAGTTTTACACATCAATGTTGAAGGACTCATCTGTGTATACAGTGCAACTAGCTTGACACGTGTTTTGGGTGTATGCAGATGACTGACGTGACACTCCCGTACCCAGGCTGATGTGAGCAGAGCCTTCTGTGTGTTGTAGTTGTTGACTCACTGACGGAGTGTCCTGCTGACATGTTTGAGTCGTGCACAGACAAGGTTTGGCAGAGCGGACCTTCCACAGGAGTGGAGTGCCCTCATGGCAGTGTGTAATCCCGTGACATTGCGTGTGCCCGTGTGCCCGTGTTGTGTAAGCATGTCTGTGCGTGTTCCCTTCCCTTTTCCTACACAGGCTGTGTCCCTAGGGATGTTCCTGTTTGTGTTGCTTGCAGAGTTGGTCTGTGTTCATCCAGCATCTTGGACCTGGTTTCTCTGTGATGTGGTTGCATGGCAAACTAATGTTCATGAGGTTGTCATCCCAGGTTGTCTTTGTTGTCAGGGCTGGGGATGTGGGCAAACGGTGATGGGACACATTCTGGATTCCCCTTGGCACTTGTTGTTTACACAAGTCATGTGAATTTTAGTTTGTGGTAGCTTTCAGTGATTGTGACATGGTGTGTGTGTGACTGCTGCCACTCCTCAGGGTCAGAGCTGCAATGTTGGAAGTTGTGTACGTGTGTTCTTTGAGTGTCACCTTGGCTTCTTCGTAGGTGTGTGACTATGGCCAGGATCCCATTGATTGTGGTGGATTTCACATCATGCCCATGTACGGCGTAGTGTGCTGTGTGTCAGACATTGACGAGTCTTATTGACTGGCCATGTGTGATGGGTATCTGCACCTTAGTTCCCCCACCACCCCTGGAATTGTCATGGGTGCATGTGCACTGTCACCAGTCCATGTGAGCTTCACTGCTGCACATTGGTGGAGATCAGGGTGTGTGGTGTTGAGTGTGCAAATGTGAGTTGTTGCATGGCTAGACCCCTACCTCCATATTGGCCTTGTCTGGCAGGCCGTGCTGATTGATTGGAGCTTGTGTAGGTGTGATGGTAGTTTGTTGCTCAGGACACATGGCTGTGGTTCACAGTGTGAACGACATCTACCTTTGTCATCACAGTGGGATTGTCATGCAGGCTAGTGTCAGCACAATGTGGGGTCCCTGGGGGTAGTGCTGTGGTGGGTCTGTCTCTTGCTGTGTTAGTTGCTGTTCCTACAAGCTTGTGTGACATGTGTAATTTGGCCTCCCTCTCAGCTGACGATGCCTGATTGCCCACATAGGGGTATCCGATCCATGAGTAACTTTTGTATGGCACTGTATACACATCTGTGTGATTGGAGTTCAGGCCTCCTCATGTGTTGTGTGGTTGCCTGGGGACACTGGCACCTCCCCCCATCACCTGTTGTGTTTGAAATGCAGTGTGAGTCTGCCTGTTTGTGTTTGTGCATTTGCACCACTGCATTGGCATTTCTGTAGTGTTCCATTGTCTGTATGTTGTTTGTTTGGTTTCCCCAGCTGTCCCTGGGACTCCTAGGTCATCAGTCAGCACAGTGATCATGGTTTGTATGTCCCATTGATGCCATGGTATGGTATTTGTTCACCTGACATCGACAGTCTCCACAGGATATCTACATTTGTGTGTCCATTGGTGCAGATATGTGGCTCAGCATTATGATGGTCACTTCTGTCATTGTGTTATTTGTGAATATTGACAATGAGGTCCCCCATGGGTGATGTTTGTATGCACATGGCCAAAACGATGTTTCTGTGACACTGCACTGTTTGCCCCACCCAATCTATGTTGCTATGGGACACAAGCACTACTATGCCACTGATGTGTTTGTTGTTGTGTGACCAGGATTCATCCATACTGTTTGGCTTTCGCAGCTTTTACCATGACTACACTTACCTTATGATCACTGTGGTGATGGTGCTTTTGGCCCCATTGACACACTGTTCAAAAGGTGCATCAGCTATGGACCCCACACTTACCTTTTGGTCACTGTGGTGATGGGGCTTTAGGCCCCATGGCCACACTGTTCAAGAGGTGCATCAGCTATGGACCCCACACTTACCTTTTGGTCACTGTGGTGATGGGGCTTTAGGCCCCATGGCCACACTGTTCAAGAGGTGCATCAGCTATGGACCCCACACTTACCTTTTGGTCACTGTGATGATGGGGTGTTCGACCCGATGGCCACAGTGGTCATGGTCTGCTTGCATTGTGGAGGCCACACACATTTATGTGTGACACATGTGATAGTGGGTCACATTGTATGTTCAATGTCATGTTCAGTGTTGTAGGCATTTGACACAGACTACACACGCTTGTCATGGTGTTGGGGGGATGTAATTTTCTGTCATTCCTTATGTGGGAGTATGCTGGTTGTGTCATGCATTAGGTTAATAATCAAAAGAAGAGCGAGGAGATAGGGGCCAGTTCACTTCCCCTGGGTATAGTATAAGTATCAAAGGGAACTAGCTACTAAATAGGAGCTCCTAGTATGTGTATGTATGGCGACACATATGTGTTTTTAGAAGACCCTCACTCACCAACCTAGTTGGTGACATGCTTCATCATCGGGTCCCACCCAAGGTACCGAATGTACCTTGGGTGTGCTGCGACGCCTGGATACAGTGGAGCTGGTTCTGTGCAGTGAGTGTGCAGTGAGAGTGAGATGAGTGTGGTTTAAAAAGCTGTCCATAGGGTCCCGTTCAGGTAACAAAAGGACTATTTTAATGTATGGGCCCTCGGCAGTGGTTAAAAAAGAGAGGTGGATATCTCTGGAGTTAATTAGGTTCCGATATCCTGGTCTTTTTTACATGTTTCAGCCAGTCTCTCTATACTGGGCTGGCTTTCTTCAGGACCTTATGTGTGTGAGGTTAAAATGGTGGTCTGGAACAAAGTGTGTAAGAGACCATCTATGTGGTGCACTCGCTAAGGTGCATTATGTGATGGAGGATGATTTCCTCTGGCGACGCATACCTGTTATAGGGGGTAAAAAAAGACGATAGACAAACATACACATTGATCCATTTAGATGTTGTTGTTTAAGCACATCTATTATTGTGAATCAGGAGCGTGGTGTCCGTGCTCTAATCGAATAAATTGCGTAGTGAGGACGGACCGTGGCGTTTTAGTGCATTGTAATTAAATCAAAACAATGTATACGCCTCTTATATATGCGTTAACAAGTGAAAATCAATATGCGATATTACATGGTGATAAATAAAGGGATAAAAAGGTAAAACCATGTTTGCTCACTCAGGAATTGTCTGAGAAATGCCCCATGAGTTCCGTGGGGGCCCGACCTATTGTCACACTCTGTGTGTTTTCGGAAAAGAAAATGAAAAAAATGAACAGTAAAAGCTCATACATCGTAAGTTGCTGGCGTGCCATATTACTGCAGGACTATTAGTCCCTCTCTGGCTGGAACCCCTGAACAGAGCCCCACTTACTTCTTCAAGATCAAGGGCCCGTCTCCGTACCTAGTCTGGCCGCATCGGAACTCCGACGGTGAATGACTGGTACGCGATGGGAGTTTAAATACCTTAGCAGATTCTGCCGGTAAAAGCAGGTTTTCTCTAACGACCTCCAGGTGCGGGTGATCAGTTTCCATTCCTTGCACCTGCGAGGATAAACAGAGAAGAAAGCGTGCGCACATGTTTGTGTGTTTACGCTGCGTATGGATAAAGTTAAATTAGGAATACTTGTAAATAAGTTAAATGTCTGGAAATTCCCTTTATGGTATTGCTTAACTTTATAATTAAAAAGGATATTTTTATCGGCTGTATTGTACTGAAGAAAGCGCGCTAGAATGTTGGTTGTTTGGGTATATCTCCTCGGGGATAGACAGGACTCCGTGCTGGGACTGCCTCCTAGGGGACGTTTAACCATATGCACACGTGTTGGTGCCGCCGCATGTGGGTATCTTACATATGTTCAAGATGTTTTAGAAATATTTTATGGGTTAGGGAGGCCGATTTTAAGTGGGACGCCTGTTAGTTGAAGGCTCGTTATATGCATTACCCGTCCTATGAGTAGGGGTGGTGGTAGTGGCAGGCATCCAGCCCCCCCTGAGTAGGGGTGGTGGGAGTGGTAGGCATCCATCCCCCTATGGGTGGGGATGGTAGTAGTGACAGGCATCCAGGCCCCCATGAGTAGGGGTGGTGGTAGTGGTAGGCATCCATCCCCCTATGGGTGGGGGTGGTAGTGGTGACAGGCATCCAGGCCCCCATGAGTAGGGGTGGTGGTAGTGGTAGGCATCCAGCCCCCCTGAGTAGGGGTGGTGGTAGTGGCAGGCATCCAGCCCCCTGAGTAGGGGTGGTGGTAGTGGCAGGCATCCAGCCCCCTGAGTAGGGGTGGTGGTAGTGGCAGGCATCCAGGCCCCCATGAGTAGGGGTGGTGGTAGTGGTAGGCATCCAGCCCCTATGGGTGGGGATGGTAGTAGTGACAGGCATCCAGGCCCCCATGAGTAGGGGTGGTGGTAGTGGTACGCATCCATCCCCCTATGGGTGGGGATGGTAGTAGTGATAGGCATCCATCCCCCTCAGTAGGGGTGGTGGTAGTGGCAGGCATCCAGCCCCCCTGAGTAGGGGTGGTGGTAGTGGCAGGCATCCAGCACCCCTGAGTATGGGTGGTGGTAGTGGCAGGCATCCAGCCCCCCCTGAGTAGGGGTGGTGGTAGTGGTAGGCATCCAGCCCCCCCTGAGTAGGGGTGGTGGTAGTGGCAGGCATCCAGCCCGCCCCTGAGTAGGGGTGGTGGTAGTGGCAGGCATCCAGCCCCCCCTGAGTTGGGGTGGTGGTAGTGGCAGGCATCCAGCCCCCCCTGAGTAGGGGTGGTGGTAGTGGTAGGCATCCAGCCCCCCCTGAGTAGGGGTGGTGGTAGTGGTAGGCATCCAGGCCCCCATGAGTAGGGGTGGTGGTAGTGACAGGCATCCAGCCCCCCTGAGTAGGGGTGGTGGTAGTGGTAGGCATCCATCCCTCCCTGAGTAGGGGTGGTGGTAGTGGCAGGCATCAATCCCCCTATGGGTTGGGATGGTAGTGGTGACAGGCATCCAGGCCCCCATAAGAAGGGTGGTGGTAGTGGTAGGCATCCAGCCCCCCCTGGGTAGGGTTGGTGGTAGTGGCAGGCATCCAGCCCCCCCTGAGTAGGGGTGGTGGTAGTGGCAGGCATCCAGGCCCCCATGAGTAGGGGTGGTGGTAGTGGTAGGTATCCAGCCCCCCCTGAGTAGGGGTGGTGGAAGTGGCAGGCATCCAGCCCCCCCCCTGAGTAGGGGTGGTGGTAGTGGTAGGCATCCAGCCCCCTATGGGTGGGGATGGTAGTAGTGACAGGCATCCAGCCCCCCCAGAGTAGGGGTGGTGGTAGTGGTAGGCATCCAGCTCCCCCTGCGTAGGGGTGGTGGTAGTGGTAGGCATCCAGGCCCCCATGAGTAGGGGCGGTGGTAGTAACAGGTATCCAGCCCCCCCTGAGTAGGGGTGGTGGTAGTGGTAGGCATCCAGCCCCCCCTGAGTAGGGGTGGTGGTAGTGGCAGGCATCCATCCCCCTATGGGTGGGGATGGTAGTGGTGACAGGCATCCAGGCCCCCATGAGTAGGGGTGGTGGTAGTGGTAGGCATCCAACCCCCCCTGGGTAGGGGTGGTGGTAGTGGCAGGCATCCAGCCCCCCCTGAGTAGGGGTGGTGGTAGTGGCAGGCATCCAGGTCCCCATGAGTAGGGGTGGTGGTAGTGGTAGGCATCCAGCCCCCTATGGGTGGGAATGGTAGTAGTGACAGGCATCCAGGCCCCCATGAGTAGGGGTGGTGGTAGTGGTAGGCATCCATCCCCCTACGGGTGGAGATGGTAGTAGTGATAGGCATCCATCCCCCCCTCAGTAGGGGTGGTGGTAGTGGCAGGCATCCAGCCCCCCCTGAGTAGGGGTGGTGGTAGTGGCAGGCATCCAGCCCCCTGAGTAGGGGTGGTGGTAGTGGCAGGCATCCAGCCCCCCTGAGTAGGGGTGGTGGTAGTGGTAGGCATCCAGCCCCCCTGAGTAGGGGTGGTGGTAGTGGCAGGCATCCAGCCCCCCTGAGTAGGGGTGGTGGTAGTGGCAGGTATCCAGCCCCCTGAGTAGGGGTGGTGGTAGTGGCAGGCATCCAGCCCCCTGAGTAGGGGTGGTGGTAGTGGCAGGCATCCAGCCCCCCTGAGTAGAGGTGGTGGTAGTGGCAGGCATCCAGGCCCCCATGAGTAGGGGTGGTGGTAGTGGTAGGCATCCAGCCCCTATGGGTGGGGATGGTAGTAGTGACAGGCATCCAGCCCCCCCTGAGTAGGGGTGGTGGTAGTGGCAGGCATCCAGCCCCCCCTGAGTAGGGGTGGTAGTGGCAGGCATCCAGGCCCCCATGAGTAGGGGTGGTGGTAGTGGTAGGCATCCAGCCCCCTATGGGTGGGGATGGTAGTAGTGACAGGCATCCAGGCCCCCATGAGTAGGGGTGGTGGTAGTGGTAGGCATCCATCCCCCTATGGGTGGGGATGTTAGTAGTGATAGGCATCCAACCCCCTCAGTAGGGGTGGTGGTAGTGGCAGGCATCCAGCCCCCCCTGAGTAGGGGTGGTGGTAGTGGCAGGCATCCAGCCCCCCCTGAGTAGGGGTGGTGGTAGTGGTAGGCATCCAGCCCCCCCTGAGTAGGGGTGGTGGTAGTGGCAGGCATCCAGCCCCCTGGGTAGGGATGGTGGTAGTGGTAGGCATCCATCCCCCTGAGTAGGGGTGGTGGTAGTGGCAGACATCCAGCCCCCCCTGAGTAGGGGTGGTGGTAGTGGTAGGCATCCATCCCCCTATGGGTGTGTGTGGCATTGGTGATGCCCATCCCACCCCTATGTTTGTGCTGTTGCTAGTGTACGTCATTTGTGCATCCCTATGTGTGTGTGACATATTTTGTGTACGTGTTGTTTATTTGTGTTGTGGGTGTTTGACTTACCGTCAGCGCCGTACGCGTCCGTACCGGTCCCGGTAATAGATGTAGAGTATAGGTAGGACCTGCGCGATGGGATTCATGGTTGGGTAGTCTCGTTCGGGTTTCTCGTGTCTTCGACTCGTACTCGTCGCTGGCTTGTTCGTCTCGTAGCCGTGGATCGTCTTGTGGCGCGAAACAGAGCTTATGTGCGGCTCTCCCGGATCCTGAAACGTGCCGGACGTAGCGACTGGTTCGGCGCGTACGGAGCGCGCATCGTACTAGTCCGCCGGAAGGTGCTGTGTATTTGGTTCCGTGCGACTCGATTCGGCGTTTACGGATCCGGCTCGGGCGGGGAACAAGAGCTGGATTGGGTGAGTATGGCTCGCTCGGGAAATGGGTTGTTATACGCATCGTACTTGTTCGTCCGGACGGGTGTACGAATCGGTCGGGAAACACGCATTCGGCTGGGTTTTTTCCCGGACGAATACTGTTAGGTGCCCTACCGGCCGAGATCGGAATCGGCCCCTAAGTCTGCTCCCGTTGGTTGGGAGCAGGTAAAAGGCTTGTGACCCTAGGAGCAGGCTTTTCAGCTGTTTCCCTGCCCACACTAAAACAGGCAGGGAAACAAATGAAAAGATTGCTCCCGCCCCCAAAGAGCATCATTTTTTGCTGCTTTCTGCAGGCAAGAGCAATGCCGGCTTCCGATTGAGGTGAGGAGCCAGCTAGGGCAACGGGTACATTGAGGCTCCCCCCGCGGCCTCCAACAAAAAGGAAGTAGGTGACCTGGGTGGATTCCCAGGCACCCACGTGTTACTGACCAGGGCCTGAGGGATGGAGTCTCTGGGTCCTAAATCGGCCCAGGGAGTGGGGCCATGCGGCCCTCCTCCTCTTCAGTAATTAGCTGGGCCCTGGGGAATGGGGTCCCCTGTGCCAAAATAGACCTGGTAAGGGGGCTGCATGGCCCCCTTTTCCATTTTTTATAATTGGCCAGGCGCTGGGAATGAGGTCCCCAGGGCCAATATTGGCCCAGGGATTGGGACTGTCTGCCTCCCTCCCCAATGATACTGTAGCCAGGCCCCTGGGATGGGGTTCCTGTGGCCAATATTGGCCCGTGGGGGGAGGTTGTGTGCCAGTCCCCCTTTTGAATATGTAGTGGGTGCCCTGATTGGACTCCAGGGCACTCACCATTTAGTGGGTGGGTCCTGGGGGTTGGGGTCGTCGGGGCCAATATTGGTCCATGGAGGGGGGCTGATTGCCTCCCTCCCTCCTTGTAAGTATGAAGTGGGAGCCCTGGGTGGACTTCAGGGCACCCACCATTTGCTGTCAGGGTCCATGGGGATGAGGTCCTTAGGGCCAATATTGGCCTGGGTAGGGGGATGCATGCCCCTCTCCCCCTTCAGACACTGACCGGGCCCCAGGAGATGGAGAAGGCTGTGCGCAGCGTGGGTTTGGCTACATGCAGGGGGTTGGATGCATGCAGGGGGTTGGCCACAGGGTCTGGCCTTAGGGAAGACCCTGTGACTAAGCCCCCGCTGCGTTAAAAAAAAGTAGAAATTCACAGAAAAAAACAAACGTTTCAGGGATGTCGTAGTTAGGAAATAGAATTAAAAAACTCAAAATCCACTACATTGTTTGTTTCTCTGCCCTCTGTTTTGCCTTTTCTCTCATTTTTTCCCTCTTCCCACCATTTCCCTCCTGACGTTTCCCTCCTCCTGCCACCCAGCGTCCCACCCTCCCCCAGGACCTACTGAATGGAGGCTGCAGCATGACCCCATTGAACTGGTCCTTGTGCCAGTTCCCCCTGTAACAGTTATTCTGTTCAGATTGCCTGCAGTACGCTACCCTCTGGTGCCAATCTACCTGCTGCCCTCTGTTTGTGCCTCCTCTTCTCACTTCTTGCTCTGTTTTGCCTTTTCTGCTCTTTTTTCTGCCCTCTTTTTTGCCTTTTCTGCTCATTTTTCTGCCCTCTGTTTTGCTTTTCTGCTTGTTTCTCTGCCTTCTGTTTTGCCTTTTTCTGTTTGTTTCTTCCCTTAATTTCCCTCTACCTGATGTTTTCCCCCTCTCGCCACCCAGTGCTCCATCCTCACCAAGGACCTACTAAATGGAGACCCCAGGTCCCCCTGCGACAGTTCTCCTGTCCAGCTTGCCCGCAGTATGCTACTCTCTGCTGCCAATCTACCTGCTGCCCTCTATTTGTGTCTCCTCTGCTCATTTCTTGCTCTGTTTTGCCTTTTCTGCACTCTGTTTTCCCTTTCCTGCTAATTTTTCTGCCCTCTGTTTTGCCTTTTGTGCTAATTTCTGTGCCTTCTGTTTTGCCCTCTTCTGCTCTGTTTTGCCTCTTCTGCTTGTTTTTCTGCCCTCTGTTTTGCCTTTTCTGCTCGTTTTTCTGCCTTCTGTTTTGCTCTCTTCTCCTCTGCTTTTCCTTTTCTGCTCATTTTTCTGCCCTCTATTTTGTTTTCCTGCTCGTTTTTCTGCCCTCTGTTTTGTCTTTTCTGCTCATTTATCTGCCCTCTTTTTTGCCTTTTTGTACATGTAAGAGGGAGGAGGGCAGCAATGCAGGGGCAGCTTTAGGGCGATGTGACAGATGCAGACGCACCTGGGGCTGACCTCAGGGGAGGGGCACTGTTCAGAAATAACCTTTGATTTTATAAGCACCTGCTGTTTCTTTGCGTCCAGCAGTTTTCAGGCAACAATAAAAATGTGAACGCAGGAGATTAATGTTTCTGCTGACGAGAGATTGAAGTTTAATCTAGTGGCAGTTTGGACTCATTATAAAGTAGCCCACAGGGTTAATATGCCTGCTGCAAAGAACGTGTACCATGCAGATTAGAGAACAGTAATCCTCATTGTTTTGTGAACATTTCCTAGAGACTTATTTACACACATAAGATTAATTCCCTTTGCATAACGTGTGTGGATATAAAGTGCTCTGACACCTAGGGTTGGTATTAGTAGTGCTATAAAACAAAATAAATGCACGTGAGAGAGGGGTTGCGGAGAGTTGAGTGGCACTGTTGAGAGGTGATGGTGAGGGAATCTGTGGAGAAGGAGGTCATGGGGGGGGGGAGCCAAAAAAGATTGTCGCACAGGGTGCCTCTAATTCTAAGGCCGGCCCTGTTTCAATGGGGGAGGGGGCTGCTTGGCCCCCTTTACTGTGCCGATTTCGTCCCTGGGGACCCCATTCCTCAGGACCCGTCATAATTCAATGGGGGCCGCGTTGCCCCCCTTCCTTCGCCGATTTTGGCCCTGGAGACCCCATCCCCGGGGCCTGCCATAATTCAATGGTGGAGGTGGCCGCTCGACTCTCTTCCTTGGACCGATTTTGGACCCTGGAGCCCCATGCCCCAGGGCCCAGTCCCTCTCCCTGGGCCCAACCAACTCTCCCTCGTTGCCCTGGAGTCCACCCAGGGCTCCCACTGTGCTAGGGGACCACGGGTGAAGCCTCAAGGCCCCCATGGTCCCAGCTAGCTTCCCGCCTCCTGAGGGAGCCGGCATTGCTCTTTCATGCAGGGAGCTGCAGGAAAGGCAGCTTCCTGCAAGCGAGAGCAATTGTTTTATATCAGCAAGCAGGAGTGGTTTGATAGCTCCCTCTTGCTGGAAGCGGACTGCTTGCTTTTGCTTGGTGGGAGCTGTCAAAGCTCCCACCAAGCAAAAGCAAACAGCTATGTCCCGGGGGTGGACACCCCAGGACATAGCAGGAGCTGGCCCTAGGGGGTGGCGGTGCCCAGGGCCAATAATTGGCTCCAGGAGGGGAGGCATGCGGCCCCCTCCTTTCTTCTGCATGGGCCAGCCCTAGGGAGGTGGTGGTACCTGGGGCCGTATATGACCTGGGAGGGGGGCTGTGCGGACCCCCCCTCCCATTATTATAAATATGGCCCCAGGGAGTTAGTGGTACCCAGGGCCTAGGGGAGCATTGGGGGGAGGGGTCCAATCGGCCCCCTCCATATACTTATAAAGCCCCTGGGGAGGTGGTTGTCCCCTGAGCCAAGTCTGCCCATGGGAAGGGGGGCCTTGTGCGCACCCTCCCCTTATTTTTTTATTTTATTTAAATAAGCCCCTGGGACCTGGCCCACCGACGGCACATCTTCAAAGAAGCACTGGAGTCTGTGCTTCTTTTTTTAAAAATGTATTTATACTCCAAAGCCCACTCTGTGTACAGGTAACCAAAGGACTTGCAGACTGCTGCATTGTCAAGCCAGGCTTAAAAAGGAGTCTCTCTGTAACTGAGGAACACATATTTAGCATAAATCATGATAAGCAGCTGTTTCGAATAAACACATAGACCGCCTCTCTGAAAGATTTTTAACAATCTCAGAAGGTGGAAGGGGATTTCTTTGTTTGTGGCTCACAGTCTAAAAAAGACAATCTCTTTGGTATAATTCCAGCTACAATGTGCGTTTCACAGAATTTGCACATGCCTTCAGCTTGGAGTGAAATTCCTCAGCAATGAGCTTCAGAGAGGCCTGTCAGGTGCAATATATCTGGGTAAACATACTGGGGCTAATTTACAAAGTTACTGGCACATGCATCAAGGTAGGCTTTTGCGATTCCTTAATTGCGATTATTAAGGAATCGCAATTAAGGAATCGCAAAAGCCTATGCATGTAGGAATCGCTATAAAAATAGCGATTCCTAAACATTCCTTAATTGCGACTCGCAAATTGCGAGTCGCAATTAAGGAATTCCGTCCCATTCGTTCCTAGGGGCCTACAGGCCCCTAGGAATGAATTGGAGATTGCATGCGCAATTTGCGAGTACCAGTAGGTACTCGCAAATTGCTCATGCAATTTCAAGATGCAAGGGTGTCAAAATGACACCCTGTTGCACCCTGAAATTGTGATGTGCACCCATGTTGCGCACACACATGCCCCAAGGGCATGTGTGTGTGTAACCTAAAACTTTAAAAAATGCATTTTAGTGCATTTTTCAAAGTTTTGCAAATTACAGACAAGTTTGATTTGTCTGTAATTTGCGGTCCCAAATAGCGAAATCGCTATTTGAAAGTGCTTCTAGCATTGCATTTAAGGAATCGCAAATTGCGATTCCTTAAATGCTGTCATAATTTAGGAATTCGCAAATAATTGCAAATTCTTAAATTGCGCATAAAAACTACTTTCATGCATCTCCAAAGGCCAATTTGCGATCGCAAACGGCCGATTTTTGCGAATCGCACCGTTTGCGATCGCAAAAACCTTTGATGCATGTGCCCCATAGTTTGTAGTATGTAATACCGTACTCCTGTAGTATTTAATACACGTTTATGAATCGCCCCTGATTAATTCAACTCGCTATTTGAAAAAGTGAAAGGACGGCACTGTCCTTTCTATTTGTACTAATTATATTTCAATATTCCTTGAATATTCCAATTTTACTTGTTTTGGGGCAAAATTAAAAAGGCATGTAAGAGTACGCAAAAGAGTCCTACAAAACGACTCCAAATGCGTGTTTTTTTACTTGTCATTTGATGCTGATATGAGATTTAGAGTAGGGACTAAACAGAAGCTTTTACATGAAAGCTTCAACCTCCAAGAAACCGGCAACGTTCCCGGATTTACTGTAAAACTAAAATGCTAAACTGATTCTAGGAACAATATTGATGGCACAACTAAGCTCTCGCTTGGGAAAAGTAGCAATTGTGCTGTAATTCATCCAGTCTGCTTTGTTCTATTGCAGTTTTTGAAAACCCATTTGATCAGTGCTGAGAAGTCACATGATCACAAGGAATGAAAATATACTTTTGCAGGTTTTTGGAGAGGGTGGTAAAATACAGGAACTGCTGCAGACGTGCAATCGGGTTAGCATAGAGAAACTGAACACGAGTGTCTCGTCGTGACGCACTGCTCCCTCAGGCATACCTTTCCCAGATCTTCCTGCTGTGTAAACCTAGCGGATTGATTGCTCTCAAAACTTTGTGACAGGAAATCGGTCCGCCTGCCAATCAGAGCAGATGAGAGGCTACGTCTGAAGGTCTCAGTCCGGTTGGTTAAATGGAGAGAGCCGCAGAAAGAAGAACTCGAGTGATTCGTTTTGATGAAAGATAAATGTTGTACTTCACAGTGATTTGCTAGAAATCCCCAGGCAAAAGTGATTACAGCTGGGTCATATTTTGGAACCATGTCCGTAACGCCACTGTTCAGCGAATGTATGAGAAACAGCACCATACTGTAGAGAAACTATGGGGCACATGCATCAAGCTTTTTTCCGGTCGCAAACGTGCCGATTCGCAGAATCAGCCCGTTTGCGAATGGAAAAAGGCCTTTTCTGATGCATGTACCTTTTTCCATTCGCAATTCAGGAAATCACAATTTTTTGCGATTACCTAAATTGCGAATGCATTTAGGGAATCGCAACTTGCGATTCCCTATTGCCGATGCATGTAGCCTTTCCCAAATGCGACTTTGCATTTAGGAAACGCTAATTACCATCAACTTCAAGTTGATGGTAATTTGTGAATACTTTGAAAAATGCACAAAAAAGCATTTTTCAAAGTGCCATGTAGCGCACACATGCCCCTAGGACATGTGTGTGCTACACATGTGCAAACTTACCTTTTTTTAGGGGGTGCTTCGGGGGGGGGGCTTAGGCCCCCGGGTACCCTTGCCTTTGAATTCGCAATATGCGATTACCAATTTGGTAATCGCAAATTGCGAATGCAATACCATTCATTCCTATGGGCCTACAGGCCCATAGGAATGAATGGAGTCACATTACCTAATAGCGATTCGCAATTTGCAAATCGCTATTAGGGAATGTTAAGGAATCGCAAAATTATTTGCGATTCCTACATACATAGGCATTTGCAATTACCAAATAGCAATTCCTTAAAAATTGCTATTTGGTAATCGCAAATTAGTACTTTGATGCATGTGCCCCCTATGTCTTGTATCGCTGCATCATTGGTAAACTCTCTCATTCTCTCTCTAGATAGATAGATAGATAGATAGATAGATAGATACATAGATAGATACATAGATAGATACATAGATAGATAGATATTCCTCCCAGCTCCAGTCCGTAACCAGAAAAACAAGGCCACTCCAGAAGTGTATGCAATCAAGTTTCAATAATTACGTGGATTCGTTCTGCTCCAATGGGTTTCAGCTTTGGAACAAGCCTTTGTCAAGGTGAAGCAACCCCAACCAACAATGATAAATATGTGCCTGAGCAGCATGAACATGGAGAAAATGCTTCACATCTCAACATGTTGCAATCGTATTGGCATACAAAAATATTCACATTGGGCCCGATTCACAAAAGTAATCTGAGACAAAATCCAAACTTTACGACTTTTGGTATTCACAAAAGGCATTTAGGAGTAGTACAGTTAGGATTCCTAACTTTACTACTCCTAAACTGAGAAAAATCCTAACTTTACAACTTTCGAGTATTCACAAAAGGCATTTAGGAGTAGTAAAGTTAGGAATCCTAACTTACTACTCCTAAATGCCTTTTGTGAATACCAAAGCTCGTAAAGTTAGGATTTTGTCTCAGATTACTTTTGTGAATCGGGCCCATTATTCCTACAATGCTCATGTACATCATCTAAAGTGACTACGTGCAAAAAATTGTGCAAAGGTAAATTCATAAACAGTCACTAAATGCATGAAATGCACCAATTAATTTTATCTGCTACTACTCACAGAATCAATGTATTAAAGAGAAAATATATACAAGGTCTTCACAGTGAGTAAGGGTGCAGTATGTATTCCATCTGAGCAATGGCAGTCTATAATTTCTCGTGAAACCGTGTCAGGCAATGGCATAACACGTGTGCATATTCTGATAAAGTTAGTTCATGCATGGCATTCCACTGGGAAAATGACCAATCTCAGTGCTCCAAAACAATTAAATACTGGTTCTCATACCCCCTAAACAGCATAATAACAGATTTGGGACAACAATAATACTAATCATATATGATTGCGGGGGTGATCCTCCGAAACTTGCTCGTAGACTAATTCCCTCCCTACTTTTCGCAGACGACACTCTGTTCATCTCTAAAACCACAATGGGTATTCAGAATGTTTTAAACAGGTTCATAACAGCATGTAATGACCTGGGTCTTGAAATTAACTGTTCTAAAACTAAGTTTATGGTTTTTAACCCACACAAATCTTTTAAAGGAAACTGAGGCTGGGTTTAAACATTTTAGAACAGGTTAAGGTTTTTGACTATCTGGGAGTTAGGCTCACTAGTAATTCGACATGGTCTTCCCAGATACAAAAAAGAACCTATACCTTTCGGCATGTAGATAGTGCAATTGTCAAGAAACTTAACCAATCTGTGTTCCACCCAATCTCCCCTGCAATTGAAATCCATTGGGCGAAAGGGCTGGGAGCTGCACTCTATGACCTGGAACTGTGGGGCATGGACCATCTGAAACAACTAGAGGTGACAGAAAACAAATTCATAAGATCAATTCTAAATCTACCAATAAATACACCACTACTCCCGGTTCCCCTAGACCTAGGGCTAAAGTCCATCTAACTCATTGCAGTTTTGAAGGTCCTAGTGTTCTGTGTTAGATTTTGGACTAGTAATAACCAAATCCCGATCAAGGAAGCTGTAGATGAACTATTTACTCTTGAAAAACAAGTTGGGCGACTGGGTTGGTTTAAGGAGGTCAAGCAGTGGCTGTTTAACTGGTGCTGGGAGTCCTGAGGGAGGGCTCAAAATCCAAGACTAATAAAGTGCTCCCCCTTTTAAAAAACAGATTTTGGGGCTATACTGAGCTCACACGTGTGAACAAGGCAGCACCAGGCACTTTAACTGATAGATTTCTAGATTAAAAAAATATATATTTTGAAATTTTTATGGATGACATTGAACCTTCTCATGCACGTGCACTTTATATATAATTCAGGGCTGGGGTTTTGCCGCTTAACGCTACCAAAAGTAAATGGAAGAATACAACTGTATTGCTACTGTGTCCTGTGTGTAGCTTAAGGTCTGAATCATTTGAACATTTTATGTTTATTTGTCCCCACTACACACAATATCCCCTGTATGTTGACTCTTGTCCTTCAAACGACCCGCAAATGTCCTACGTGTGTTCAGATCTGACTCAACTAAATGGCTTATGATCGCAATAACAAGATATCTGCTTCATGCTTGCTGTATTAGGATTAGGCTGTTATCTTGCATCTAGGAATCAGCATGTTCAATGACTGCTGTGAGGAGTGGCTCTCTATCGACATTTGTAAAAAGGATTGTATTAGCCCCCACACAACTGGTGACTCCCCATGATGAAATCCACATGAATCCGTTCCGATTTTGGAATTTATTGAATTTGAATTTCTCAAATATTCCATGTTTCATCTTCATAACCAAGATTGTAATTCAGTTGTTTTTAAGATGTGTTTTTCCTAACATTTTATTTTCATTTTTAAGTTTTTATGGTATAACTGAGCTGCTTTGCTTTTTATGTGAATGGTCATAAAATGATCGAATAAACTATTACTCCTACTAATAATAAAAATGCCGTAAAGGGCAAGTGCCCATATTCCCCTATGTACAATGGCCATGCCCTGTTGCTACAATCCAGCTTATATATCACACCCAGTCAGTGATCCATAAATCAAGGGCAAGTGCCAACAACACATCACATGAAAACATCAGCAAAATAAAAAGAATTTACAACACATATTCCAAACATTTTGTACTTCCATTCATTTCTTACAGAGAATACCCAGATCTTATCTGGTGCCTTCTGTGCAGACTCTCTGATTTAGATAAATTGTAATTACAGACAAGCCTCAACTCAGCATTTCCCATTACACAGAAATCATACAATATAAAATATTCAAAATATAAAGAATGTAACCAATTTTAGAAAGGGGATGGCACCCATATCAGAGCAGTTAAAAAACAGAAATTTCGAGGAGACGCGCGAGGGCGCGATTCAAGATGACCGCCGCGTGAGAGACTTCACGCTAATTAAGCCCGTTTTTAGGGTTTAAACGACGAATTCCAGTCAAGAAAGGCATTCTGGTGGAGGTCGCTGCATTCATAAACAACTTACCTTTCTTGTGGAGCTTTTGTCGACGATTCTGCGCAGCGGAAGTGGGTTTTTTCATCGCCTGGTTCCTGCTCCTTGCACTGCTTTCAGGTACAGCCAGGCTTTCTGTCAAGGGGCGGAGTGATCTTTTAGGAAAGGGCCTGGCTTGGGCCTAGCCACTCCCCCAACCCATTTTAGCTGCTGCACCAGTCATTTCCTGGTTATTTCCACAGCTTTGGCTTTTTCATACACTATTTTACTTCTGCAAGTCTCATTTTGTCTCTTTTTACTCAAAATGGAAAATAAAAGTGCTATTAATAATAAAAGGAGGCAGCAAATTTCTCCTCCTCCTGCTAAATCTGAAGTAGTGGAGTCTTCTGAACCCTCACTATCTTTAATATTGGAGGAAATTCAGGCACTTTGTGTCAATACAGACACTATTGCTTCTGAAGTTAAACATGTGCGCAAAGAAATGGCCAGTCTGTCAATGAAAATATCGGATAATTCCATCAAAATACAGGATAATAAGGTCAAAATTGACACATTTTCTCCACTTGTGGCAAAAATTTCACCTATGTGCTCAACATTATTGGACATGGAAAACCGTAACAGACAATATAATCTACGCATATTTAATTTGCCGGAAGATGTTGAGGGAAATAACTGTAGATTATATTTGGAGAATTTATTGCCTGGTCTTTTGCAAATTAATTCCCAGAAACGTTTGAAATTGATAAGGCTCACAGGATTCCCTCACATAGGAACTCTCTTCACACAAAACTGCGACAAATGATTTTTAAAGTTCTTCGACACCACCATTTGGTTTTAATCAGAAAAGCAGCTAGAGAAATACCTTCATTGATGTTAAATGGAAATAAAATATTTATTCATCAGGACTTCGCCAAAGAAACGGTCTCAATTCGCAAAGAATTCACTGCTCTTCGTCCTCAACTACGAAGTCTAGGCTACAAATATGGTCTTTTTGATCCGTCGACGATGCACATTTGGAAGGATAACTTTTCGAAATCTTTTCAACGTCCAGAAGATTTGAGACATTTTTTGGTTCATCAGTCACAGCTCTCAATGGATACCAATGACTCTGCTGCATGATTTTTACCAGTTAAGATATTTACCAGTTATGTCCTTTCTGACACAGTACTGAAATTTCTTTGTGAAGGGCTCCAGCGGTTCCGGTCATGCTTGTAAAGCGTGTGTGCGTTTCACATTTCATATTTATGTCTTTTGTTTGTCGTTTTTTCCATCTTTTTTCATTTTTCCTTTCCCTTTTCCTTATTTGGAGCTACCTTTTTCTCATTCTCTTGATCTTCTTTTATCTTCCTCTTTTTGGTCTCTTTTTCTCCTTTTTTCTATTATGGCTAATACACATAATTTTAAAGTAGTTTCATTAAATGTTAAAGGATTGCGCCATCCAGTTAAACGTACAAAAATTCTAGATTATCTAGGTAGTTGCAAAACGGATGTTTGTTTTATGCAAGAAACTCATATAGATGATAACATTTTAGATTATATGAAGAAGAAATGGGTAGATGTTATTGTTTCTTCCCCTGCTAATGGTAAGAAAAATGGTGTAGCTATTTTGTTTGCAAAAAAACTTCACTGTCAAATTTTGAGTAAAATTTCTGATAAGGATGGTAGATACATTCTCGTTAAAATTAAAGTTCATGACTCAGTTCTATTTTTATTAAATGTTTATGGTCCTACTGCAGATGACCCAGTTTTTTGGACTAATCTTACAACAGAAGTTCTAAAGGTCGGTAATGCCCCTTTAATTGTTGGAGGTGATTTTAATGTTATCTCTGACTCTTTATTAGATAGATTATCTCTTACTAAGTTTCACCCTTCTAAAGTTTATTATGCTTTCAAATCATTTATTCAAGCCACTAAGTTAGTTGATATTTGGAGACTACATTTTCCTACAGAAAAATGTTTTACATTCTTCTCAAATCCTCACAATTCCCACTCTAGAATTGATTGTTTATTGGTTTCTAGGCAACTAATTGGTTCAATAACTACTCCTACTATTGGTAACATTGACATCTCAGATCATGCTATGATTTCTTTGGTTTTGAATTTGGAATCAACTTTTACTAAACAATCTAGATGGCGTATGAACACTGGTATAATTTTAAATGAGTATAACAAGTCTAAACTTTTAACCCCCATTCAAGAATATTTTATACTCAACCCTGAAGGTTCTACTTCTATGATTAATAGATGGGATGCTTTTAAAGCTTATATTAGGGGTGTAACTATATCTATTATGGCCCACGAAAATAAAACCTTTCATGCAAATGCTAAAAATCTTCAAAAACAGATTGCGAAATTTGAACGACTTTTTATTACATCCAACAACCCTCAATATAAATTTAAGCTACAAAAATTGCGTTATGAATTTAATTCAATCCTTAGTAAAAGAGCAGGTATCCAAATCTCTAATGCTAAAGCCAGATTTAGTTTTAATACCAATAGATCTGGAAGGCTATTAGCTAATTATCTACGTATAAAAAAGGATAAAACTCAAATAAACTCAATTCATAGTGCCCATGGTAAAATTGCTCTTTCTCACAATGAAATTGTTAATGAATTTTTAAATTTCTATTCTGAATGATATAATAAACCTGATTTTCAAGATGCTTCGTTAATCGACTCCTTTTTAAATTCCTGTGAGTTACCCAAGATTCCACAATCAGATAAAATTGGACTTGATGCACCTATTACCATAGATGAAATCTTATCAGCTATAAAATCCCTTAAAAAGAACAAATCTCCTGGTCCTGATGGGATTCCAGCGGAATTCTACAAAGAATTTCAGTCATACCTTTTACCTTTTTACACCAACTATTTTCGTTTTTCGGATCCACAGGAACTACCTCTGGTTCTTTTACAGAAGCGTTAATTATAGTACTTCCGAAACCAGATAAAGATCCCAATCTTGTGTCTAATTATCGCCCTATATCCTTAATTAATCAAGATTGTAAATTATATGCTAAAATACTTGCTACTAGATTGGGCCCCATATTATATTCTATTATACACCCGGATCAATCTGGTTTTATGAAGAATAGGTATTCTGCTCATAATACAAGAACTTTGCTACATATTATTGAACAAAGTCCTACTATAACGTTACCATCTGGAATTTTAGCCTTAGATGCTGAGAAAGCATTCGATAAAATCCATTGGCAATTTTTATTTCATACGTTGTCCTCATTTAATTTTGGAGATACTTTTATACGCATGATTTCAGCTCTATATTTTGCCCCTAATGCTCGTTTATTTATTAATGGACAAGTCTCAAATCAATTTTCGCTTTTTAGAGGTACAAGACAAGGATGTCCTCTTTCTCCTCTTTTATTTTTAATTGGCATTGAACCTTTTCTTACCTCTATAAGAAAATGTGACAATATTAAAGGAATTAATATTAAGGATGTTATGGTTAAAACTCTTGCTTATGCGGATGATGTGCTTTTATTTGTTAGTGATCCTATATCTTCGTTCCCCTCATTAATGGATATTATAACAAATTATTCTACAGTTTCGGGCTACACTTTAAATACCAACAAAACTGAATTTTTCCCCTAAATGTTTATTGCACTCATGATATGCTTCCCATGCGTGAAATTATTTGGCAAAAGAATAAGTTAAAATATCTTGGAATTTTATTTTCCTCTTCCATAAAATCAACAATAAATTGAAACTGTGATTTCATCCTAAATTACATTAAAAATAAAACGTCTAAATGGGCATCATTACATCTTTCATGGTGGGGCAGAATGGACTCTATCAAAATGACTATTGCTCCCAAAATCTTTTATACCCTTGCCATGATCCCTACTCAATTTCCATTAAAGTTTTATAAAGAGGTTGATAAATTTTTGTCAAAGTTTTTATGGAACAACAAATCTCCTCGTATTAGTTATAAAAAGTTAAAAGTGTCTAAACGTAATGCTGGTTTCGGTATCCCAGACTTCTTTCTTTATCATAAAGCTTTTATTTTAAAACAAAGCTCATTATGGTTTAACCACTCCTTTTTAAATAATCCTCCTGCATGGCTATGTATTGAGAAATCTATAGTAAGTCCATTTCCATTACCTACTTTAGTGTCTATGCATAACAATGCTACATTTTTCAAAAATCAGTTATTATTAAATCTACTAAAATGTTATTTAATGACCTTGACTTAATTTTTCTCTTTCCCATGAATAATACTGATGAGTTATCACTGTGGTATAGTAATGTCATTAAATTAAACAAGAATATTAGTTTTTGGTTTTCATGGATTAGAGCTGGTATTTTTTATCTTAAAGATGTTTATTCCAATAATACCTTTATTGCTTTTGAAACGTTGCAAGCAAGATTTGGTTTACTTAAATCTGACCTTATTAAGTATCAATATTTGTGCAATTCAATCTTAGATTCCTTCCCCAATGCTATTCCGTCTAATGTTACAGCAGATTTATCAATTTACATTCAAACAGTCTCTAGATCGTCTCATGGGGTTTCCATTCTATATAAAAAAAACTATCAGATACTCTAGGTAGCAATTTAGAGATGATTTCATCTTTTTGGAACAATGAACTTTCGCTTTCTTTATCTATTGACACATGGAAGGATATTTGGCTTAGTAGTATATCTGGTTGGCTGCCTGTTTCGATCTACCAAACCAACTCTTATATCCTATACAATTGTTTATGGACTCCATCACGTTTATTTAAGGCTAAACTTCTTCCCTCTGCAGATTGTTGGCATTGTAAATTACATCCAGGTACATTACAACATATGCTTTTTGACTGTCCTATGGTTTTTAAATTTTGGTCTGAAGTTTGGGTTATCATACAAAAGATTTTAAAACTCCATATTGATGTTTCCTATCAATTAATAATATGTAAATCTGCTATTATTTCACAAAACTTACATGATTTAGAAAGCAAACTTTTTAATTTCCTAATCTCAGCAGCTATAAAATCCATCACTTTTTGTTGGAAAGATGTTTCTATATTATCTGTTAGTGCCTGGTGGTCGTGGGTTATCCATGAATGGGATTTCACATAATTCGCTCGCATATCAATCTTTTTGGTTACCTGTGGATGTATATTTATCCTCTTAATGTTGTATTTATATCTTTAATGTTGATTCTAACTCAAATAGATTATACGTATGATAAAATATAGTAGCTCTGTGTAAATCTTATGCATCAATTATTATATTTGTCCCCTCCCTCACCTTTACTTCCTTCTCCCCTTTATGTATCTTTTCAATATGTAATATCTCAATACCTATTGTAATTTTTAAATAATTTGGGTCAATTTGTGAATTGTTATTGGGTATTTTGTTGCTAAATAATAACATTTTATGTAATGTCTTTATTAGTTGTCTATAAACAAAATAAAATAAAATATTTTGAACTTAAAAAAAAAAGCAGAAATTTCTAGTACTCAATACGTGGATAGAAATATATTCACCTCACATGGACTTCCAGTTCCTCATCCTTGTTCAACCCTAGGGTAAATTTAGTATGTAGGTCCATGTGTACTTCAACTCCAACTGTCTGAGTTGCCTGACCCTATTACCACCTCTTATATGTTTCTCCACCCTATATATTGCGAAAAACCTGAGTTTAGGCACACCACTCCGATGTCTTTCTGAGAAGTGCCTCACCACAGGGTAGGAGAAGTCCAAATTCTTAATAGGACATTGTTGGTCTAGAATCTAGGCTTTTCTAAGTGGAAAGATGGTCCTGCCCACATACATTAACGATCATGGACATTGTAAAACATAAATACAAAACTCAGAAGCACAGTTAAAAAACTGCCCATTTTTTCTTTTGTGCCAATTCGACATGTGGTACGCAACTATATCAGAGATGGATCTGTAGGCTTTACAATTTCTATATTTGTGGAAGCCTTTAGAGGGTTTAAGCTAGGTGCCCTGATTGTAGGTCCTCATATGATAACTATGCGTAAGTTCATCCCTCAATGTCTTGCCCATCCTATAAGTACTAGAATTCTTGATGGTAAGTTCAGGGCCAAGACCAGCATAATTCTTTAGGATGGCCCAATGTTTACGCGTAAGTTTGTAAATGTTTTGTGAAGACCCACTTTATGTTGTAATAAAATGGATGCATTTTATCTTTGGTTTTTTATTTTCATTGGGATGGAGTCATTGTTCCTTAGTCAGAGACATGGCTTTTTTAACTGCATGATCTTATTGGAGTAGCCTCTCTCCCGGAAGCGTCTTTTCAAATGTGTGTCTGTTTAGTGAGTTCAACCCCTGTACTAAAAATTCTTTTGAGTCTTAGCATTTCCCCGCAGGGAATACTATTGACTAATTTCTTAGAGTTAAAGCTTCAATAATATAAAACAATGTTCCCTGCAGTGTCTTTTCCAATGTATAGTGGTGTGCATTTTGCATCCTCTACCAAATAGCTTCACGTCCAAACAAATCAATCTCTGTGGAACTTATCGTGTTAGTAAATTTCAAGTTGTATAGATTGTCATTAAGCTTGTGAAGAAAAGAACATGCTTTTCCACGGGGGCCATTTCATAAGATGAACAAATCATTGATGTAACGGGACCAGATTAAAATTTGTTGTGTGTATTCTTGATTATCCTCCACCCAACTCAGAAGCTGTAGGTGAAGCAGGTGCCCGTAGCAGGTCCCATCTTCTGGCGATAAAAGACCCTATTGTGTACAAAGATGTTGTATTTTAAACAAAACTGAATCATGCAAATGAGCATTCTATTGTGCTCATAAAAACTGACTGACTTTTAAAAAAAATGCTTACATGCCCTTATTCCAAATTGGTGATCAATATAGGTGTATAATGACTAGACGTCCATTGTAATCATAAGAAATGAATCCCCCAATCTACATTTTGTATTTTTGAGAGAAAATCCCCACTGTCTCTACAATATGCTGGCAATGCTGCAAAATATGGACACAGAAAAATATCTATGCAAATGGCAGTATTTTCGAGTAATCCCTCATTGGAAGGAACAATTGGTCTGCCATGGGATGGGAGGTACTTTTATGGATTTTGGGTAATGCATAAAATGATGATACTCTCGGATGATCCATTCTCAGAAAGGAATATTCATCACCCTCCAAGATCCCTCTGTCCTTCCATTCCCCCAAATATTCTTGGAATTAGCGAACAGAGGCCTTATAAATCTCCTTTGTAATAACCTCGTAACACGCCCTCTGAGACACTTGTCGATTCACCTCTTGCTCATGCAAGCTCACATCCAAAATCACAACATTCCCCCTTTATCCGAGGGCTTGATTACCAAGGTCTTATCATTTTTTTAGTGTAGTTAAAACTGCCTGCTTTGTTGGACATAGGTTATCTGGTGCTCTGACTGTTTTCCCTCTCAAAGAAATGAGTTATTTTATCACTATATCATGAAAAACATCTATTTTGTCATGCAGGATGGAAGGAATGAGGCACAACTTTGGTTTAAAGCCACTGCCGCTTGGGGTATTTAAATCTATACACAAGGAATCAAACACATGATCTCATTCCACTGCTGTACCATCACATTCCCCCTCTTGATTTAGTGTTTCTAAGGCCAACAGCCATTCCACATCCTCAATATGGAAAACAGATATGGGTTCACTAGTTTTCTGTATGCATGATTTACATTTAGACAGTTTATGGATTTTGCATAATTTCAATTTACTCACAAAAAGATACATGTCAATACTTGTTTCACCATTATGGAAGTTCATACTCAAAAAGACAGTCCTGATTCTAATAGGGAGACTTCATACCCAGTGAGTTCTCATTTAGATAAGTTCATCACCATCAGCTTGGGACTAAGGGGCTAATTACGAGTCTGGCGGTCCATGGACTGCCAAGCTCGCGGTGCGCGGTGGCCTTCTGATCGACTTATTACAACTAGGGCGCTTGGGCCGCACTGCGACCACTGCAACCGCCAGGGATCAGAGATCCCTGGAGGTGGCGCAGCAGTCTTGAAGCTAGCGGTGGTCCCACCAATCATATTACGAGTTTCCTCTCCACCTCCATGAAAACCGTGGCAGAGACGAAACAAAGTGCCTCTGGGCCTAGGGATGCCTGTTGGGGGTCATAAGATGTGCCCCTCTGTGTGCATGTACCACAATACCTGCACGACCCCCCTCCCCATACTGTAATGGCCAACAACCCCTCCTGTTACCTCCAGTAAGTCCCCCCACAGAGTGGGATTGCTGAGAGGTCATCCAAAGCCCTGCCCCCTTTCTTCACAACTCTTCTAACGCACCTTCTGGGGCACTGCTGGTTAGGGGGATGAATTCCCCTTGGCTGGTGAGGGTTCTTGGGGGCCAACAACCCCTTCCGTTACTGCCAGTAAGTCCCACACAGTGGGATTACTGCAAGCTCATGGGTGGCCTCACCCCCTTTCTCCACCACTCTGCAAACACACCTCCTGGCACACTACTAGTTCGGTGATGAAGTCCCCTTGGCTGCTGAGGGTCCTTCAGGGACAACAACCCCTCCAGTTATCTCCAGTAAGTTCCACACAGCGGGATTGCTGAGTGGTCATCCGAAGCCCCACCACCTTTCTCCACCACTTTGCAAACGCGCCTCCTGGTGCACTACTGGTTGGGAGGTTAAGTCCCCTTAGATGCTGAGGGTCCTTGGGGCCAACAACCCCTCCTGTTACCTCCAGTAAGTCCCACACAGCAGGATTGCTGAGAGATCTTTGGAGGCTCTGCCCCCTTTCTCCACCACTCTGCAAACGCACCTCCTGGCAAACTAGTTGTTGGGGGATGAAGTCTCTGTGAATGCTGAGGGTCCTTGGGGCCAAGAAGCCCTCTTGTAACCAGCACTAAGTCCCACACAGCAGGATTGCTGAGAGCTGGTCAGAGGCCCGTCCCCTTTCTCCACTAAGCTGCAAATGTGCCTAGTAGTTAAAAAGCCATAGAAATCACTTAAAATAGCAAATATTACAGGGACATTATGGTTAGGCTCATATTTCACTTGTACAAAAACATTGAAATTCAGCAGTTACCTGAGCTAACTATAACTTACACCCTTGCAATGCACTGCTTATGTCCTCATATATTACATCACTCATGACATGGTCAGTGACGTCACTGATGACATCACTGATGATATCTCAAATGAAATCACTGATGACATCACTGATGACATCATCCACAAAACCACTCACACACTCACTCATACCCCCATACAAACTCTTGTATGCCCACTTACACAACCACTCATATACCCATTCACAGCCCCAAACAAGTACTCACACACCCACTCACTCCTCCATAGAGTCACTCACACACCCACTCATACACTCATACAGCCAGTCACACAACCATTCACTCACCCATACAGCTACTCACACACAGACTTATTCACTGATACAGTCACTCACCCACACAGGCACTCACACAGCCATACACTCACCCATACAGCTACTCACACACAGACTTATTTGCCTATACAGTCACTCACACACCCTCTCACACACCCATACAGCCTTTCAACACAGCCACTCACTCACCCATACAAGCACTCACACACTCAATCACACACTCACACAACCACTTACATACCCATTCACACATTCATTCAAGCACTCCCATATCTGCTCACTCACCCATAAAGTCATTCACACAGACACTCACTTGTGACTGTGTCGCCCGAACGTGCTCTCCCGCATGAATTGGGCTCATTGCCGCCATTCTCCTCAGCCCATAATGCTAGTGCTTCACAGTCCTTGCCCCCAGAACCACCCACCACCCCACTCACCCCCCAGGCTACTTAATGCCAGCCACTGCATGGCATCAGTGAGCCTGTGTTGCCTGTCTCACTCTCCTGTGCCAATTGGGCTCATCGAGCCTCCTGACTGCTGCCTCCTGATTGCTGCCAGACACCTTTCACGCCTTGGCTCCCTCACCACCCTTGCCTCCTGCTCTACATGACAGTTGCCAGGTAACCGGTGATAGAGCTAGATTTCTCAAATTAAGCATTGCTTTATTTTTATGTTTCAGACAGACTGCATTTAAAATGGCACACAAATGTTGGTGCAAGTGAAAAAACATGGCACATGCCTAGTCAAAAGTTTTTTTTCAAAGTGAAAAACATAAAATGAGGTTTGGTCATAAATGCTTTCAGTCTGAAATGCTTGTGCTGAATTAACATGTGTTTTTGCAGTGTAGAGAAAACTTGTGCTTGCTTTCAGTGGCCTCTTTAGCTTTGAATCATGGAATGTGTTCTCTCTTCCCAGTTTCCTTTCCCTTATAATCTACTCTCCCTGTTCCTGTCTCAAGAGACTTTGGCTTTGTTGCATATTTAGACAATACATATTCAGTTCATAACACATCTTTTTATAATGTGTATTAATTAACCATGCACCATCACTACACGGGGGCAAAGCATTTTGCATGAAAAGCTATCTAAAACATTAGAGCATGTTGCTATGAGTATGTATTAACTGTGTGCGCTATCAAAATTTACACTAGTGCATGTTTTATGCTATGTTGTACATTGCACATTTTTGCATGTTGTGCACAAATAATAAGAAAAGCTGCTTTAAACTTATAGCTTTTGCTAGGTTATCATTTATACAGGGTATTAGTATGGGTGAGGAAAAACATAATGGGATTTATTTAATAAATTAATACTATTTTTGTGTTTGTTTTGATTATGGGCTCACCATTAAATGGCTGCCTAAGAATCCAGCATGGCTGAGAATCGTGCTGAGACGCATGCGCAGATTATACCAGCTACATACTGCCAAGTGCCTCAAGTGAAGACCTGGTTCAAGGCCACCATGAACTCTACATTCTTGTTACCCTGCCAATGTATCAGTGTTTGTGGAATGTGTCCTTCCTGCGTGCGATGTGACAGGAAGGAGGAAATAGACTGAAACATTTTTCCTAGTAAATGTTGCTAAAACATATAATTGTATTAATCATTAACGCTTTTTTTATTAAAACTGGTGTGGGTTGGATTTGCCAATGAGAACAGGATGGTGAGACCCTCGTCATCTAAGCTATCCAATCAGGGTACAAGCTTTACTGAAAATTTGCAACATTATTAGAATAGTCAGCCAAGAATTAGAGTATAAATAATGACCTCTTAGGGAGTGTGGGGGCTCACTTTTTAAGCCTTAAGCTTTAGGGCCTTAGTCTGAGAGGGAGGAGAGGAGAAGAAGCAGATGAGATCAGACATATGGGTTAGGTACGTGAACGTCGCGGGTGCAGTCTGAGAGCAGATTCCGTCCGAAGAGAGATAGAGGGAGGTGGGGGGCATAGGTTAGCCTTGCACGTCATATTTTTGGCAAGGCAGATCACATTCCTCTGTGGTCTGTGAAGGAGGGGCCTTTTCAGGAGCAGCGTCTCTCTGTGAACACAGAGAGGTCAGATTGAGCAAACCTGGGCAGAGAGTGGAGCTGGATAGAACAGGGTTAGATTTTGATGCTAAAACTTTTAAGTTCATGCTTTGATTAATTAATTAGTTTTGAAAAGATTTATTTGTCTTATGCATTTATTTCTCTTTATGGGAGATTTTTGCCAATTACTAATTATTGATTAGCCTTGCATAATTCACTCTTGAGTCATATTTTCCTGACTTTCTTTGGAGAATTCTGATTGACATTTGATTGCCTCATTCCCTTCCTTTATGGAATGTTTTGTATGCAACTTATAATATGTTCTGTATTAATTCTATTTTTCCTGTTTTCCAAATTCTGTAACCTGATTGATATTTGACTAATGAATAAAGGGTCAGAGAACTTTAACTTTTAACTAGAAAATAAAACCCTTTAAAATACTCACCAACTCTCTTTATTGGCTTAAATATTATTTGTATTTTGATTTTTCATGTTTATGTAAATCTCCTGATGGTAATATACAGTGGCAAGGGTCCAGTACCTTTGCAGCGGTAAATTAGAAGGTAAATGAGGTTTTGCATTGAGAAATTACCGTGAAATTACTGCTGCACCAGTTTCTGGTAGCAAGAGGAAGGTTATTATCAATTAGTTTGGTGATTAAGGATTATTAATATCACCATCAACTATTTGACTAGTGGTCCATTGACCTTAGGAGGAGAGTTGATCTATGAAAATTAGTTCTAGAAAACAATTGCCCAAGTTAGATAAATGTCCAAGTCCTGATTCCTGACTCCAATGCTCAGAACCTGAAGACTGGCAAAGCAGTACTGGAAGGTGATATAAGAAGGCGATTGCTGGAGTGGTGTGAGTATCAATAGGGTTGTGAAATGTTGTTAATGTGCTAGGATGTATTTTTGAAGTGTTGAAAATAGTAAGGGTTTTGACTGTTGGTGAAATTTTGCTCATTTTGAATTGATGGTTTTATTGATTATATTGGTAATTTCATAGGACAGGATTTATTGGTTATTGATTACATGTTTTAACTCTTCATGTTAAGTAAGTTAGTGTCTTGTTCTATGTTCTCTGGAAAAACAGGTATGTACACCTGTGGAAATTCCCGGGAAAGGAATAGCGGGTGGTAAATGGAAGCCACACTGCAGTGAGGTTACTCGCATGTTGGAATAACACTGAGAAGCTAGGTAGGGCTGGCAGTGTTAAATTAGGGACTATTTTCTGTGTAAAAGTGAGAGTGATTGATAGCAAAGAGTTCGCTGGTGAAACTTTGGTGTTATATCACCTAGAAAGGGTAACACCAAAGGAGTAGCAGGTTCTTCTGAGCTTGAGTGAAGGGTAAGCGGAAGGGATTTACTTGCAGTGTTTGAAGAGTAAACAGAAGTTCTTACTTTGTGAAGAGTAAGCGGAATGTGTTACTCGCCGTGAAAAGAAATCTATCCTTTATTTAGTGGAACAGACAGAGTAGCGAATGTTTTTATGTTGTTATTAACAGAATTTTGATTAAGAAAACTCAGAAAAATATTGCAGTAAGATTTTGTGGAGGGTCAGTAGTAGGAGTTAAACTGACTGAAATTGAAACTGACAGCATTGGAGAAAAGAAATTGCATTGAACTATGCAGGAATGAAAATGTTTGAAGGTTTAAAGAAACTGTTGGGAGGTAAAGTGAAAAATTCGTTTTTAATTGGTGATGCTCCTGAAGGAACACCCGTGCATTTTATGTCTACCAATTTGGGACAAAATTCATGTATGTGGGTTCACCAATGGTGCAAGATTACTGAAAAAGAAGGTCCTTTGAGGTTTCCAAAAGATGGTACTTTTGAATTGCAAATTATTGACAAATTAAGGGAAGTGTTATGTGAAATAAAGACACCATCTAGAGCTGCACAATTTGAGGCCTTAAGCATGTGGGAAAAGACAGCAAGAGACAAAGCAAGTGAGGATAAAAAGGTGAAGCACCAGATGCAGGAGAAGGGAATTAATGATGATAAAAAGCTTCAAATAAATAATGATTCAGGGGATGAAGTAATAGATGCATTGTTAACTGAGTGTCCGCCACTTTATGTGGTTCCCATTAAAAATACTGAAAATAGTGTACTAGTAAGTACTACAGTGGCTACTGCTTCTGTTAAACAGAGAGAAACACAGATTGAAAGAACTGTGCAGACATTTCAGATTGATCCACTAGTTGTTGATTCAGCACTGACAGTGATACCTCCAGGTGTTACTGCTTTAAATGTGACTGATTCAGTCCAGATATCACAAACTACAGATGCACAGGCAATGCCAAGAACAATTGTGACTGTCCCAATTAATATGGCCCCTACTCAAAAGGTTCAAAGAGCTGCAGAAGGAGTGATTATAGCAGGGTTTATTTCAGAAACTCAGAATTCACAGATTATTGAACAGAAATTACCCCAGACAGTCCAAGCACTGAAAGGTGGGGGAGAAATAGTCTTTACAACACCAATAGCCCAGGGAAAAATGAATATATTTGAAGATGGGATTTTTCAAACCTGCTGTGAGGAAGCAGCAGTGCTTAAAAAGATAGAGAGCATGGGGGACCAAATTAACCCAGACCATGGAAAAGAGAAACAGCTTAGGGGTCGATTCCGATCTCGGTCGGAGGCGCACCCAACACTATTCGGCCGGGAAAAAAGCCAGGCGAATGCCTGTTTCCCGACGATTAGCACATTCTCCCGAACGAGCAAGTACGATGCGCACAACTGCATAGATTCCGACCCAGTCGTACTCACCCAATCCAGGTCCTGTTCTCCGACCGAGCCGGATCCGTAAACGCAGAATCGAGTCGCACGGAAGCCAAAATGCAGCTCCGTCCGGCCGGACAAGTACGATGTGCTTTCCGTACGCGCCGAACCCGTCGCTACGCACGGCACGTCAAAGCATCCGGGAGAGGCACAGATAAGCTCCGATTTGCGCCACAACACGATCCACAGCTACGAGACGAACACGCCAGTGACGAGGACGAGGCGAAGCAAAGAGAAAGACGAACGAGACGAACCAACTATGAATCCCATTGTACCGATCCTACCAATACTCTACATCTACTACCGGAACAGGCACGGACGCGTACGGCGCAGAAGGTAAGTCAGACACCCAGCACAAAAACAAACTACACGTACCGACATATCACACACACACAGAGGGATGCAGAAATTACTTACACCAGCAACATTAGCACCATAGGGGCGGGATGGCCATCACCAATACCACATATACACATAGGGGCCTGGATGCCCACCACCACTACCACCCCTACTCAGGGGGTGCCAGATGCCTGTCACTACTCCCACCTCCACCCAGGGTGTGCCAGATGCCTACCACTACTACCACCTCTACCCATGGGGGGCTGGATGCCTACCACTACTACCACCCCTACCCATGGGGGGCTGGATGCCTACCACTACTACCACCCCTCCCCAGGGGGTGCCAGATGCCTACCACTACTACCACCCTTACCCAGGGGGTGCCAGATGCCTACCACTACTCCCACCTCTACCCAGGGGGTGCCAGATGCCTACCACTACTACCACCCCTCCCCAGGGGTGCCAGATGCCTACCACTACTACCACCTCTACCCAGGGTGTGCCAGATGCCTACCACTACCACCCCTTACCCAGGGGGTGCCAGATGCCTACCACTACTACCACCCCTACCCAGGGGGTGCCAGATACCTACCACTACTACCACCTCTACCCATGGGGGGCTGGATGCCTGTCACTACTCCCACCTCTACCCAGGGGGTGCCAGATGCCTACCACTACTACCACCCCTCCCCAGGGGGTGCCAGATGCCTACCACTACTACCACCCCTACCCAGGGGGTGCCAGATGCCAACCACTACTAACACCTCTACCCATGGGGGGCTGGATGCCTGTCACTACTCCCACCCCTACCCAGGGGGTGCCAGATGCCAACCACTACTAACACCTCTACCCATGGGGGGCTGGATGCCTGTCACTACTCCCACCTCTACCCAGGGGGTGCCAGATGCCTACCACTACTACCACCCCTCCCCAGGGGGTGCCAGATGCCTACCACTACTACCACCTCTACCCAGGGTGTGCCAGATGCCTACCACTACTACCACCCCTACCCAGGGGGTGCCAGATGCCTACCACTACTAACACCTCTACCCATGGGGGGCTGGATGTCTGTCACTACTCCCACCTCTACCCAGGGGGTGCCAGATGCCTACCACTACTACCACCCCTCCCCAGGGGGTGCCAGATGCCTACCACTACTACCACCCTTACCCAGGGGGTGCCAGATGCCTACCACTACTACCACCCCTACCCAGGGGGTGCCAGATGCCTACCACTACTACCACCCTTACCCAGGGGTGCTAGATGCCTACCACTACTACCACCCTTACCCAGGGGGTGCCAGATGCCTACCACTACTACCACCCCTACCCATGGGGGGCCAGATGCCTACCACTACTACCTCCTCTACCCATGGGGGGCTGGATGCCTGTCACTACTCCCACCTCAACCCAGGGGGTGCCAGATGCCTACCACTACTACCACCCCTCCCCAGGGGGTGCCAGATGCCTACCACTACTACCACCTCTACCCATGGGGAGCTGGATGCCTATCACTACTCCCACCTCTACCCAGGGGGTGCCAGATGCCTACCACTACTACCACCTCTACCCATGGGGGCTGGATGCCTGTCACTACTCCCACCTCTACCCAGGGGTGCCAGATGCCTACCACTACTACCACCCCTCCCCAGGGGGTGCCAGATGCCCACCACTACTACCACCCTTACCCAGGGGGTGCCAGATGCCTACCACTACTACCACCCTTACCCAGGGGGTGCCAGATGCCTACCACTACTACCACCCCTACCCAGGGGTGCCAGATGCCTACCACTACTACCACCTCTACCCATGGGGGGCTGGATGCCTGTCACTACTCCCACCTCTACCCAGGGGTGCCAGATGCCTACCACTACTAGCACCCCTCCCCAGGGGGTGCCAGATGCCTACCACTACTACCACCCCTACCCAGGGGGTGCCAGATGCCAACCACTACTAACACCTCTACCCATGGGGGGCTGGATGCCTGTCACTACTCCCACCTCTACCCAGGGGGTGCCAGATGCCTACCACTACTACCACCCCTACCCAGGGGGCTGGATGCCTGTCACTACTCCCACCTCTACCCAGGGGGTGCCAGATGCCTACCACTACTACCACCCCTCCCCATGGGGTGCCAGATGCCTACCACTACTACCACCCCTACCCATGGGGGGCCAGATGCCTACCACTACTACCACCTCTACCCAGGGGGTGCCAGATGCCTACCACTACTACCTCCTCTACCCATGGGGGGCTGGATGCCTGTCACTACTCCCACCTCAACCCAGGGGGTGCCAGATGCCTACCACTACTACCACCCCTCCCCAGGGGGTGCCAGATGCCTACCACTACTACCACCTCTACCCATGGGGAGCTGGATGCCTATCACTACTCCCACCTCTACCCAGGGGGTGCCAGATGCCTACCACTACTACCACCTCTACCCATGGGGTGCTGGATGCCTGTCACTACTCCCACCTCTACCCAGGGGGTGCCAGATGCCTACCACTACTACCACCCCTCCCCAGGGGGTGCCAGATGCCCACCACTACTACCACCCTTACCCATGGGGTGCCAGATGCCTACCACTACTACCACCCTTACCCAGGGGGTGCCAGATGCCTACCACTACTACCACCCTTACCCAGGGGTGCCAGATGCCTACCACTACTACCACCCCTACCCAGGGGGTGCCAGATGCCTACCACTACTACCACCCCTACCCAGGGGTGCCAGATGCCAACCACTACTAACACCTCTACCCATGGGGGCTGGATGCCTGTCACTACTCCCACCTCTACCCAGGGGGTGCCAGATGCCTACCACTACTACCACCCTCCCCAGGGGGTGCCAGATGCCTACCACTACTACCACCCTTACCCAGGGGTGCCAGATGCCTACCACTACTACCACCCCTACCCAGGGGTGCCAGATGCCCACCACTACTACCACCCTTACCCAGGGGGTGCCAGATGCCTACCACTACTACCACCCCTACCCAGGGGGTGCCAGATGCCTACCACTACTACCACCTCTACCCATGGGGGGCTGGATGCCTATCACTACTCCCACCTCTACCCAGGGGGTGCCAGATGCCTACCACTACTACCACCTCTACCCATGGGGGGCTGGATGCCTGTCACTACTCCCACCTCTACCCAGGGGGTGCCAGATGCCTACCACTACTACCACCCCTCCCCAGGGGGTGCCAGATGCCTACCACTACTACCACCTCTACCCAGGGTGTGCCAGATGCCTACCACTACTACCACCCTTACCCAGGGGGTGCCAGATGCCTACCACTACTACCACCCCTACCAAGGGGGTGCCAGATGCCTACCACTACTACCACCTCTACCCATGGGGGGCTGGATGCCTGTCACTACTCCCACCTCTACCCAGGGGGTGCCAGATGCCTACCACTACTACCACCCTTACCCAGGGGGTGCCAGATGCCTACCACCCCTCCCCAGGGGGTGCCAGATGCCTACCACTACTACCACCTCTACCCAGGGGGTGCCAGATGCCTACAACTACTACCACCCCCACTCACAGGATGGCTAATACATGATACAACAAGCACACACCAACATAAACAATGCAACACAAAGATATCCCCCCCAACACCATGACAAGCGTGTGTAGACTGTGTCAAATGGCTACAACACTGAACATGACTTTGAACATACAATGTGACCCCCTATCACATGTGCCACACATAAATGTGTGTGGCCCCCACAATGCAAGCAGACCATGACCACTGTGGCAATGGGGTCCAACCCCCATCATCACAGTTACCAAAATGTAAGTGTGGGGCCCATAGCTGAAGCACATCTTGAACATTGTGGCAATGGGGTACAAACCCCCATCATCACAGTGACCAAAAGGTAAGTGTGGGGCCCATAGCTGAAGCACATCTTGAACATTGTGGCAATGAGTACAAACCCCCATCATCACAGTGACCAAAAGGTAAGTGTGGGGCCCATAGCTGAAGCACATCTTGAACATTGTGGCAATGGGGTTCAAACCCCCATCATCACAGTGACCAAAATGTAAGTGTGGGGCCCATAGCTGAAGCACATCTTGAACATTGTGGCAATGGGGTTCAAACCCCCATCATCACAGTGACCAAAATGTAAGTGTTGACATTGAAAAAGCTGCAACTGCCAAACTGCATGGATGATTCCTGGTCACAGAACAACAAACACATCAGTGGCAAAGTAGTGCTTGTGTCCCATAGCAACATAGATTGGGGAGGCAAACACTGCAGTGCAAATAAGACATACCTTTGGCCATGTGCAGACAAACATCACCCATGGGGGCTGACACTGTCAACATTCATCAATGACACAATGACAGAAGTGACCATGATAATGCAGACCCACATATTTGCACCAATGGGCACACAAATGCAGATACCCTGTGGAGACTGTAGATGTGAGGTGAACAGATACCATACCATGGCAGCAATGGGACACACAAACAATGATCATTGTGCTGACTGGTGACCTAGGAGTCCCAGGGACAGCAGGGGAAACCCACCAAACAACGTACAGCCAATGGCACACTAAAGACATGCCAATGCAGTGGTGCAGATGCACAAACACAAACAGGCAGACCCACACTGCACATCAAACACAACAGGTGAGGGGAGGGGTGCCAGTGTCCCCAGGTAACCACACAACACATGATGAGGCCTGAATACCAATTACACAGATGTGCATACAGTGCCACACAAAGGTAACTCATGGATCCAAATCCCCTATGTGGGCAATCAGGCATTGTTAGATGAGAGGGAGCACCAATCACACATGTCACACAAGCATGTAGGAACAGCAACTGACACAGCAAGACACAGAGACACCACAACACTACCTCCAGGGTCCCCACAATGTGGTGACCCTGGGCTGCATTACAATCCCACTGTGATGGCAAAGCTAGATGTCATTCACACTGTGAACCACAGTCATGTGTCCTGAGCAACAAACTACCATCACACCTACACAAGCACAAATCAATCAGCACGGCCAGTAAGCCAAGGCCAACATGGAGGCAGGGGTCTAGCCGTGCAACAACTCTCATCTGCACACACTCAACACCACACACCTCGACCTCCAACAATGTGCAGCAGTGAAGCACACATGCACTGGTGACATTGCACATGCACCCATGACAATCCCATGGGTGGTGGTGGGAACCAAGGTGCAGAAACACATCACACATGGCCACTCAACAAGACCCTTGAATGTCTGACACACTGCACACTACGCTGTACATGGACATGACGGCAATACCACACCAACCAATGGGATCCCAGCCACAGTCCCACACCAATGAAGAAGCCAAGGTCACCCACAAAGAACACACATAGACAACTACCAACATTGCAGCCCTGACCCTGAGGAGTGCCAGCAGTCACTCACACAACGTGTCACAATCACTGAAAGCTAACACAAACTGGAAATCACATGACAGGTGTAAACAACAAGTGCCAAGGGAATCCTGACTGTGACCCATCTGCGTCTGCCCACAAACTCAGCCCTCACAGCCAACACACCTATGGGTGACACCCTGATGACCAGTAATGTGCCATGCACCCACATCACAGAGAACCCAGGGAGAAGACTTTGGGGGAACATAGGTCAACTCAGCAAGCATCACAAACAGGAACACCACTAGGGATCCCAGCATGCACAGCAAAATGGAAGTGAACACACAGACATGCTCATACAACACACACCTTGGGCGCAGGCGATGTCACAGGAGTACACACTGCCATGAGGGGACTCCACTCCTGTGTGAGGAAAGCTGTGCCATATGTTGCCACAGTAGGGCTCCATCATGTCAGCAGAACACTTGGTCACACAGTCAACAATTTGCACCAAATGAAGGCTCCCGTCACATCAGCCTGGTCATGGGAGTGTCAACGAAATCATCAGCACAGATCCAACACACATGTATAGCAAGTTGCACTGACAACACAGATGAGTCCTTCCCCATTGATGCCCAAACCTGCATGTCCAGTGGAGATGGCCACACGGTCAGGGAAGTAGAATAATTGAACAATGGCAAGCACAACAGATGTGCAGGGGTGGAAGCCACAGATGTGACATTGCTAATGTAAGTAGGAAATCCCATTGCCAAATATTGAAAATATGACACCCTCAGATGCTGCTAAGGATGACATGGATACACCACAGGATAGGACACATTCCCCCTGGACCCCATGGGTTCCTGAACAGTAACACTTCATTTTAATGAGACCAACTATCACCATCACTGCAGCAAGGGCATGGTTAGCATCATCAACATCATGTACATCAGAAGCAAAAGCACTAGAGAACAGAAAGTCGCTTTATTCAGCATATGTGGGTTCAAAAGTTGAAGTCCAGTAAAAAAGAAACAAAGGCCAAAGGCCAGTAGTCCATCCTGAAAGTCTAAGCAGGGTGACAGTGGCAGATGTCACCCTACGCATGCCTGCACTGATAAAAACCAGGGACAATCCCCTCAGAGGGGTATACGGGGGGGCAGGCCAGGCACCGCAGGGACAGGATCAGGGCTCACCAGAAGGAGGCAGGGAAGGGGTGGTGGGTGCTGAAGAGCCACTGACAACTGCAGTGGAGGTGTCTGACATGGTGTGTGCCGGCACAACTGGGGGCATGACACTGATGGTGTGGGTGCCGGCACGACTGCAGTGGACCGTGCAGATGGAGTGGACAGGTCCCCCACTGCAGTGCCCAAGTCAGACAGGGTGGTAGTGGACTCCACTGCAGTGCCTACCTCCAGGGGAGGAGAATGGGGATCAGGTAAGGTGGGCAGGACAGAGGGGAGGACACCGTCTCCACACCAGTGGCACAGACAAGCGCAGCGGGGGTGTGGGGCCGGAAGAGCAAGTGGCAGGGGGAGAAGGCCGGATCTTTTTGGGGATGGTGTATCTGTGGGTGGGGGAACCTGGGGCAGGGTGTGGTGGTGGCACCTGTGGAGTGGGGGCCTGAGGGATGGAGGAAGGAGACTTGGTGCCTGAGCTGCAGGGCGGCGGCGGGGTCTTGCTCTTCCGGGTCCGGGGGGACTTGCGGATGGGGGCGTCAGTCGGTCTGCTCCTGGGGGAGGGTGTCCAGGGGCGAGGGGCACTCCGCTCCGTGTGGGTGGGCTTCCTCTTCCCCCTGAATGCTGGATCAGCTGGATCGGAGGGGAAGAGGCTGAGGTCACTGAGGAAGAGCCGCTGTGTCTTTGGGGTTGCAGGTGAGGCAAGGGAGGGGGCTTTGGAGGAGAGGCAACTGAGGACTGCGCAGTGCTCGTGGATGCGTGTGTGTGTGCCTGGGCCCCATCCCCTGTGAGTGTGGTTTCAGTCCCCTGACTGTGCGTGCGTGTGCGTCTTGTTTGTGGTGTGTGTGTCTGTGTGCTGCTCGTGTCTGTGCTGGTGTGTGCCTGTGCCGGTGTGTGTGTGCTTGGGACAGGTAAGGTGCTGGGGAGTGTGGATGGGGCAGAGGCAGGAGGGGTGAGGGACTGTTGGAGGAGGGACACTGCTGCCGTCAGGGAGGAGTCCATGGACCTATTGCCCCTCTGTAGGGCAGACATGCCCGATGAGATGCCCTCCATGAACGACACCAGCTGAGTCAACAGAGTGGTGTGTGCATGGAGGACACTCAGCATCGCTGTCTGCCCTACATGGAGCTGGCGAAGGAGGTACACAGACTCCTCACTCAGGGCAGCAGGGGACACAGGGGCAGGGGGTGCGGTGCCTGGCCCGAAGGAGACACGCTCCCGAACATGGGAGCCTCCACGGACCTCGGGAATGGGAGCCGATGGGAGGGCGGTGGTGGTGGTGGTGGCGGGGACAGCAACACTAGCTGGGGTGTGGTGGCTGCTGACACCCGCATCCACAAGGGAGTCATCCTCCGAGCTGCTGTGGTCCTCAGCTGAGGTGGATGGTGCTGAGGACTCCTCGGTGTGGCTCCCCTCGCCCTCCGTGCCACTGGGTCCCTCCGACCACTCCTCGGCTGCTGACCCAGTCTGGCTCTGCGGCTCCTCCTGGTCCGTGGAGCTGTCCCCTCCTGTGGCTGTGGATGTATCTGCAAACAATAGGGAAACAGACAGACATCAGTCACCTGCACCGAACGCACACACCACAGTAAGTACAGCACATTACAGTGCAAGCCCTGGCATCCTTAGTTGAACATTGCCAAAAGTGCCCAAACAGAATAGGAGTAGCCAATTGTCAGTCTGATGGTCAACCATGGCACTCACATCCCTCCTGGCCTTGCACACATCTGTCTGGTGTCTGTTGGATGGCAATACCCCAGTGTGGACACATGCACCACCTACACAGTAGTTGGACAGTGCAGAAAACACGGTGAAGCATGTGAACATGCACACATCACAACTCTTGCCACTGAGTCAGTACAGGTGTCCGGATGAAAGGGATGCCCAGAGTCAAATATGAAATGCATGTGATGCATACCAGCGACAGACACCATGATGCACCCATGTCCTGATAGCCATTGCCACAATGGTGTGCATGTAGCACATGTCACTCCCCTGCAGGATCACTCATAGGAAGTTACATGCCATGGCACAGGCATGCCTGCTAAGTCATACATCACTGTCTCCAGTCACATGGGCAGGGCAGCCAGACAACAACAGTCTGCACTGTGTCACAATAGTAGGTCATGGGGAATGCAAGTCCTGGAGCTGAACAAGTGCACATGTACATCCCCCACACACCACATCATCTGAACCCTTATCTGTCCACGTCATACCGATTGGACATATGGGAGACCTGTAACACAACCCTCTGAACCTGAGCACCTCACAATCTGCTGTGAATGGGAAACAGCTGCCTGAACTTCACATTCGCATACCCCAGTCTGCACGGTCAGGTGATCAAACACCTATGTGTCACCCAAGTATCGTCTACTATGGTCACATCTCCGGTGGCATGCTGAGCCCCAACCGAGAGACACCCCAGCAGTCATGACAAGGAAGCCACAGCACACTGACACAGAGGCAGACACCTGAGGGGACATATCACTGAGCACAACGTGTCAGCTGATACACGGGAGTGGGAGTACAGAGTGTATTGTATGGCCTGGAGTAGGCATGACTGTCCTGCCCCACATGAATGAGGGATGATCCCTGGACAGTAGGCAGCTGGCTAAGTATGTGTGACACACGTAATATACACACTCCTGGGGCCCAAGCATTGTTCCCACCCGCAGCATGGGTGTGTGCCAGATACCCCAGGCACATGTGGTGGATCAGCTCAGCAATTGGACCACATATCAAAGTAACACGCAGATTACATGTCAGAACACAGGCATTGTGTAAGCAAAGGACCCACCCATGATGCCCACCACAGAGTTAGGGGAACAGATGCTGTCCCCCACCTTGAGTCAAGCAAACTGCAAGGACACAGTACCCAAGTGACACAATTCCCTGACTGCAAGGGCCACACCTGGGTATCAGATAAGGAGTGGGCAGTGCACAATCGAGGGACATGGGTCCTGGACCACATGACTGATGTACTGTGGAAGTTCAACCAGGCCAGAGGAGGGCACATAGCATGGCAGACAAAGTTCACAATGCAGTCATGGACTCACCCCCTCCTTGCTGCTCTCTAGCCTTCAGCTGCCCATCCAGATCAGGGAAGACCACCGCCAGGATCCTGAGCATGTGGGGGGTCAGGGTCCGGTGTCCGCCCCTCCTGCGAGGAGGCGACAGCTTCAGCTGGACCCGTGCGATCCTCCGGGTCCAGCCCCGAAGGTCCTGCCACCTCTTCTGGCAGTTGCGGATCCGGCGCTTGTAGTCCCCCACGGATCTCACTGCCCGGACGATGGTCAGCCATATCTTCTGCTTCTGGTGGGCATCAACCTGTGAGGAAGACAAAGTGAGAATGCCATTACTACACATGCAACATATCCGTGCATTACACAGTTGGATATACATGTCTCAATCACAGGGGCACATGATGTACACAGGCAGTGCAACGATGGCTATGGACAGTATGCCAGCAGTTACTACATGGTATCATTGCCTGGGAAGTAAAACCTTGTTTAAATGCACTGTCACTGCACTATACCTGTTCAGTGCATGTAACTACACACTATGGGGGGTGACAACTACTCAGTGAGCCTGCTAGCCAGTGGCGTGCAGACTGTTAGCCTTGCTAGTCAGACAACATGCACATTTAGTAAGGCAGTGGACAGCACACTCACCTGCTCCCCTGCTTTCCCATACAGCTTGCTGTACTGTGGAAGGAGGCTGTCCAGCAGGGCCTGGTTCTCCTCAGTGCTGAAGGCTGGGGCTCTCTCCACAGTACGTGCCATTGCAGGGTCCAGAGGGTGCAGATACAGCAGCAGTGGTGGTGGCAGATGTCGTCCTGGAGCATGTAGTGCAGGCAAGTGAGCTCTCAGGGGAACAGCCAGCATTATATGTGTGCTGCAGAGGCAGATACTATCCCATGTGTCCAAAGTGATAGGTCCAAGTCTTTAGCATCTTCTGAATCTGGCCAATCCATGGAATTGCACCACTTACACACGCCCACAGCATCCTTCAAAAGTTCAACTTCATGACACCCATGAATTTGCAACATTGTTGTGGGTGACCAACTGAATTTCCAGCATCAGACTCGTTCAAGATTTGAAAACGTGTCCGTTGCCAGGCCAGGCCATAGCCAATGGGTGCGCACTGATCGGTCCATTGCTGTTCAACGCGTACCCGGATACAACGCGTACCCACTCACATTGAATGCAATGGGCCGGCCGGGCACACCGATCGGTCCATTGCTGTTCAACGCGGACCCGGATACAACGCGTACCCGCTCACATTGAATGCAATGGGCCGGCCGGGCACACCGATCGGTCCATTGCTGTTCAACGCGTACCCGGATACAACGCGTACCCGCTCACATTGAATGCAATGGGCCGGCCGGGCACACCGATCGGTCCATTGCTGTTCAACGCGTATTGCGGATACAACGCGTACCCGCTCACATTGAATGCAATGGGCCGGCCGGGCACACCGATCGGTCCATTGCTGTTCAACGCGTACCCGGATACAACGCGTACCCGCTCACATTGAATGCAATGGGCCGGCCGGGCACACCGATCGGTCCATTGCTGTTCAACGCGTATTGCGGATACAACGCGTACCCGCTCACATTGAATGCAATGGGCCGGCCGGGCACACCGATCGGTCCATTGCTGTTCAATGCGTACCCGGATACAACGCGTACCCGCTCACATTGAATGCAATGGGCCGGCGGGGCACACCGATCGGTCCATTGCTGTTCAACGCGTATTGCGGATACAACGCGTACCCGCTCACATTGAATGCAATGGGCCGGCCGGGCACACCGATCGGTCCATTGCTGTTCAACGCGTATCCCGGATACAACGCGTACCCGCTCACATTGAATGCAATGGGCCGGCCGGGCACACCGATCGGTCCATTGCTGTTCAACGCGTACTCGGATACAACGCGTACCCGCTCACATTGAATGCAATGGGCCGGCCGGGCACACCGATCGGTCCATTGCTGTTCAACGCGTCCCTGTACAAGTCACTGGCATATGTCACCATGCCTGTCACAGGTGAATATATGCCAGCAACATATACTTCCCAGGGAGTGAGGGGCACACCTACAACACCACACCCTGTCCACACTGTATCCTGAGGCATGTAAGGCTGCATTACCTATTCCGTGTATGGGGGTGAACATGTTGTTCTGTGGGTGGCACTTGGGGGCAGCCACTCCCAGGCTGTGCACGTGTTCATGGGGACAGAATCCTTGGTGTTTCATGTACATGACCACTGTGATGTGCAACTGTTCATTTCTGTGCATGTGGCATGGTCACATTTCACGGTGGTGTATGTGTATGTCATGTCACATACCCCCTGAGTCCCATGTGTGACGGTATGTACGTCCCAGGGTGACCCATTGCCACAATGGTGATGGTCCTCCACAGTCTGTGTGCATGTTGTGTTTACAATGTCTCTGATTCCATGTGCACAATGGGAGGCAGTCTCCACATCCACGTTGTTTGTGCATGGACTTTTATGTTGTACGTGTGTGTGTCACAGACGTCCATGTCTGTCCTGCAGAGGCAACAGGGACCACTACCTGTGGGGGTCATGGTTGTTTTGCTGTGGTGTATTCATGATACACCATGTCATGCCAGTGTCCATGTGGCAATACAGGGTCCCTGGGAATCTACCTGTCGTTGAGCTGTGATGCCTGGGGCACATCTGTCCTCACATGTCACTGTGGGGTGTGTTTGGAACGTGGCAGCAGGAGATGGGAACTGTGACACGGCCTCATGATATCCCATGGCACAACCTGGGACTTGTTGATGCCACTTGTTGAACTGTGATGTTAGATGTTGGCCATGTATGTGCCATACATGTCCTTACGGAACTGCACACATCATGTACTTGTGCCTCATAATGATGTATCATGTGATATTGAGTATGGTCAATGCCACATATGTGGGGTGACTGACAATCTTTCTTTCTTCACCTATGCACTGCAGGGCACCAGCTGTCCATAGACCATTCCCTGACCTTGCAACCATGGTGGAACGGGACTGCATCCGACGGTACCGCTTCACCAGGCCGCTGATTGAGGTGTTGACGGTGCGGTTGGCCCCACATTTGCAAGCTGGCCGGACATACCCTACAGCGCTGACCCCCAAGGTGAAGGTGATGGCAGCCCTACACTTCTTTGCCACTGGTACCTTTCAACACACTGTGGCGACTGCTGGTGGGATGTCACAGACCATGTTCAGCCGTGTGCTCCACGATGTTTTGGAGGCTATGTTGATTTACCTGAACCAGTACATCTATTTCCCTAGACTCCAACAACTCACTGACGTGAAGAGTGACTTCTATGCCCTGGGGAGGATGCCGCATGTCATTGGCTCCATTGATGGGACACATGTTGCTTTGGTACCACCACAGGCCCAAGAGCAGGCATACAGGAACCGCAAACACTACCACTCGGTCAATGCACTGGTGGTATGTCTTGCAGATATGAGCATCTCACACGTCTGTGCCCGTTTCCCCGGTTCTGCACACGATGCCTACGTGATGAGGAGTAGTCGCATCCCGAGGATGATGTCACAGATGCGGAACCAGCGTGCCTGGCTTGTTGGTGTGTACTGACTTAGTGCCATTGTGTGTGTTCTGCAATGTAGTGTTCCACCCTCTTTTCCAACTCAGCTAATGTGCAATTGTCTGCATGTAGGTGACTCCGGATACCCCAACATGCCGTGGTTGCTGACGCCCCTCAGGAACCCTGTGACACCAGGCCAGATGCGCTACAATGAGGCACATGGTCGGACCAGGAGAGTGATTGAGCGGACCTTTGGTCTCCTGAAGAGCCGCTTCCGCTGCCTGGACAAGACAGGAGGGGCCCTCCCATATGCCCCAGCAAAGGTGTGCAAGATTGTCATCGTCTGCTGCATGCTACACAACCTGGCAGTGCGGAAGGAGTTGCCTCTCATCCTGGATGACGATGACCAACATCCGCCACCTGTGGAGGATCCTGGTCTGGACCACGATGCCAGTGATGATGATGATGATGATGATGATGGTGATGTCCGCACACAGCTCATCACCAACTTCTTCAGCTGAATGTGAGTATCCAGAGATGTCATGTCAATGATGTGAGTATGCATGATATGTGTTGGTGGTGCTCTGGTGCTGTTTGAGTGTGTCCATGTGCTACATGACTGTATGCGTGTAGCGATGTGTCCTTACAGGTAGTCTGTACTCCCCAACAGTGTTGACATGCTAACTTGGTTCTGGGTGGGTATCTTGTGACATGTATTGGGCATGAGTATTGCAGTTCTGTCCTGTTCTTCAGTGCTTTTGACTGTGTTTCATTTCTGTCCTTCACAGGGTACTTTCAGAGTGGTTTGGTCAACTGTGATCCCCAACACCGTGATTCGACTTCCAGGGTGGTAGCTGTCGTGTCCCTACAGGTGATGTGCGCCACACCCATGGACTTCCTTCCTTCTACACTTGTTGACTGTGTGCCCGCTGCCAGGTGGGATTGCCTTGCATCTGTAGTGGTTACAACATGTTGCAAATGTGTAATAAACCTGTGCTTCACTTTGTGATGTGCGTTGTCTGTGGTCACACATCTGACTGACATTTGCTTACTGCACCAGTGGGCTAGTTGACAGAGACTGTGAATAGGTGTTGTGTCTGTGCATTGCACCGTATTTCCTGGCAACATCAGTGTAGGCGATGAGTCAGATGGGCTAGGTGTGTATATGTTGTGTAGCCCTGGTGGTGTGTCTCCCTCATATGTGTCACGTTGCCATGACTCACATGCCTGTGTTGTACTTGCTGTAGCAGTTAGCATGCACAGTGTAATTTCGCAGGTCATCATCTCCATGACAGGAACCACGTTGGAATCACAACAGAGGCAGGTATGGTGTATTAGTGTGTTTATTGTCATACATGTGTGTGTTATAGTGCACAGGATGGTGGGTGCTGTACATTTTGATTTCAATCCTAAGTTCCTAGATGAATTGGAAGTCCTGGTAGCAGATATGTCCAGAATAAAGTCCACAGTCATCTGATACATTGGTCCAACTTGTACTCCCCATGTCATGTGGGGGAGTTGTGTTGCAGTCAACAGGGTGAACAGTTTGCGCACAAAGGTGATTATCCAGTACAGGTTTTGGCTTCCTGGGGGTTGCACATGGCCATCGGCCTCTCGCTTGCCCCTCCTCGGATGACCCCTTTTCTTTGGGGGGGACCCTCAAGAGCAGGCTGCTGCGGTGCTGGGGACTCTCCGCCAGAGTCATCCTCCCTCCCTGTGGCAGTTGCAGTTGTTTCAGCACCAGATGTTGTGGGCACACAGGGAGGTGTTGACTGGTTGCTGCTCATCTGGCGGAGGCATTGTAATATGTCCCTATGCACCGCCGTCATCTCTTGCAGTGTGTCCCACTTGGACTCCACGCGGGACATGTGCGAGTCCAAGCGGGCATGATGGGCAGCCTGCTGCTGTTTAATGTCCCTGAGGAGCCCCACTACCTGGCTGAGCTCTCCGGTGCTGGACTGGTACGCATCGGCTATGCGTACCAGTTGTGGGTCATCATGCAGTCCAGACCCCTCTGCGATCAGTGACCTATGTCTCCCACCCCTCCCACCACCCCTGGCGACACGTGCAGTAGCTGAGGTGGCACGCACAGGTGACCCTGGGCCCCCTTGGGGGTTGTTGGTGGTGTTGGTGTCCATAGCCCCACGTTGGTCCAGGGTCCCTGTGCTGGTGGTGGTGGTGCTCCTTGGTCTGTCCGTGTCAGCAGGGGTGGTATGTGTGTTGACAGTCGTTGGAGGGGTGGGTGCAGGGGTGCAGCTGGTGGTCCTGCTGGTGCTGCATGATGACTTGCTCCGGAGGTGCCAGGTAGGTCTTCGTCATCCGAGGAGGGCAGAGGCTGTTCCACACCAGTGAGCTCCGTTTCCCCTTGAGCCTGGGACAGGGACTCCTCAGCGTCTGCTGCTGTGTCCCCATCATCACCTGTTTTTGGGAGACACACACAATGTATGTTATGTTTCTGCAGGCATGAATGGTTGACACACATGACAGTTGTGACTGTACCTCTGGATGCGGGACTGTACATTGCATTGTCCTAAGTTGTCACAGTCAGAGGTTGTTATTGGTGTAGCACATTGTCCTGCATACTTTGGGCATTTCTATATGAATGTTGGGGTGTGTACATGGGCTGCATTGGTTGTATTTGGTTGACATCCGGCCCTCCTTCCCACCCAGCCAGATATCCCACCATGGAACGTGCTTCCATTGCAGGGAGTGCAAGTTGTCTTTCAGGATGTCAGTCAGTGGTGTCCTGCTGTTGGTTGGTGCACAGTTGCCAGCAGGGCCTTGTGCTCCCCACAGCAGTACCCAGTGTCAGCCATCTTGTCAGTTCTTTTCCACTCCCTGTGATGTGCGCATGGTTCAGGGTGGTGTTGATGGGACTGTTGTGGGGGTGACCAATATCTGTGACTACCACTCCCATCATGCTGTTGCCTCCACCCCACTTCCCAGCATGCCCATTCTTACTTGCTTTTGGGTGGACTTCACTGTGTGTGGGTGTGAGAGCAATGGCAAGATGGCTGACAGTGGTGTCCTGCTGTTGGTTGGTGCCCAGTTCCCAGCAGGGCCATGTGCTCCCCACAACTGAGCACCAGTGTCAGCCATCTTGTCAGTTCTTGTCCACTCCCTGTGATGTGCGCATGGTTCAGGGTGGTGTTGATGGGACAGTTGTGGGGGTGACCAATATCTGTGACTACCACTCCCATCATGCTATTGCCTCCACCCCACTTCCCAGCATGCCCATTCTTACTTGCTTTTGGGTGGACTTCACTGTGTGTGAGTGTGAGAGCAATGGCAAGATGGCTGACAGTGGTGTCCTGCTGTTGGTTGGTGCCCAGTTCCCAGCAGGGCCATGTGCTCCCCACAACTGAGCACCAGTGTCAGCCATCTTTGTAGTGGCTTTTGACTCCCTGTGAGGTGTGCATGCTTGGGTGTGAGCTTGCTGGGCCATGTGGGTGGGGGATGTTGGGCTGTGACTACCACTCCCATCATGCTGTTGCCTCCACCCCACTTCCCAGCATGCCCATTCTTACTTGCTTTTGGGTGGACTTCACTGTGTGTGGGTGTGAGAGCAATGGCAAGATGGCTGACAGTTGTGTCCTGCTGTTAGTTGGTGCCCAGTTCCCAGCAGGGCCATGTGCTCCCCACAACTGAGCACCAGTGTCAGCCATCTTTGTAGTGGCTTTTGACTCCCTGTGAGGTGTGCATGCTTGGGTGTGAGCTTGCTGGGCCATGTGGGTGGGGGATGTTGGGCTGTGACTACCACTCCCATCATGCTGTTGCCTCCACCCCACTTCCCAGCATGCCCATTCTTACTTGCTTTTGGGTGGACTTCACTGTGTGTGGGTGTGAGAGCAATGGCAAGATGGCTGACAGTGGTGTCCTGCTGTTGGTTGGTGCCCAGTTCCCAGCAGGGCCATGTGCTCCCCACAACTGAGCACCAGTGTCAGCCATCTTTGTAGTGGCTTTTGACTCCCTGTGAGGTGTGCATGCTTGGGTGTGAGCTTGCTGGGCCATGTGGGTGGGGGATGTTGGGCTGTGACTACCACTCCCATCATGCTGTTGCCTCCACCCCACTTCCCAGCATGCCCATTCTTACTTGCTTTTGGGTGGACTTCACTGTGTGTGAGTGTGAGAGCAATGGCAAGATGGCTGACAGTGGTGTCCTGCTGTTGGTTGGTGCCCAGTTCCCAGCAGGGCCATGTGCTCCCCACAGCAGTACCCAGTGTAAGCCATCTTGTCAGTTCTTTTCCACTCCCTGTGATGTGCGCATGGTTCAGGGTGGTGTTGATGGGACAGTTGTGGGGGTGACCAATATCTGTGACTACCACTCCCATCATGCTGTTGCCTCCACCCCACTTCCCAGCATGCCCATACTTACTTGCTTTTGGGTGGACTTCACTGTGTGTGAGTGTGAGAGCAATGGCAAGATGGCTGACAGTGGTGTCCTGCTGTTGGTTGGTGCCCAGTTCCCAGCAGGGCCATGTGCTCCCCACAACTGAGCACCAGTGTCAGCCATCTTTGTAGTGGCTTTTGACTCCCTGTGAGGTGTGCATGCTTGGGTGTGAGCTTGCTGGGCCATGTGGGTGGGGGATGTTGGGCTGTGACTACCACTCCCATCATGCTGTTGCCTCCACCCCACTTCCCAGCATGCCCATTCTTACTTGCTTTTGGGTGGACTTCACTGTGTGTGAGTGTGAGAGCAATGGCAAGATGGCTGACAGTAGTGTCCTGCTGTTGGTTGGTGCCCAGTTCCTAGCAGGGCCATGTGCTCCCCACAAGTGAGCACCAGTGTCAGCCATCTTTGAAGTGGCTTTTGACTCCCTGTGAGGTGTGCATGCTTGGGTGTGAGCTTGCTGGGCCATGTGGGTAGGGGATGTTGGGCTGTGACTACCACTCCCATCATGCTGTTGCCTCCACCCCACTTCCCAGCATGCCCATTCTTACTTGCTTTTGGGTGGACTTCACTGTGTGTGGGTGTGAGAGCAATGGCAAGATGGCTGACAGTGGTGTCCTGCTGTTGGTTGGTGCCCAGTTCCCAGCAGGGCCATGTGCTCCCCACAACTGAGCACCAGTGTCAGCCATCTTGTCACTTCTTGTCCACTCCCTGTGATGTGCGCATGGTTCAGGGTGGTGTTGATGGGACAGTTGTGGGGGTGACCAATATCTGTGACTACCACTCCCATCATGCTATTGCCTCCACCCCACTTCCCAGCATGCCCATTCTTACTTGCTTTTGGGTGGACTTCACTGTGTGTGAGTGTGAGAGCAATGGCAAGATGGCTGTCAGTGGTGTCCTGCTGTTGGTTGGTGCCCAGTTCCCAGCAGGGCCATGTGCTCCCCACAGCAGTACCCAGTGTAAGCCATCTTGTCAGTTCTTTTCCACTCCCTGTGATGTGCGCATGGTTCAGGGTGGTGTTGATGGGACAGTTGTGGGGGTGACCAATATCTGTGACTACCACTCCCAACATGCTATTGCCTCCACCCCACTTCCCAGCATGCCCATACTTCCTTCCTTTTGACTCTGCTTCCCTGTGGGGTTGTGTGCCTGTGCTGACAAGATGGCTGACAGTGTTATCCTGGGGTTAGTTTTGCTACAAGTCCCATGTGTTTCCCTGTGCTTCACACTGCATGACCCAGGGTTGTGGTTCTTTGTGGGATATTTGATTAGAGTGTGAGGCAATGCATTCTCCCAGGTGAGTTGTGTGGAGTTTGTGTTAGGGGTGTGTGTGAGTGGAGCTGCTGGTAACTATGGTCAGTGCTGTCAGTCCTCCTTCCCACCCAGCCAGATTCTCCACCATGGAACGTGCTTCCGTTGCAGGGAGTGCAAGTTGTCTTTCAGGATGTCAGTCAGTGGTGTCCTGCTGTTTGGTTGGTGCACAGTTGCCAGCAGGTCCTTGTGCTCCCCACAGCAGTAGCCAGTGTCAGCCATCTTGTCAGTTGTTTTCCACTCCCTGTGATGTGAGCATGGTTCATGGTGGTGTTGATGTGCGCATTGTGAGGGTGGGCAATATCTGTGACTACGACTCCCATGATGCTATTGGCTACACTGACTTGCCCAGCATACACAAGATTCCTTCCTTTCAGTGGGCTTCACTGTGAGGTGGTGTTGTAGTGGTGGCTACATGTCTGGATGTGTTTGTTAGTTATATTTGTGCCACTGCCTAGCTGTAGTTGTAGTTGTGTTTGTACATGTGATGACACAGTTACATATCAGTATGAGATGGCATGTGTTGTGTTTATCTGACTGACATACACATTTTGGGATGATTCTGTTCTGGTTGGTGTGTATTTGCTTAGGGTGCATGGTTTGACTCTCCCCTTGACAGTGATGTGTGTGTATTGTTGCACAATATTGTGTACATTTGTTGTGTACTCACCAGGCTCTGGGATGTTTTCTAGTCCATAGATGCTCACTGGTGGTAGGATGGCCCGCACCTTCTCCTCCCAGGGCCTGAGGTATACTGGTTTGGCAGGAGGGCCACTGCCGGTGTGTTGGCTCAAGAGGTAGTCCTTCTTCAACAGCTCCCTGACCCTCCTGCGCACGTCATACCACCTATTCTGGATGTCTACCTTTGTCCGCAAACATGGTGATTGTGCGTTCACCCTGTCGACGATCCTCTCCCACATCTTGGTTTTCTGCGACATGGGTGTCTGTTGGACCAGTGTACCAAACAGCTGTGGCTCTACCCTGAGGATCTCATCTACCAGGACTTCCAATTCACTATCTAGGAACTTATGATTCTTCTTTGGGGGCATGGTGATGGGTGGTGATGGTGAGTGATGTGTGTGTTGGTGTGCAGGTGAGGGTGTGTTAGTGTGTGTTTAGCTGGGTGTATGTGAGGGTGCTATTTGTTGAGGTGCTGATGGTGTGTGGCTTGTGTGATGGATGAGCTGTGGGTGGGTGGGTGGTTGCTGTCTGTTGTGTGCTGGCAGGTCATTAGAATTTGCAAAGGATCATGGTAGGGATTTGTGTCCTTTATATGGGTGGAGTTGTGGGTGTGTCTTTGTTCCCTGTCCCCCCAGTATTTATTGGCTTTGTAATTGCTTGTTTGGTCTTTTTTAGTGTGTTTTTCCCTTTGTAGTTTTTGTGCATGTAGGAGACGTTCTTGTGACCGAGTCGGACCCTGCAGTTGTCTCGTACGAGCTTCTCCGAGTCGTTCACGCTGTGTTTGTGCTGTTTTCTATGCTGCGTACGCGTCGGTCGCGGTGTATTGGGTTGCTTCTGCTCACAGTTTTGTATGCGTGTCGGTCATACGGCTTGGGCTCCGTGCGACTCGGTCATGTTTTCCACGCGTTGCATCGTACTGCGCGGGTCGGACTTTGCGGGTACGTTTCGTTCGGGTTCATTCCTGGTGCGTGTCGGTCGGTTCGATTCGCGTGGTTTTCAGGCCGGATGGCTGTTTTCCGCGCGGCTCAGTCGTTCGGCTTGTGTTCCGTACGAGTCGGTCGGATTTTGCACGCTTCTCATCATACTTTGCGGGTCGGCCTGCACCTGTACGTGTCGGTCGGTATTAATTCCGGCTCCGTGTCGGTCGGTACGTTTTCCGGCCCGAATCGGAATCGGCCCCTTAGTGTTTTCAATTCAACATGAAGAAATTAACAGTCCCTGCTGTTCAAATCATGAAAATGTGAACCAGTGTCAGGAAAAAGAATTAATTTCCCTGAGTAAGGAAACAAATACATGTGCTGTAACTACACATGGTAGACTGACCGATTTGGCTCAAAAATATGAAATGAATGTTTCAGGAAGTTTTCCATTTCAGAAAAGCTTCAGGGTACATATGAATGATGAAGCAAATGAGAAAATGTGTTCTTCAGGAATGCAATTGCACATTGCAGAAATAATAAAATATAATTTCAAATGCAATGGGTTTGAGAAATTAGGAGACAAGTGGGCAAGAAAACATGAGAAGAAAAAGAAACCACCAGACCTTGTTAGGGAAAATAATAAACAGGATGAGGGAGAAGCTTTTGCTTACTCATTGAGAGAAAAGGTGGGAGAAGTGCATGTTCATGTGCCACGGAACAAAGGTGAACTTGCAGCATTTCTGAACACATTCCCACAATTGAGAGACAAACTTATGCTGTGGTACCCACAAGTAGATGGATTTGTTGAAATTTTAAAAGAGTTGTGCATTAATTTGGAAATGTTCTTTGACATTGCCATGCAGACTGAATTGTGGTTAGAATCTAAAGTTGTTGTGCAAAGGCCAGGTGAGGAGACAATGATAAGGGTTTGCATGAATGCACCATAATTTTCTGTTGTTATGGATAAAAACGTAGCAGTGATTACTTTCCTGAAGGGCAGAGTGCCAGCAAAGGATGTTGATTGGGTACAGATTAAAAGAACACAGGATGGAAGTAAAGGTGTTTTGGTCTGTGCAAATTCAGGTATGGGTGTTGTTCTGCTGGAAAAGGTGTCCTTTTGCCATCTTTATAACAGATTTGAGCATTGGAAGAAGAAAAATAAATTTAAACATGATGCACAAACACATAGAAAAATGCAGATGCAAAGTATGCCAGTTAAGCAAATGCAAATGTCAGTTCAGAAACAGGTACCAATGGCAGGAATTTGTCAAGCACAGATGGTCCCACTAAATATGGAAAATGCTAAAATTAATTTAAATAAGTTGTCCAGAGCAAATGTGAATTCTTTCCAGAAACAAAATCAGAACCCAGTTCAACAGGTTGCTATATTTGAAAATGAGAGTTTTAACCCTAACAATTCTGAATTTACCAAGTCCATTGTGAAAGTAGTGGAAGATCCAGACTTAGTTGTAGGAATTTTAAAAGGAGAAATTACAAACCCAGTTTTAGAAGAATTTGCACCAAAAATAGGCCCATTTGAGGAAAATTACCAAGTTGTTGTTTGTGACTCAGGCCTAGCAGGAAAACAATTATTTTCCAAATTAAATAGCACAGATTACTGTACACCAGATAATGTTAATTTTCAGATTCCTGATGAGGATGCACATTTTAAAATGGCCCAACAAGAGACAGCTGTAGCATTGTTTTCAGAAAAGACAGTTGAAAAATTACCTTCTGATTTGAAAGAAATAATAAACACAGAAATAAGAGAGTTCACAGAGAAGGATGTCAGATTAATAAAATGTGCAGACCATGTCTTATTCAAATTAGAACCAGATGACATGTATTCAAGAACACCATCAGTTGCAGAAATTTTACCCATAATTGGAGAAAAAGTGAGTAAAGTATTTTTGATGGAATTGATTGGAAGTTTATGTAACTTTCTGATCACAGGTTCACAGAAACTAAATGAAAAGAACAGATTAGTGCAGGAGATTAATAGCATAACTTTTCCATGTTGTCCTGTGGTACCGAATCCAGCCAATATATTTTTCACATTCCATGTGCTGAAGAATGGCTTACTGTTATTGATTTTGTCAGGTTCATGTCACAGTGCCATTGCATGAGAATAGTCAGGAGTACTGTCAAAAAGAAAATGAATGTCTGGGACACATAATTGGAAAGGGAGGTAGAAAGGTGTTACCAAAGAGAGTGGAAATAATTCACCAGATAAATCCACCTCAAATTCAGAAAGAAGTCAGGAAATGTTTGGGAATGGTTGGCTGCTGTAGAGAGTGGTTACTAAACCTTTCCCTAGTGGCTAAGCCTTTACTGAGGCTGACACACAAGGATGTGTCTGATCCGCTTCCATTGGACAACAATTGCACAAAGGCATTCCTAGAGTTGAAAGAGAAAAAGTGTCGCGCCCCGGCACTAGGAATGCAAGTTTATTTAAAAGAAAATACACCAATTTGCAGTGAGAGGGAGGGCTGCGCTCTCTCAGTGCCTGTTCAAAAACATGAATGTGTTCAAGGGTCTGTGATGTATTTCCCAATGACCTTTGATCCCAACATCAATGAAACTGAATATGAGTGTCTAGATGTCATGAAAATATGCATAAAGCCAAGATCAGACTTTAAGGATGAACGTCTGATTCAGCCCAACAATGTCCATTTTGTAGATGGCCCATATTTGAAAGGTAATAATGACACATTAAGAGCAGCACATGCTGTGCTTCCTATACATTATGTTGTCAAAGCTTCATGGCTTTCAGTAGTTACCTCAGCCCAAAATTCAGAAATTGATTGCCCTTACCATAACATGCAGTATATCTGCTCAAATGGGAGTCACTGTTGTCATGGGAGTGAGAATTGCTAATTCAGTTGCACAAAATTGTGTTCTGTTAGCATATACATTCAATGGAATCTTCACAGGTGAATTAATAGAGGCTCAAGAAATTGTTTCAGAAGCAGAACAACAGGGTTGTATCAGAACTGTTTTTGAGAAAAGTGACAACTGCATAGTAGCAAATGTGTTATTGCAAAAACTGATGCCCAGGTATAGATTGCCAGTTTCTCTGAAATCAGATCATAATGAGGTTTCAAAGATGATGAGTGCAGAACAACAGATTGGACAAAGATTCGATTGTAGCCATCAGCCTGAAGTTTCAAGCCTAATAAAGCAACACAAAGACAGCACAGAGTCACACTTTGCAAAAGACTGTGTTTCAGCATCACCAAAGTGGCTTGAAAATGAACATGCAAATGCACTTGTGAAAAACACTGATGAAAACACTAGCCATTGCTGTGAAGGTCTGGCTGATGTGGAGCGTGCAGTTTCTCACCAGATTGCAGCTGCTACACAAGATCTGCATAATGGATGGTGCAACGACTTTGATCTGAGAGATGCTGTGAAATGGAAAGGCCTGTTCCAAAGGATCCTGGAAAAGACTGTTGTGAAATGTGGTGGCCTTCCAAATTGGGTGCATGCCTCTAACATACGTATGGTCCTGTGTCCCCCTGATAAAACAGCTCCTCTTCAAGAAGAGATGCCAGCAGTGGTCAAAAGTCCACAGAAGAGGGTCAGTCAAGCTGTAAGGGAACACACAGAGTCTGAAGCAGCACTAGAGAAAACTGAAGTGGCACTGGAAAAGCAAAAAGTGGAAACTGACTCAGATGAAAGCGGTGTCCAAAGGGTGAAAGAGTCAGATGCAGCCTCTGAAGAAGAAATTAGTGCTGTGGGCCTACGAGTGGAGGTAGGAAAAAGCTGGCTGAAAGGGTATCCAAAACGTCTGGAGTGGTCCTTTGAAAAATCATTTGCACCCATAGCTGAAACATCTGAATCTGATCAAAGTGAAAATAAAAGTGAAAGGCTTGGATTGAAAAAGTGCAAAGAATTGATGGTGCTCTGTCAGAGTTTCTCAGCACCTGAGTGGTCAAAATGCATGGACAAAGTACAGAATGCCACTTTGAATGAACTGTATGAGCCACCCTGATGGCAAGCTGGTGACAAAGAGAAAAAGAAAGGCTGAAACAATAACTGAGAATTGTCAAGAGCTGAAGAGAAAAGAATCTTTGAATGATGAAAGAAAAAGAAGAAAAGAAAATAGAAAAGAGAACTGTCCTGTTGAATTTTCCTTTTATTATTTTAGTTACTTATTTGAGAGAAGACTAACAGTTCCAAGAAGCTACTTACAGAACTCTGCACTAAACATTTGAGCTTGGCTATATGTGATCTGATTACAGACAAGACTTGTGTTTGCCTTAGAAATAGAAGTAAAATTGTTATATGCTCAGCTTTTGCAATACAAATGTCACTTGTGAAAATAAATAAGTGTGATGATCTACAAATCATTTGAGGTATCATGATTTGTTATCATCAAAGGGTGAGTTGATAGAGCTAGATTTCTCAAATTAAGCATTGCTTTATTTTTATGTTTCAGACAGACTGCATTTAAAATGGCACACAAATGTTGGTGCAAGTGAAAAAACATGGCACATGCCTAGTCAAAAATTTTTTTTCAAAGTGAAAAACATAAAATGAGGTTTGGTCATAAATGCTTTCAATCTGAAATGCTTGTGCTGAATTAACGTGTTTTTGCAGTGTAGAGAAAACTCGTGCTTTCAGTGGCCTCTTTAGCTTTGAATCATGGAATGTATTCTCTCTTCCCAGTTTCCTTTACCTTATAATCTACACTCCCTGTTCCTGTCTCAAGAGACTTTGGCTTTGTTGCATATTTAGACAATACATATTCAGTTCAAAAACACATCTTTTTATAATGTGTATTAATTAACCATGCACCATCACTACACGGGGGCAAAGCATTTTGCATGAAAAGCTATCTAAAACATTAGAGCATGTTGCTATGAGTATGTATTAACTGTGTGCGCTATCAAAATTTACACTAGTGCATGTTTTATGCTATGTTGTACATTGCACATTTGTGCATGTTGTGCACAAATAATAAGAAAAGCTGCTTTAAACTTATAGCTTTTGCTAGGTTATCATTTACACAGGGTATTAGTATGGGTGAGGAAAAACATAATGGGATTTATTTAATAAATTAATACTATTTTTGTGTTTGTTTTGATTATGGGCCCACCATTAAATGGCTGCCTAAGAATCCAGCATGGCTGAGAATCGTGCTGAGACGCATGCGCAGATTATACCAGCTACATACTGCCAAGTGCCTCAAGTTAAGACCTGGTTCAAGGCCACCATGAACTCTACATTCTTGTTACCCTGCCAATGTATCAGTGTTTGTGGAATGTGTCCTTCCTGCGTGCGATGTGACAGGAAGGAGGAAATAGACTGAAACATTTTTCCTAGTAAATGTTGCTAAAACATATAATTGTATTAATCATTAACGCTTTTTTTATTAAAACTGGTGTGGGTTGGATTTGCCAATGAGAACAGGATGGTGAGACCCTCGTCATCTAAGCTATCCAATCAGGGTACAAGCTTTACTGAAAATTTGCAACATTATTAGAATAGTCAGCCAAGAATTAGAGTATAAATAATGACCTCTTAGGGGGCGTGGGGGCTCACTTTTTAAGCCTTAAGCTTTAGGGCCTTAGTCGGAGAGGGAGGAGCGGAGAAGAAGCAGATGAGATCAGACATATGGGTTAGGTACGTGAATGTCGCGGGTGCAGTCTGAGAGCAGATTGCGTCCGAGGAGAGATAGAGGGAGGTGGGGGGCATAGGCTAGCCTTGCACGTCATATTTTTGGCAAGGCAGATCACATTCCTCTGTGGTCTGTGAAGGAGGGGCCTTTTCAGGAGCAGCGTCTCTCTGTGAACACAGAGAGGTCAGATTGAGCAGACCAGGACAGAGAGTGGAGCTGGATAGAACAGGGTTAGATTTTGATGCTAAAACATTTAAGTTCATGCTTTGATTAATTAATTAGTTTTGAAAAGATTTATTTGTCTTATGCATTTATTTCTCTTTATGGGAGATTTTTGCCAATTATTAATTATTGATTAGCCTTGCATAATTCACTCTTGAATCATATTTTCCTGACTTTCTTTGGAGAATTCTGATTGACATTTGATTGCCTCATTCCCTTCCTTTATGGAATGTTTTGTATGCAACCTATAATATGTTCTGTATTAATTCTATTTTTCCTGTTTTCCAAATTCTGTAACCTGATTGATATTTGACTAATGAATAAAGGGTCAGAGAACTTTAACTTTTAACTAGAAAATAAAACCCTTTAAAATACTCACCAACTCTCTTTATTGGCTTAAATATTATTTGTATTTTGATTTTTCATGTTTATGTAAATCTCCTGATGGTAATATACAGTGGCAAGGGTCCAGTACCTTTGCAGCGGTAAATTAGAAGGTAAATTAGGTTTTGCATTGAGAAATTACCGTGAAATTACCTGGGACTCCACGGAACCATGGGCCCGTACAAAAGCCACCAACCATCAGCCCAAACTACAATACATCCTACTTAACATCTGCTCTTGGCCAAGAATGCCATTAAACTCTGGGACACCATCACCACCACCAGCCCCGATGTAGTGTTCCTCACAGAGACCAGGCTCAAAGACTCCCCATCCCCCGACATAGTCACCCCCACTCCAACCGGTACAAAATGACCCACAGAGACCAACCAGGCAGACCCGGAGGATGAATTGCCATCATCCACAAGGCACCATCAAGTTCACTATCTCTGACGACCCCCCCCTCTCCCGACATGGAACACTTCCACTTCCAACTCCAAGTCAATGCCAAGTCAACCGTCAGAGGTACCCTCGCCTACAGACCACCAAGATGCTGGCCCCTGTTTTGCAACGCCATTTCCAAGATCATCGCCACCCTCACCTTGGAATCCAGACACTACCTCTTCCTCAGCGACCTCAACTTCCACATCGATGACCCCTCAGACACCAACTTGGCTTCCCTGCTAGACTCCTTGAACAACCTGAGACTCAAACAGATTGTTACCAACCCCACGCACTAGCCAAACACACCCTCGACCCCATCTTCACATGCAGCGATAAGATCCAATTCAGCCACACAACCGAGCTCACCTGGACAGACCACAGCATCGTCCATTTCCCCATCGCTGTGACCCGACAGGCCGCCGTCACCCCACCATCTGACACAGCTGGAACACCATCACCGAATCCCAATGAATGACCTCTCTCAACACCACCACCCTCCACACACCTGACAATGTCAATCAAGCAGCCGCCCACCTACCTGAATGGATCACCACTAGCGCTGACTCCATCATACCCATCAAAACTCTCAGCAACAGAAGAACAAAGAAGCACGCCAGCTGGTTCACCACCAAATTCAAAGCAGAAAATCGTGAATGCAAACATCTGGAGAGACGCTGCCAAACCAGCAGAGACCTGGGTGACCACACAGCCTTCAAAACGGCCCTCAAATCCTACCACCATGCCATCAGAGAAGGTAAGAAAGCAGCAATGGCCTCCTGCCTCCAATCTACCAACCGCACCAAGGAACTATTCGACATCGTCAGAGAATTCTTCTCCCCAGACACCATCAAAAACACCATCCAGCCCTCCCAGTCCCTCTGCAACTCACTCACCGACTTCTTCCACACCAAGATCGCCAACATCTACAAGCTTCGAACCTCAACCGCTGGAGCCGAACCTCCCGGCTCCTCCCACCAACCTCCCTCCCCATTTCCTTACTGACTGGACACCTCACTGCACCGAAACCACAACATTCATCATGACCGCCTATAACCTCGAACACAAAAAATCAGACCCCCGCTCACCAGCATCATCAACGCAGTGTTCAGCTCGGCCACCTTCCTGGAAACCTGGAAGCATGCCGAAGTCAAATCCCTTCTGAAGAAGCCCACAGCAGACCCATCAGACCTCAAGAACTACTGCCCCAACTCGCTCCTCCTTTTCCCAGCCAAGGTACTGGCGAAAGCCATCAACTGCCAACTCACAGACCACTTGGAATCCAACCACATGCTTGACCCTTCCCAATCTGGTTTCTGCCTGAACCATAGCACAGAAACCACCCTTATAGCCACCACAGACGAAGTAAAAGCCATCCTTGGCCATGGCGAGTCAACAGCCCTGATCCTCCCCCACCTGTCAGTGGCCTTCGACACAGTCTCCCACCACCTCCTCATCCAAGGACTTCACCATATCGGCACCTATGGCAACGCCAACAAGCTACTATCCTCTTTTCTCGCCGGATGCACTCAGACAATCTGCCTCCTGCCGTACATCTCTGATCCCAAGAGCATCATCTGCGGCATACCCTAAGGTTCCCCACTCAGCCTCACACTGTTCAATGTCTACATGACTAAGCTGGCACTCATTGCTCGCAGCCACGGTCTCAGCATCATCTCTTACGCCGATGACACCCAGCTCATACTCTCCTTCACCAAAGACACGGAAACCACAAGAGCAAACTTCCAGAGCACCATGACTGATGTCACTGACTGGATGAGAGCCAACTGCCACCAACTCAACACCAAAAATACAGAAGTTCTCCTCTTTGGAGGAACCCCTCATCGTGGGATGACTCCTGCTGGCCCTCTGCCCTCAGACCAGCTCCCACCCCCACCACCCACGCCCGCAACCTCAGAATCCTTGACAATGAGTTCTTCATGAGAGGTCAGATCAACTTGGTCGCCTCCACGTTTTTCAACACCCTAAGAATCCTCCGGAAAGTCTTCAAATGGATCCCAACTGACACTAGAAAAACCGTCACTCTAGCCCTCATCACCAGTTGACTTGACTACAGGAACGCCCTCTATGCCGGAACCACCACCCTCCTCCTCAAGCACCTCTAAACAATCCAGAACACAGCAGTAAGAACCATCCTGGACCTGTCCAGACGAGCCCACACCTCTCCCCACCTCTGTAACCTGCACAGGCACACAGTCAAAAAGAGATGCCACTTCAAGCTGCTGATTCATGCCTAAAAAGCCCTCCACAACATGGGACCAAAATACCTGAACAACCGCCTGACCTTCCACCAGACACCTAAGGTCTGCCGTCATGACCCTCACCAGCGTCCCCTGCATCATTCATAACTGAATCGGAGGACGCTCCTTTTCCCACCTCCCAGCCAAATTCTGGAAAGACCTCCCCATCCATATTGGAACATCTACCTCCCTTGCTGATATCAGGAGTAGACTCAATACCTGGCTGTTCGATTAGCTCCACCTCACTTCAGCACCTGGATACCCCTTGGGGTGATTAGCACGCTCTACAAATTTTAATTGATCGATTGACTCTCCAATTCAACCATTCACACACCAACTCACTTAACCAAACACTCACTCAAACAGCCACTCGCATGCCCATGCAGCCACTTACACACCCAGTCACTACACAACATAGTCACTCACATACCCACTCACTCACCCACACAGCTACTCACATACCTGTTTATATACCATACAGTCACTCACACACCCACACAGCCACTCACACGCCAACAGACATAGTCATAAATTCACTAACTCACCCACACAGTCACTCATGCATGCACTCACACACCCATACAACCACTGCTCACACACCCACTCACATACTGATACAATCATACACCCACTGAGATCACACATGAGTACAACTCATATACTAATCTAACTTTTGTAGTAGGTTAGTAAACATGTCAAACACCCATAAACTCTTAAAAACACACTCACTTGATGATGTCATCAGTGGTGTCATAAAATAATATATAATATCAAATTTTAAAGAATGTGAAATTCACTGAAAAAAACTAAGGTTACAGGGACATTATAGTTAGGTTCAGATTTCACTCATTCAAAACCAGTGATATTCAGCAGTTATTGTTACCTGAGCCTAATATAACTTACGGCCCACAATGCGCTGCTTATGGCCTCACACATTACATCACTCATGACATGGTCAGTGACATCGCTCATGACATCACAATTGACATCTCAAATGATATCACTGATGACATCATCCACAGAACCACTCACACACCCGCTCACACCCCTATACAACCTCTCATATACCCCCTCACAAGCCTTTGGGTTTTTCAGTGAATTTCTAAGGTGTTTTTAAATTCTATTTCCTAACTATAACGTCCCTGTACCCTTTGTTTTTTCTGTGAGTTTTTATGTTTTTTTTCAATTTTGAATCCTAACTGTAACCTGTCACCTTTAAGAGTGGGTGTGTGAGTGGCTAAGTGGGTCTGTGACAGGGTCTGTGAGTGCCTGTGTGAGTGGGTATGTGAATGTCTGTGAGTACCTATGTGAGTGCCTGTGTGTGTCTGTGAGTGGGTCTGTGAATACCTGTGTGGGTCTGTGAGTGGGTCTGTGAGTGCCTGTGTGAGTGTCTGAATGGGTGTGTGAGTGCCTGTGTGGGTCTGTGAGTGGGTCTGCGAGTGCCTGTTTAGGTCTGTGTGTAGGTGTGTAAGTGTCTGTGTATGTCTTTCAGTGGGTGTGTGAGTGGTGTTATTGATTTTGGGAATCTGCATACTTAGGGTATTTAAAAGCGAGAACCATGAACTCTGCTCTCACCAAGAGACGACAAGAAAGAAACCACTCATCACAGTCACTACACATCAGATTGTGCTCCAATTGATCAACAATGAATTCACCACCATTAAGGATTTCATATCATTTTTCAATGTGGAATACAAGAGGAAACACACTTGCTTTGCCTTTGCAAGCCCAAGAACTTAGGATTGTTTGTGCTTTACTGAAGGGGAGCTTCAACTGGGGCACGTGCTATGTTTATATTTGTAAGTACTTCCGTTTGTGGTTTAATATCTGTGAAATCAGCACCACGGCCAGAATCAAACTTTATTTTTTCCATGGAGAGCCAACAGTTTTGCCAAAAACATCTCCCTACCTGGAGTACTTTCATTTGGTTAATTAGTAAGTGCTACCTCGTTGGGTAAATGTCTTGTGCATATTCTGCACTACAGCTGCATAAAGGACCACAAGGTGTGCATATAATATCGAAAATGTGTTTTTTCCTTGAGCATCTTCATCCACAAATCTGTGATAACATGAATCCTCGTCAAGGGAAGGCGACAAGACTGCAAAGAGGTGAATCTCCACCAAACAGGGGCAGTTGCCCTTAACTAAATGAAGTAAATACTTCTTTGTTTGGTGGAGATGTCCTCGTATTTCTCTGCAACAATAACGAGTCACCAAAATCAGTGAGAAATGCCCTCGAGGGACGTTTGTTAAGCTGTCCATCAATGTGGGAAAAGGTGGGAGGACCTTTGCATACTAGTAAGGAAAATGGGGAGTGTTCCAGCCTGGTCCTAATATCCTAGTACTTAGTCTTCCTGTGCCATTTGGAACTTCAGGTCCTGGTCCCTTGATTCTGACCTTTCCGGTCTTCCAAGCCCTGTTCATGGGACTGCTTATTCTGATTCTTCTAGTTCTCCTAATCCTCCTCCATCTGGTCCCTGGTCTTAATGGCCCTAGTCCACCGACTCCTGACTTGAACTGACTCTTTCTCTGGGTCCTCCTCCAACAAGTCATGATAGTCTTGGCCTTAGTCCTCCTACTCATTGTCATCTTGGACTAACTTGTCCACTTTATCTTGATCCTCCTTGTGCAGGTAATCCTGTTCTTAGCTGTTCTTAGCCACCCAGCTTGGTCATCACGGCTCCTGTCATCCTGGCCTTCCTTGTCCTGGTTCTCCTTTTCCTCCGCACCCTGGTCCTGCTTGTGCAGGTATGCCAGGTTCTCATTGCCCTGATCCTTTTAGTTCTTGTCCTATTGGCTCTGGTTACCTGACCATCTTCTCTTTATTCTTCAGGTCCTGTTCTGCTAGTCTTCCTCACTCTCAGTCTTGTTTGCCTAGCAATGGCCTTCCTATTCCTGGTCCTCACAGTCCATGTTTCCTGGTGTTGTGCCCACTGGATGTAATCTTTTTTTTCTGGTCCTCCTTGTTTGGGGTTTTGTATACCTAATCCTATTGGTTATGGTCCTTCTGGCCATCTTGGTTCTTTCAGCCCCCCTTCGCCTGGCTCTTTCTTTTCTTTCCTGATCCTCTTGACCCTCATCTCTTTGAACTGTTCCTTCTGATCCTTCTCACCCTGCTCATGTGATTCCCAGTACTTCAGTTCCTGGTCCTGCTAGTCCCCTCAATTTGCCTGGCCTCTTATGTCCTGGCCATCTAAAGCCTTGCCCTTTTAGCTCTTGTCTTCCTCCTTTGGATCATCCTTGTCTTGTTGGACCTGTGCCTTGTACTAATATTCCTTCTGGTACTGCAACCAATGGTCTGGTCCCTCTTGGTCCTGGATATCTTTTTTTTGGACCTTCTGAGCCTCGTCATTTTGTTACTGGTCATTCTGGACATCCAGGTCTAGTCACTGTAGTCTTCCTGGCTGTTCTGGCCCTCCTGTCCTTCTTCACCTTGGTCCTGCTACCCCCAAATCCTGGTCATTCTGCTCCATTTTGTACTCTGGGCCCTGGTCCTATGACCATGCTCCTTTTGGTGCACCTAGGCCTGTTCCTGGTTCTATTGATGCTGATCCTTCTAATCCTCCTTGCTCTGGTCCCTATCCTCTTGACTCTGGATCTCCTGGTGTTCTTGGTACTGACCCCCCCTTGTCTTTCTTGCTCATTGTAGCCCAGTTTCTAGCTTGTCGTCCTTTATTTTTTATTTATTTATTTGAAAGGTTTTATATAGCGCAGGCTAGACCCGGAGGTATCAGAGCGCTTTACATGAGTATCAGACCATAGTTGCAGGTTACATCGTTACAAAGGTTGCACAGTTATTAGAGCATAACTACATAATTACATGTTAGGTCGAGCCAAACAATAAGGACAATATACGTAAGGGAAAAAGCAGGCAAGGGGAGAGATTCAGGGGAGAGGGGGTAGGAGCAGGGGAAGTAGACAGAGAATGAAGGAGGGAAAGAGGAGGGGGAGGGTGAGAGACACAGCATGAAAGAAGAGGAGGAGGGTGACGGGGGCACAAACCGGTAGACGAGTAATAGCTGCGTCCAAAGTCCAGTAAGCTGTGATCCCAGGTGAAGTGGTATCATTCCCCCAACTCCGTTGCGAGAGGCTCCCTTTACGCAGTGGACTCTCTCAGAGGGGTCTCTGAGACTCCAAGGCCTACCTACTGGATCCTTCCCCAAAAGGGGAGAGGGAGTGCTTTGGCAAGGGGCGCCATACCATACCTCAACTGAGAGTGGCTCCCTTGGCACTGTGGACTCTCTCAGAGGGATCACTGAGACTCCAGAGTATAAATAATTGGATCTTTCCCCAACAAGGGGAGAAGGAGTGCTTAGTTAAAGGGCACAAGGGACAGGGAGCTAGGCGGCGTAGAAGGCAAGGGGAGAGATTCAGGGGAGAGGGGATAGGAGCAGAGGAAGTAGACAAAGAATGAAAGAGGGAAAGCGGTGGGGGAGGGTGAGAGACAGAACTTGAAAGAGGGTGGGGAGGGTGAAGGGGGCACAAACCGGTAAACGGGTAAAAGCCACGTCCAAGGTCCGGTAAGCTGTGATCCCAGGGGAAGTGGTATCATTCCCACAACTCCGCTGCGTGAGGCTCCCTTTACGCAGTTGACTCTCTCAGAGGGGTCTCCGAGTCTCCAAGGCCTATCTACTGGATCCTTCCCCAACAAGGGCAGAGGGAGTGCTTTGGTAAGGGGCGCCATACTATACCTCAACTGAGCATGGCTCCCTTGACGCTGTGGACTCTCTCAGAGGGGTCACTGAGACTCCAGAGTATGAATATTGGATCTTTCCCCAACAAGGGGAGAAGGAGTGCTTAGTCAAAGGGCAACAAGGGACAGGGGGCTAGGAGGCGGGTCAGAACTGGCAGGTCAACAGAGGGGGAACAAACGGCAAAAGTAAAAAAAAATCCTGGCTCTAGACCTGATCCTCTTGGCCCTGATCTTCCTGCTGCTTGTACTCATGCTGTTACACAAACTCATGCTGGTCCTCCTTTCTTCTCCTCCTGAACTTAGCCATCCTGTTGCTCATCTTATTGCCCATCCTGTTACCAGCCCTGTGGCCTAGACCTTCAGGCTGTGATCATCCTGGTCCCAATGTCCCAGGTCCTGATCCTCCTTTTTGTCCTCACCCTGGTCCTCCTGGTCCTGGTACTCAAGGTCCTGATCCTCTTTGCTCTGATATTCGGCGTACCCTTAGTCCTTTGTTTCCTGGTCCTCTTAGAACTTTTCCATTTGACTCTGGCTACCTGTGTCCTTGGTCTCAGCTACCTGGCACTCCTGGCCAGATCATGCTATTCTTGTTTTTCATAATCCTTGTCCTCCTAAAGATTATTTACCCATTGTATCTGATCCTCTTGGTCCTTTTCCTTATAGTTTGGGTTCTCCTGGACTTCGTTCTCCTGGACCTGACCCACCTGCTATCTCAGTCTTTGTCTCCTTGGTCCTGGTCATCCTGATCCTTCTTGTCCTATTGTGTTTGGTATCATAAACTTTGCCTTTTGGCCTTTGTGGGCCATCCTGGTTTCCCTAGTCTTGGCGCATCTGGTCCTGTTCCTTTGTGATCCTCTTGATCCTAGTCATATTTTCCTGGTTCTCCTCACTGTCAACCTCCTAGTCCTGGTACCACATGTCCTGTTCCATCATGATTCTCATATCCTGGCAGTCTTTGTCCTCATTCTCCTGGATCTGTTTCGTGCCCATTTAGTCCTCCTGGTGCTGCAGCCATTGATCTAGGTCCTTTTGATCCAGGTTATCTATGTTTGCGTCCTCCTGAGCCTGGTCATTTTGGTCCTTGTCCTCCTGCCCATCACTAAACATTCCACTTGGTCTTCCAGATGCTAGCTGGTCTTTTTACCGCAGATCCTCTTCACCCTGGTCCTGCTACTTGGAATGAGTGTTCTGCCTCACTTGGTAATACGAGCCCTAGTTTCCTAGGTCCTGATCTTCATGACTCTCTTAGCCCTGTTTCCAGTACTCCTGATCATGATCCTTTTAGTTTACCCAGTCCTCTTGCTCTGGTCTTCTGGGTGCCCTTGGTCTTGCTCCTCTCAGTCTTCCTGTTCCCTGTCCTGATGTTCATAGTATCCTGGACATACTGGCCATTGCCCTTCAGGTCCTGGTCTTCTTAGTCCTCTTCAATCTCGTCCTGTTCCTCCTGGCCCTCGTCCTCCTGCTCCTTGACCGCATTGCTCTGCAATAACTTGCTCTATCACAGATCATCTTACCTTTTCCTAGTTATGATGTTCCTTGACCTCCGGTTCATGCTAATCTAAGAATTTCCTGGCCATGTACTTCCTGGTACTGGCTTGACGAGCGATCATTCCCATGTACTCCTGCCCTTAGTCGTTTGGATTTTGGGTCTTCTGTTTCACAGGCTCACAATCCTGGATCTTTTGATCCTCCTCACACTTATTCTTGTCCATCAGTCCTCCTGGTCCAGGTCCCCTAGTTTATCTAGTTGCCTTATTTCTCTGTTCCTAATCCATATGACCCTGGACAACTTGGTCCATATATTCCTCGTCTTAGTTTTGGTACTTCTTTGTCTGAACCTCATGTATTGGGTCTTCTGATACCTATTCCACTGGCCTTAGTTTCCCTAGCCCTCCTAGTCCCCAGTCCTCCTGCCCATCCTACTCTTTCTAGCCCCCCTGGTCTCCTTGTTTGACTATTCTAACTTTTTCTTTCCCATCTGACATTGGACCCCCTCTATCATAGTCCTCCTAGTAATGGTCCTATTGAGTCTGGTCCTTCTCATCCCTCTGGCACTGGTCCTCTTAGTTCCTATGTTGTGGGGCACCCTGGTTCATGTGTTTCTTGTCACCCTGGTTTAGAATCCACCTGAGTCTGGACCTTCTGATCCTGGCCCCACTGGACCCAGACTTTCTTGTTCTTTATAACCTCCTGGTCATTCTAATCTATTGTCTCTAGGTCCTGCTAGCCCTGGTCCTTTCAGGTTGTGGTCTTCCTGGTCGTGGGTCATTTTGCTTCTGGTCCCTTGGTCCTCCTTGATCTGAAGTCTGTGGTCTTGGACCTCCTCCTGCTGGTCCTTCTCTCCATTAAGCTCAAGTTACTGGTGCTCTTTGGTCTGTCTACTTGGGTCTGCTACTTCTGTCTTTGGTTTTCCTTGTCCCTCTGGTCTTGATCGGTGCACATAGGCATTGGTAGCCATTCTTGTCCAGGGCCTTCTATTCCTTCTACCTCTAGCCCTTCTGTTCATTGGGCCCTTGTCTTCTGGGTCCTGATCCCCCTGTTCCACATCCTCCTGGCCCTCCTGATCCTTCTGACCCTGGCCCAAGTACCCCTAGTGCTGTTTTTCATTGTCCTGTACCTCATTGTCTATTTGTTCCTGGTCCCTTCAGGCATTGGTAATGCTGGTCCTCATAGATTAGGTTTCCCTGGGCCTGGTTCTTGTCCTGGTCCTCGTGGCTCTGGTTGGTCTAGCCCTGCAAGTGTTCGACCTCTTGGCCCATATTCTCCAACTTTTCATCCTTCTCCTCCTACTGCTTCCTTATCTAGCACCCCCTCCATAATGACTTTAATCAGGTAAAGCCTCCGAGCTTGTCACACAGAGTTTTTTTTTTTTTTACTTCCAGATTTCTTTTGCTGAGCCAGCACTGGCAAGTACTTAAATGAGGACCCAGTAGAGACAGGACCTTGCCCACTTAAAACACTGCTTAACATGCTAAAAAGCAAAATACCATTTCCAAATGTATTGTGCAGGTGACTAAAATGTCCCTGTGGCTGAATTGGCCACTCATAAAATGGGACCAATAAGCAGCAATACCCTAAACCTACTCTGGTGAGCGAATAATATGAAAAGGTGTATTTATTCACAGACAGCAGAGTGAACTCCTCGTGTGAATTATCCGGATGCATTACTTACCTGTCTCTTGCTTTCACTTCCCCATTCCACAGAATCCCCGTTATAGTGTCTTACTCAATTTACCCCCTGCAGGTGCCCCAAAGCACTGTGCCCACAAACACCAATTACCTACTGTATGTTTCCCTCTGTTTGCTGCTACTTGTTGACTGCTGCTGTGTTGCCAGATTTGAAATACTAAGCAAGCACACCCCCTTAAACAGAAGCCTAAAGCTAGCACAAGCCCTTCCATAAGAAGCCTAAAGCCCTCATAAAGCATTGAAAGGAGCATCATGAGCATTTAAAAAACAATGGATTCTCATGAGTGAATAAAACATTTCTGCACCTTGCTATGAAACCATATTCAGTATTCTTTGCTGACAGCCAAATACTCCCTGACTGAAGCGCAAAATATCTGTGTGCGATATCCTGAAGCTTCTGTGTGATTTAAACGTCTTTAATTTGAATATTAAAATAACATACATATTTTTATTCAAAATTGATTTTTATTTTTTTTCATCTGTAAACAGCTTATTAAATTCATGCATTTAGCTATTGACATACTATCAAGTGCTTCACATGTTGTATACCCATTGCAAGATGGCTACCACACTACCGGTGCCTGGAGTCCCTTTTTTTCTTTATGGCTGGCTAAATAAAGACCTCCTTCACACTATTTATTCGACTGCTGGTCGAATGATACATTATCTCTACTATTTAGTCTATGGCTGGCTAAACAGCAGAGATTAAGTACTATATAGCCAGTTGCTGGGTTCGTAGCAGAGATTTTGTACGATTTGGCTGGTGGCCAGGTAAAAGGACACTTCCTTTTGATTTATGATCTCCTTGGTTTTGGACACTGCTGGAGAGTGAGCCTGCTCCTTATGCCTAGGTCTCACTGTTTTCTGTTTTTAAAATAGTTCCCCCTTCCCTGATGCAGAGGTCGCATGTAGCAAGAATGCAGAGTTCTATAACTGAGAAATATAAGTCAAATTTACTTTGTTGCAGGGATTCTGCACATACACAGAACTATGCACAGGAAAACAGGACCTCGGTGTGTTAAGGGCTGAGCCTTCCTACCGCCTCAGTACCCAAATTCCCAAAACCGACTAGCTATAGTGTCTCATTCACTCTCCTACAAAATCAAGAAGCTACAAATTATTAGACAACCCAGAACACAACTCTCCCAACTCTCTCAGGAATCGCGGTAGCAAGACATACCCTTTCGCTCACTCACTCGTACTTGTCCACAATAAGAATTGACAGAGTCACTGTAATAGTTCAAAATGTTTATTTTAACTATAGTGCTCTATAATGCAGTATACGAGCCACTACCAGCAGCAAAACGCATAAACCTAAAACAGTTAGCATTGTTGCAATTCCATAGATTATGAAGGGGGATGTCATTGTATACAGACAGTGGATAAAGGACTATAAGGCCTAACCACCCGCCCCAGCCTAAACAGCAAGTTCAAAACCTGGGTGTCTTAGTTGTTGACCAATTGTCTATGAAGCAGCAAGCAGTGAGAGTTGCCTCGACCTGCTTCAAAATCCTTAGATGGCTAAAAAAAATCTTATGGATGTTGCCTTCCTCTACACAACGTACGGTGGTCCAGGCTCTCATCACCTCAAGACTGGACTACTGCAACATCTTGTATCTGGGTGCCGCCAAGGAGGTGTTACGCAAGTTGCAACTAGCACAGAATGTGGCTGCGAGGCTGCTTTGTAGGATACCTAAAACTGCTTCCATCTCCAGTTTTATTCGGGATCTCCATTGGCTTAGGATTGAAAGCTGCATTAAGTTTAAGGCTCTGAGTCTCATGTTTAAGATAAAATCTGGAAAGGTACCTCCCTACTTGAAGACTCTTGTTCAACCTTATGTTCCATCTCGTGCTCTGCGCTCAGCCACCCAGGCAAAGTTCATTGTTCCTAGGACGAGACTAGTGCGCATGGGCGATCGTTCCTTCTCCCATTTGGGACCCTTCTTATGTAACTCCCTTCCGACCGATCTTCGAATTGAATCTTCGTATGAGAACTTCCGTAGGGGTTTAAAAACTTGGTTATTTAATATGTAGACCCCTCTGTTTATGTTGGCCCCTTCAGGCGCCGCCGGGAAACCCTAGGGTAGCTGTGCGCCTTATAAAATTAAAATAACATAACATAACATAACATTGTTTATCGACATTGCACACCGTGTTCAGACTAAACTCCAGGAATAGGCAGAGAACGCAGAAAGCAGACGGTTCTCATGTGAAAGGCACAAACAGAGTCTTGCAAAATAAAGTCATGTAGTAACGTGCGCAAAAGCATCCTCATGGCAGCAGAGCTCATGCTAAATTAGCAATGTCGACAATGACCCTAATGGCCATATGACAACTTTGTATTGTTTCTCTTCACCTACAGGTGAAAACCCACTGTTCCACTGTGGGATAGAGCCACCTGACCAGAGTATAAACCAGACTTCTCCAACGAGTTGCTCATGAGCTACCTATTGCTCTTCATCTATCTGTAAGTAGCTCTCTTGTGTGCAGCCCAGTAATAATAGTTTGAAAGCTTTAGTCTGGCTAAAGTAATGTATTTATACCAAAATTGAAAGTGTGTATTTGAGACAAAAATGTTTGCTTTTTCGTAACTCATAGAGTGATGTTTGGAGAAAAAAGGCAGAATTTCCAAAATATATTTTCATGCCTGATATTTGAGTGATACCTGCTGTGGCGTTTGTGGGACAATACTATTATTATAATTGTCTTAGTGCCAGGAGCAACACAGCTATGGCTGTTATGTATTAACTATGTGAAGACCTTCCAAAGTGACAGAAACTTTTTTTTTTACATAACTGCTGGCAATTTTGCCTGATGCACTGAGATGATCAATGCTGGTAAACAAACTTAGAGTAGTCACTAATGTAATCTTGTTGGATGTGGTCACTTTTAGAATGCTAATATTAGTAGCTTGGGATGATATTTATTTAAAATAAGTAGCTCTTATTACACAAAGGTTTGGAGACCCCTGGTATAAACAAAAGGATTTTATAGAAATGTGAGGCTAGTACTCTGAGATTTTAATTTATTCTTGCACATGTCCAGAAAATCACTTCAGTAATACTGTTACTGTCATCTAAATCCAACTTAGTGATAGGTTTATCTCCAGCAATACTTTGACTCGTTCGAAAGGACCAAGGTGACCCAGAGGCTCAGATCTGAAAAATACAGTCTTCTCCCTTCATAAAGCTGCCTCAACCTTTAAGGAGACATTTCATGTAAACAGACTCTGTTCATTAAGAGTGGGATCTCAGCATTCCTTAAATTTATGAAGGTCTGGTTGGACACAGACAGCTGTCACAATTCATTAAAACAATGATGAGAATGTGCTAAAAACTTAGGGCCAGATGTATGACCGTTTTTAGCAGTCGCGAATGGGAAATCAGCCCGTTTTGCGACTGCTAAATAGGTCTATGGCATGTGCAAACCCTATTTTGCGAGTCGGTAACCTATTACCAATTCACAAAATAGGGTTTGTGACTCGCTATTAGTTAGGGGCGTGCAAAGGCGTCCCTTCCTAATAGAGAGTCGCACTGGTATGTACAATTGTTTTGCGACCACAAATGCGGTCGCAAAACAATCGCAGTTACCACCTACTTCAAGTAGGAGGTAAGCCAGTCGCAAATGGGTAGTGGTCCCCAGGGGACCCCTATGTGTTGGGCAGCGAAAATATTTTTTAAGAGCAGGCAGTGGTCCTACGAACCACTGCCTACTCTTAAAAAATTAAACAGAAACATTTCATTTGTCTTTTCTAAATGCATTCCATTTTCCTTTAAGAAAAATGGGCTGCATTTTTTTTCTTAACTGCTTTAATCAAAAAGCAGTCACAGACATGGTGGTCTGCTGTCCCCAGCAGGCCACCATCCCTGTGAGTTCTGGCCATTCCCAATGAACCGCAAATTGTGACCTGCTTCACGAATATTAATGAGGTAGGTCCCTTGACACCCATTTGGGAATCGCAAACAGTGTCTCAGACCCTGTTGTACTTTCCATTTTGTAAGATGCAAATTGCGAGTCGCAAAACATTGCAATTTGCAACTTGCAAAATGAAATGGTCGTACATCTGGCCCCTAAATCCAAAGAGAATCCAAAGAAAAAATCTGCCTGACTCTTTCTTGCCTCTTGCTATAGTCAAATTAATTCAGTTGGGACCCACCCTCACTGGTGCCTAAGGTGGCGTCCCTCTGAAATTTTAACAAAATGAATTACAACTTATCTTTTCCATTGTCTTGCATTTACTAACACTGTCCCCCATAGTAAGGGTTTAGGCCCATTCATTTTCATTGATAACATTTGCACCTAGAGTTTTATTTTCTATGCTTATTGTATATTTTTGTACTTTTTGTGTTACCTTGTCACTAAATAGTTTCTCATTTTAATTCATTTTATGTGCACCCTCAAGTTCTTCGTTATTTTAATGTATTCATGATTGAATCGTTATCGCTTGAACACAACCTCACTTGAAAAAATAAATCATGAGCTTGGCTGCCATAGTGTGATCCATAGGGCATACCTTGGAGATTTATTTGGTCTGTCTCTTTGCGGTCCCCCTGAGCTGCTTGTTGTGGAAACTTTGATAAAACCCATATCGAAGTCTTTCAGTGAAGAGGGTTTATGCTTTAAGGACCAGATACCTTGAGATTGAGGTTTTGAGAGTGGCAGCTCACGTTTAAAGAATCATGCACCTTAAGACTGAAGCTTTCAGAGCAAGATCCCTCATCTCTGCAAAATGCTGTTGTGTTGGCAGTCAGGGAAGTGCAATTCAACAGTATGAAACCCAAAACTCTCTGGGGCAGATTTACAAGCCCCTTGCCCCACTTTTGCGTCATTTTTAACATGGGAAAAGTGACGCAAAAGTGGCGCAAGGGGCTTGTAAATAAGCCCCTCTATTCATAAGGAGGCCGTAGAAAACTCTACAGCGAAAAGTAATATAATTACTTGCATATTTGCGTATCAACTGGGTTGCATTAGGCACAATGTGGGCATGGGACAGTGGAGGGAAGGTCCTTTGGAGATATTGGGGCAGATTTACAAGCCCCTTGCGCCACTTTTGCGCCGCCGTTGCGTCACTTTTGTGACGCAGCGGCGACGTAAACCATGCGCCACGTTGCGCATTATTTACAACGTGACGCATCTAGGGAGATGCGTCACGTTGTAAAGCCCTGCGCCACATGAAACCTGCGTCAGGTTTCATGTGGGCGTTCCTCCGCAGGGTGGGCGTTCCGTCGAAGGAAAGCCTCGTAAAAGTGATGCAGTGAAATCTACAAGATTTCACTGAGTCACTTTTCTGACTGCGCTGCGACGAATCCTTACGCCTGCTTTAAGCAGGCGTAAGGAGTGGCGCACCACGTTAGGTATGGGCAGCCCACGAGCATTGCTGGAGTTGCGTCGCACTTGCGACATGACTCCAGCAATGCGCCGCCCTTGCGCCACAGGATGCGACACGCATCGGCCTTTCCTTGCGCCACGGTGCGCCGCATTGTAAATGCGGCGCATCCGTGGTGGCGCAAGGAGAGAATTGCGTGTCGCAACTATTCTGGCGCATCCCTGCTGATTTGCAGGGATGCGCCAGAAGTTGTAAATCTGCCCCATTGTGTGTACATTTTAATCATTAAAGCAAGGCAAGGCCTCCATGTACTCGTACATGAAGAAAAATCTTTTGAGAAAGTTTCATCTGACCACTGTTTAGGAGGTCTAGAAACTTTGAGGCATGAATGGGCAGTGCATTGAAATGACTGAGAAAAGGTTGAATAGCATCACATCAAAAACTGAGCTTTGACACTTTTACCATTAGTTGAGAGCAGGAAGCTCCACTAATGGTGTTTAGAACATTTATTCTTCACCTTCAGTTTTCAAGGACTGAATTCTAATAAAAAGTTCCCCAACAGCCGCACAGTTGAATTCTGCATCTAGTAGGCCGTACTAGCGTTAGTGAGGTTGGAAGCACGCCTGCAACCTGTATACGTCTTCATAACAGGATGGAACAACTTTGGTAAGTTGTTCTATAATTTATGTTTGAAATTTGTCACACGTAACATTTAAACGAGACGAACACAGGAATGACAAAAGCCTCACCGCTTTTTGGGCAAGGAAAGTTGTTCTCTGCTTTGCATTCTTCTAAAATATATGTTGAATTTAAAGGTAGGGCGTCGCAATATCAAAGTTTCATTATCAACTTTGCAATATCGAATTCCACTGAATCATGACGGTAAATAGATGTCCGGCTAGAGTACTATATTCATGCATCCAGTTGTGCGCCTACACTGATGGTACAGTGGTGCTCGATATATGTGCAGTAACGTAATTGACACAGTATATTATTATACAATCGATTTTAAAGTCCATCGTTTGCAAGAGTTGTTTAGCCAAATTAATTACTCAAATGTTGTGGTACAATGGCACTTCGCCATAAACAAATAAAATGTGTGAGAAGTGATGAACTCGTTTAAACGTGGACTCGGTGAAGAACTATTTATTTGTGTGCGTCTTTTGTACTCGGCGGGTTTTGATACACACTGTGCCTCTAATCAGCTCCCTTCATGTGGTGCTGCATGTTTTGTTCAAATGTCATTCACATGCTAGACATAAGTAGCTTATTATAAGCCTCAGCAACGAAAAACGCAAGGTGCCCGGTTGGAGTTCTTTGGTGTCCCGGGAATAGCTAACGAGGTACTGTTTCTGTAGCAAAACACAGGCACCTGATCTTAAGCGACGGTGTCTAATCCGTATAAAGATGATGAACAGCTTTCATTGCATGTGTCGCTGACGGAGCACATCTGCCGCACAATGAAATGATGCATGAATTGTGAATTCATTAATGGTAAGTGGGAAATATACATTCTAGGGTAGGATCCATTTACTGTTCACAGTAGACTGCAGCTCTTTACAGAAACGAATTATTGTTAGGATACATTGTTAAAATGATGGCGAACTTGGTTTATTTTAATCTGATAATATGTCCCTCGTTATGTCGCCATGTTTCATATATCAATCTTCAGGAGGTTATGCTATGTTCGGATACATTGTAAAAATGAAGGCGAACTTGGTTTATTTTAATCTGATCAATTAACAAAATATGGCTTTAGGTCAGTGCTTCTACCGCAGTCATTGCCACTCGAGGGAAGAGACTTGGAGATACTTGTACAGTGCGGCTCCTGCCCCCTGCTGCCACAGACACCACCACCACACCGCACGCATCCTGTTCTACCCGCTGCCACCAGCAACTACTGCCACCACAATCTGCCACTCCAGCATTACTTACTCCTGCTCGCAATTTAGCCAGTCTTGGGTCTGCTAGAGTGCTTAATTCCACTCTCCTGGTTGGAGCGCCGATTTGCTTTGTGCTCCCACTCCCCCCCAGTGCATTTCACTCGGGTAGGAGTGTTGTGTGTTTTTTATTGCAATGCTGTTTGCACTGTTTTAAATACTTTTAATTTCCTTGTAAGCACATATTGCTGGGAGGTGCCAGGCTCCCTCAGTATAACTTTTCCATTTGTTTCTGTCTTTAATTTCCTTGTAAGCACTTATTGCTGGGAGGTCCATAAACAAAAAGACCTAACAGTGGTACCTTCTAACTACCAGCACCTAACCTATATTTACTCCAACAGTCTTATCCCTTCAATACTACCTGGGATCTTTGCCTGTTGCTACGTTCCCCAGCGTCTCCGTTAACCACGACAGTTCTATCTTGGCTGTTGGTTTTCTGCCGATTTGGTTTTGAAAATTAAGTTTTGTTTTGAAATGGGATGTCCTCTCTGCTTGGATACATTTTAGAAATATACCGGAAGGGGAATAGCTCACTAGCAGGGAATCCTATGACGGTTCATTCCATGGAAGCGCTGGGTCTTACCTTCTTCTAGTGCCCTGAAGAAGTCCTATATTAGGACGAAACGCGTCGGCTGTACTGTGTATTGAACCATTAGAGCTGGACTCTGTGTTTTATCCACACTAAATGAAAATGGAATAAAATGAAGGAAAGAAAAACTTGAAGAACTCTTGTGTCTGGATATGGACTTTTCTTATTGATTAGATTTTGCTGTGTGGTGCACTTGTGCTTTAATTTTTTATTGCTGGGAGGTGCCTGGCTCCCTCAGTATACCTTTTCCATTTGTTTCCTTGTAGCACCTTGGTGTAGCACCTCGGTGCCGGAGTTGCCTGGCTCCACTCCCCATACCTTACCTGCCGCATCTCGCTCTCTGCCTTGGCCCTGACTTCACCTGACACCGAGTGCAGGGTGTGGCTAGTCGACTCGCTCCACGCCCCTCTGCCTCGGATTGGCTTGCTTTGGCCACGCCCCCGGAGGCGGTCTACTTCTCGATACCCGCGGCACGGACGCGCAGCAGAGGCAGTGGCGGCTCGCCGAGGGAGTGCTGCGGGGTGGTGGGGTGGGGGAGGGGCAGGACGGGGGGTAGTGGAGTCCGACATACAACGGACAGGAGTAAGGTAAGCAATTAAATAAATAAAGCAATTTACCTTGCACGCGCTGCATCACCAACTCGGCGATGCAGCTCGCGCAAGGTAAATTGCTTTATTTATTTCATTACTTACCTTACTCCTGTCTGTTGTATGTCGGACTCCACTACCCCCCCACCCTGCCCCTCCCCCGCCATGCACTACCGCCCCGCAGCACTTCCTCGGCGAGCCGCCACTGGGCAGATGCGCGCAGTGGGCGCGATGCTGGCGTGCCAAAGGCGCACCAAAGGCAAGCCCGTCTGCGCCCGTCCTCGTCCGGCTGGGGACAGGAGCCAGAACCCCTGCCCGTTTTGCTAATGAGCAGCCTCTTAGATATACGGCGGATCAACTTAACGAGCTAGCGCCGATGACTCTGGAAGCCTGTTGCCACACCCTACCTGTGGAGACAGACCAACTGCTATGTTCTCACTGCCCGTTTAATCAGACTCTGACGAAGGACTCTCTGGTTAAAAAGCATAAACTCAACTTTTTACTTAATAACTGCAGGTCACTCAGCAAACATAAATATGAAATCTATGAATGCCTTGTCGACAAACAACCGGATGCCTGGTTTCTTTCTGAAACTTGGCTGAATGAGTCTTCAGCCCCTGAGACCTTAGAAGCTCTCCCCCAAGATTATGGCATCCTAAGGCACAATCGCTCTATCAAGTGCGGCGGTGGGATAGCTATAATATATAAACTCTCATTAAAATGCACTATTAAAGCTGCCAATATTGACAACTGTGAAGCTATCTCCTTCACCATTGCGGCGGTTGATGATTATGCGCTAACCGTTTTTTTCATCTATCGCCCCCCTGGCCCAGCGGCCAATTTCATCTCAAGTCTCGTGGAGACTGTGGTCCAGTCAGCACTGCGCTACAATAACCTGATTCTATTAGGTGATTTCAATTTACACTTTGATTCAAACACGAATGCTGAAGCACAGTCCCTATGTCAGGAACTAACCTCTCTGCAGCTAAATCTTAAAACTAATCTCCTCACACATCAGTTGGGACATATACTTAACCCCATTTTCTCCAACTGTTCCAAGATCGAAGTAGAATCTCCTATTGTGGTTCCTTAGTCGGACCACCGCTTGGTGGCTTTTTCCACTCCCTTGGCTAGACCCCTTCCTCCTGTTAAGTCCTGCCCGCAAGTTGTGCGCAGGAAATGGTCCGGGTTTAATGCGGAAAGTTTTACTCAAATTCTCCAGCAGAATCACCTCCAACTTGGAGCTGATATCAACGCCGCCAATTCAGTAGTGGAAACATGGATCGTAGAAGCAATGGACTTAATAGCCCCCTGGACAACCTACACCTCTCAGAGACGGACCAACTCGGCGCCTTGGTTTAACAAAAATCTGATGTTAGCCAGAAAATCTTGCAAGCGCCTGGAGCACCAATGGAGGAAGGATTATTCTGATAGTAATTAAATTGGCTATAAGAATGAGCTAAAAATTGATCATGCTCTTATAAGAAAAACCCGTGCAGCTTACTACATTGATAGAATAGAGCAAGCGGAAAACTCTTCTTAAGAACTGTTCTCTATCTTTAAATCTTTCTCATCACTGGAGCGTACTGGAGCCCCTGCGCCCAGCTCTTTAGAGTCCTGCAACGTGATTGCAGAAGTTTTCGCTACGAAAGTAGCTAAAATGTATGACTCCTTTCCAACGGAGGCCCGTAACAGCACCTGTTCCAACTTTCATACTAATACCCCGTTTGAGGGTAGTAGCCGCTCAGAGCTTAATTCTCCGATGCTGGAGGACCTCAAGGTTTAGGCCTTGAGTATTAAATCTGGCTCCCCAGCGGACCCAGCTTCACCCAAAGTCATAAGGAAAGGAATGGATGCTATTCTACCTTACGTTCGACGACTTCTTGATCTCTCCTTCTGCTGCGGCGAAGTCCAGCAGAAATGGAAACAGGCTATTGCCCCTCCCCTAAGGAAAAAACCCTCTGCGGATCCGGATCTGCTAGAAAACCTCCGCCCCATTTTACTTCTGGCGTACTTTTACAAAATCGCAGAGAAAGTGGTGAACGCTCAATTGGTGGCCCACATCAACCGGAACTATTTATTCCACCCTTCGCAATCAGGCTTTCGAGCCGCCCACTCCACAGAGTCAGCACTACGTTTCACTACTGAGACCTTGCGCAAGTCCGCGGACGAGGGTCAGACTGCTGCTTTGTTCCTATTGGACCTTAGCGTAGCTTTTGATAGTGTCTCCCACTATATGCTCTTGCAGAGATTAAGGAGTTGTGGGATCGAGGGTTCAGCCTTAAAATGGCTGGCCTCCTTTCTTCATGGTCGTAGTTTCTAAGTTGTGCAGCATCCACACATCTCCAAAAGCCTTTCACTCTCACAATGGGTCACACAGGGCTCAATTCTGAGCCCTACTCTTTTAATCTTTACATCGGACCCTTAGCTGGGATTGTTCAAAAACATAATGTCACCATTGTTTTCTATGCGGATGATACGCAGCTTATTTTCACCTTATCCCATAATTCGGAGGTAGCTGCTAACCAGTTCTGCTCCTGTCTGTGCAAACTGGCCATGTGGATGACTAATAACTGCCTTAAATTGAATGGCAGCAAGACCGAGGTACTGATCGTGGGAAAAAATCCCTCTATCTGGTCCTCAGCTGGGTGGCCTCAGACTTTGGGTCCTACTCCGACCCCGAAGGAGGAAATTAAAAATCTGGGAGTCTGTATTGACCCTAAATTATCCTTTGAGACACATATTAGGAAGGTTATGGGAAAATGTTTTGAAACCCTGAAACATCTCAGCTGGACTACGGAAATATTCTCTATCTATGAGTAGCTAAGAAAGGCCTCAACAAGCTGCAACACATCCAGAATGCGGCCTCTTCTGCCAGAGCTCTAGATACTCTTCACTGGCTGCCAGTAGAAAAGAGAATACTCTATAAAGCACTGTTCTACTGTCAGCGTAGTTTGCAGGATAAAGGTCCTAGTTATCTCCACCACTTACTCACTCCTCATCATCCGGCCCGTAACTTGAGATCGACCGGAACTCATCTGGTCAAGATCCATAAAGTGCAAAGAGCTGGAATGGGTGCGCACTCTTTTGGCTACCTGGCTGCCAGAAAATGGAATTCTCTTCCCTTCTACCTACGTGCCGAGCCCTCGGAAATTATTTTTCGTAAAAAACTAAAGACTTGGCTTTTTTGCCTGTGAATACTTTTACTCGACTCTGTACTGTCTAGCTTTTTAGGTTTCTCTTTCTTGGCCTCCGACACATGTTTGGCTTCCAGCGCGGGGACACACCGGTTGGTGTAACCAGGTGCTTTATAAATGGAATAATTATTATTATTATTTATAAGTGCCTGTACCCAGGCACTTATGCTAAGGCTCACAACAGCTGCGCCTGAATGTTGGCATGCCAAATACCAAGACTGCATAGCCCTAAATCCATCTCATGCCCATTTAATGCACTACCTGCCACCCCCTTCCCCTCTAGCTCACTCTTGCAAGTTCCTGCTTTCTCCTTTTGTGATGGTCTTTTGTGTCTTTCTCTTCCTCCATCTTTCCGTTTTGTGCCTTTTTCACTCTCTTCCTCTTGTAAATGTCTGATGGAAAAATTTGCGTAAGCAGGGCTTTAAGTGGGCCGGGTCCTGCCGGTGCTCAGCACGGCAGTTTTTAAAAGCAGGTGCCGAGACGGGTCCCTATCGTGCTCTCCATTTTTACCCTCAGGGTGAAAAAAAAAACCCTTAACTCTGCAATAGTACAACCCGTCACTGCATTTGATGTAACTTCAAAGAGACTCGTTTTTCAGTTATATATAGCGCAAATTTGGAGCGCTTCACATGAGCACCAGTTATATTACACAAGGACAAACTCATTTTTTGAATCACAGGACGTCAGGCTCAAACCTGTTGTCTCAGCTCGAAGGTCGGCTGCTCTTGCATTACCACAAGTTCGCCCACAAGAGCGAACAAAGTGATAGTCGTTGCCTATTTATCTTATGCAACTTACAGCCATAGACAAAGTTAACAGTCCTGGCTAGGTTTAATGTTACTTGTTGTGTTATATATCTGGATGAATGGACAGAAGCAGCAAAATACCAGTAGGGGAGCACACTATGCTAAGCACAGAATTTTAGCTTAGGTGTTTTAATCCACGCTCTTAATTACAGTGGCCACGCCCCTATGGGAGACCCCCAGTTTTTTCATCCCACTTAAAGCGCTGAGCGTAAGTCCCCAAAAATAAGTGACATCGGCTCAAGTAACGCACTGGTGTGCTAGCTGTAGGAGATTTAGTCCTCTCACTGAAGGTGAAGCAAAAACGTGTGAATTGTAAGAGATGGAGCAGTGCAGCAGAGGTGCAGAAAAGAGGGATTTCAGAAGAAATAGACAAAGCAGTACTTGAATGAGCGTTGACTGCTCATTAGCTGACTTTTTCTGCCTGTTGTAATTGTCCATAGGTGATTTGTATCCTGGGAATGGGTGGAATGGTAGGGAGCTAGGATTGGCAACCTGATACTCAAGTCAGGTGGCAGAAGCTGCAGGAAGCATCACGTTTAACTAACAACACACCCCACAGGTTATCATCCTATTCTCATGCTAAATGCTACTGTCAAAGGCAGGCAGGGAAAATGGCTGAGGGGACTAGGGGGCTCTCCTTCTGAGGTTTTAATAACAATGCACAAATGTACTACACCACCACCATAGATGACCCCACCCCGATCATGGAACAAATCAATTTCAAATTCCAAACTGACAACAAAACCACCATTAGAGGCACCCTCACCAACAGACCACCAGGACCATGCCGCAGCTTCTGCAATGCCATTCCTGACATCATCATCACTCTCGCCATAGACTCCAAAAACTTCATTTTCCATGGAGACTTAAATTTCTACCTCAACGACACCAACACCGCCAACCTCCTTGAAAGCATGAACTTGGCCTTACCCAACTAGTCATCAACCCCCCTCCCCACAACGCAGGGCACACGCTTGACCCCAACACAGCCAGTGACAGAATCAAGAACAGCCAGGTCACTGAGTTCACCTTCACAGACCACGCCATCGTCCACTTCTTTATCACAAGACCCCCCCTGGCACCACCACCAAGCTTCCCAGCACCTCCCGCCATAGCTGGAACAAAGTATCAGAGAGTCAGTGGACCAACACCCTCAACACATCCCACCTTGACACTGCAGCCAACCTAGACAAGGCTGTCAGCAACTTCTCTGCCTGAATCACCAACTGTGCTTACAGAGTCTCCCCCATCAAGCCCATCAAACCCAAAAGAACCACCAAACAGGCCAGTTGGTAAACCACAGAACTTAGAATTACCAAATGTACCAGCAAGCAACTACAAAGGAAACGCCACAGTAGCAAGGATTCCACAGGTGGAGCCACCTTTAAGACAGCCCTCTACCAATACCACCAGCTCCTTAAAAAGATGAAAAGGAACACCCTGGTGGACCACATCGAAGCCAGCTCAAACCACAGAAAATAACTCTTCAACATTATCAGAGCATTCTCCAACCTTTCAGCCACCGAAAACATCATCACATATTTCCAAGAACACTGTGACACCCTGGTGGACTTCTTCCATGACAAGATCTCCACCTTCTACAAAAACTTTGCACCCCAACCCTCTCCCTCTGACCACTTCGTCCTCCTTGCCCCCACTGAGGCAAGCCCCAACCACCTCCTCACTTCATGGAATCAGTTTATCACACAGAACACTACAAGGATCCTGAACTCTGTCCATTCAGGAGTACCCATGGACCCCTGTTCTGACCACATTTTCAACCTCGGGAGCAAGAAGATCAGCAGCAAGATCACTACCATTTTCAATGCATCCATTTCCATGGCCACCTTTCGCGAAGAATGGAAACATGCAGAAGTTAAACCTTTGCTCAAGAAACCATCCACCGACCCCAGTGAACTCAAGAACTGCTGTCCCATCTCTTTGCTCCCCTTCCCTGCCATCAATCACCAACTCAAAGAACACCTGGAGAACAACAATCTTGTGTACACCTCTCAATCCGGATTCTGCTCCAACCACAGCACCAAAACCCCCCTGATCACTGCCACTGACGACATCAGAACCCTACTAGACCACAGAGAAATGGCAGCACTCATTCTTCTTGACCTCTCAGCAGCATTCAATACCGTATCCCACAACACCCTAATCAAAAAACTTCATCACATCGGAATCCAAGGAGATGCCCTCAAATGGATTGCCTCCTTCCTCACCTGAAGAACCCAGAGTATCCACCTACCAATGTTCATCTCGGAGCCCAAGGACATCCATGATCTGCGGCATCCCTCAAAGCTCGTCCCTCAGTCCCATACTGTTCAACACCTAAATGACTCCCTTGGCCAACACTGGCAAAGCCTGTGCACTAAACTTCATATCCTGCGCAGATGACACCCAGCTCCTCCTCTCGCTCTCAGGGGACCCCACCACCACGAAGGCCAACTTCCCCAGGTGTATGTTGGGCGTCGACAACAGGATGAAAAAGAACTATCTGAAGCTCAACTCAGACAAAACCGAAGTAATGATCTTCGGGAACAACACCTCCCCGTGGAACAACTCCTGGGCATCTCTGAACTACGACCCTCACCCACTCAAACAGACCATGCCCGCAACCTCGGCATCATCCTGGGCAGCAAAATCACCATGAAAATTCACATCTGCCTACTTCCTCACGCTTCACATGCTCCAGAAAATGGCTCCCTGTCAACACCAGGCAAACCGTCAATCAAGCCTTGGGGGCCGATTACGAGTTTGGCAGTCCGATGGACCGCCAAACCAGCAGTGGTGGAGCAGCTATCGCTGCACCGGTGGTACGACTGCCATATTACGAGTTGGGTGGTCGGACCGCCATAGGACCGCTGCTACCACCAGAGATGTATGATCCCTGGTGGTCTTGCAGCAGTCTGAGGGCCGCAATATGCTGGCGATGCCACTGCGGCACCGCCAAGCATACTACGAGTTTCCTCACCGTCACAGTTTTCATGGCGGTAAGTCCACCTTGAAAAGAGTGGTGGTAAGGAAAATCGGAGGTCCCTACAGGGCCCCCTGTTGCCTGAGGTCCAGGGGATGCATGCAGGGGGGCACATGTATGCACGCACCCCCAGTTCCTACATGGCATGGACTTAATAGTCCATGTCATGCAGGAACATGCTGTGGCGCTTCCATTGCGGTGCCTTTGTAAGGCTCAGATATGAGCCTTTGAAAGGCACCACCGTGCGACCACCGCCACAGGACCACCCGCCAGGATTAAACTTGTAATCCAACGTGTGTTCTAATTACGGGTTTGGCGGTGTGGCCGTGGGCGCTGGTGTGGCAGCCCACTGCTACACCCCAAAACTCATAATCAAGTCTTTAGTCACCAGCCATCTGGACTATGACAATGCACTCTACGCAGGAATCACCACTAACCTCCTGAGGAGACTTCAAACCATACAGAACTCAGCATCCTGACTCATGTTTCACCTCCCCAAATGTACCCACATCACCCCTCACCTCAAGAAACTCAACTGGCTCCCCACCCTGAAGAGATGTCAATTCAAGATGCTGATCCACACCTACAAAGCCCTACACAACAAAGGATAAGCATACATCAACCATCGCCTAAACATCCACCAACCCTCTAGACATTTGCCCTCTGCCACCCTCCCCCTCACTTACACCCCCTGCATCCACCAAAGCTACAGTGGAGGACGCTCCTTCTCCTACCCCGCTGCTAAATCCTGGGATGACCTCCCCCTTTATCTCAGTACCTTCACTTCTCTTCTTAATTTCCAGAAAGAAATCAAGACCTGGCTGTTCAACTGACCCTCCGAAGCAGCAAGGCCCTCTGCGCCTGGATACCCTCATGGGTGATTAGCCTTGCTTTATAAATCCTGATTAATTGATTGAGTACTGCTATAAAAGCTTCAGTAGGTTTCTTCTTTCAGGAAGTCAAAACTCTAAATTAAGTCCACAAAAGTAGATTAAAGGCGCTAAGATTAACTGCACAAGAGAACACATATCAGAAGCATTCTCAAAAATAGCTCATTAGTTTTAATACTCATACCATTCTGATGTATTCCGCAATATTTAACAGAATTACATTTACTAATATTCTGCTTCCAATGATGAGTTCACATACACAGCTACACAGCAGTGTTAGACAATCAGCAGCCATTCAAATGTCTTAGATCAGTGTATCAAACCCTCCGTCGGCAAAGTATGAATCTCCTATGATTAACTCAAAATGCATTCCATCAAATTACAAGTGTTTAATTGAACAGCAAACGTGTACATCCCTAGATGCACCTCCAGTAAGGTGGATAGAATGGATCACTTTAGCTAAACACCCGCCTTCAACTGGTGGAGAGTAGGACACACCCTATGAACATGGAGATACCAGACAAGGGGCACAAGCACATATCATTGGACTCCTTCTGCCCCAACACACTCATGCTAATACACTCCTATGGCACTGTGCTACAAAGTAACCACTACCTGAAGTATAGCAAAATACAAAACTTCCCAAAAATAAATAATAAGTATATCTAAGCTATGCTCAAATCTGGGAACAAATACAAGATTGAAGTAATAATAGATTCACCAGTGTCACCAACAATGAAAGACATGGACCACAGGAGACTCAGAAAAAAGCACAGTCTGCTTCAAAGAATATCTCAGTCATGAAGGGTTCAGCTCCGTGAATATAGAAGGCTTAAGAGAAACCCCAAAAATTCTAAGCGAAAGCCAATTAATGATTGCATTTTTGGGGGGTTTTTGGGGGGGAGTTTTATTAAGCGCAATCTAGACCCGAAGGTATCAGAGCCCTTTACATGAGCACCAGTTGCATTATAGACGGACACATTCATTTTTTGTTGGGTAAGGGAGATTAAGTGATTATCACAGGATGTTGAGTGGCCCTGCTGAGACTCGAACCCGGTTCCCCAGCTCTGAGGTCAGCTCTAGCTGTTAGGCCACATCCTCTCCCCCTCATTAGTGGATGTGGAGAAGGGCATTTGTCATTTACTTCAATGAGAGGTTTTGCTCTAGGAAGGAAAGTCCTAAGTCACAGACTTGTACACAACACATTCTGTGTGGGTAACAGGCACACAACTCAAAACTTTACCCCTTCATCTGCCCATCTCCCCAATAAGCAAAATCAGCCCATTTCATAATTCCGCCAATAGTATCATGCACTCTGGTGCATGCAACTAGTTCAGGAATCCTTTAAGTAAAGCTTCCCTGCTGACCTTCCTTCTTCTACTGTGTGAAGGTCTCCATCCCTACCACCTACATTCATGGGAGCACTGCTGCTACTGCCAAAGCACTGACCCGCGTCTTCAAATTCAGCTGCAACTGACCTTTGTAGGTGACTAAGGAATAAAGAGAAATTAACACCATCCACAAGTTCAATTTCCAATGCAGCCCATTTGGCTACACAATGAGACCCAAAAGTCGGTAGATGGGAATAAATATAGATTTATTACAAATTCAATGGCAAGTTGATGTACACTAATTTCAAGAATACAGAATCACTACTGGTAGACTAAATCGTCTGAGTCTCAATAACTTGAAGCATCCAAGAAAATCAGTAATGGCAACGCAGAAAAGGAGAAATAGGTTTTGATGATCAGAATATGATTTGTATTATTCTTGCCTAGGCATGAGTGAATCTAAATTATCTAACTAAACTTAAACTACGTAGTAAGACTGGGGAAACCCTAATTAGATCCAATAAAGCAGAAGGTGTTAGGATTGGAGAGATCTTCTGTAGAAGTTCTCTCAAATTCAGAGGTATTTATAGCATGAAGCCACACAACGGAGATATAGCAAAGAGGTCTGTACCCCTCGAAGTCTAGAAGGAATCAGCCTTACGCTATAGTGTAGCAATTAATTAAAACTTCAAAGAACATTCTAGAATCCCACATCACGTTTCTCATTGCTTTCCACCTTTTCATGGTAAAACTTGGCAACCACACTTGAAACTCCCTTCTTTTGGTCCACACATCAGAACGTCCTTGTATTCCTCCCATCTCCAGATACAGTGCGGACAGTGGTCCTCCCTTTGTTCGTTAGTGCCTCTCGTCCTCACCAAAACTACTCCTCCCGAGCCTCACTATCTCTTGTCAATATGGAAATCGATACGTTCATCAATGAAAATGAAATCTCGTGCTTATTAACAGATCACTTGTTATGAACTCCACATCAACCTCGACTCGCAAATAGGTAGTGAGGCCCGGCATTGCTTATTGATATAACACAGGTGGGAGGGTGCGATTGCAGCAGGCAAATGCTCGGGCAGGAAACTCTTGATCAATCCCATGGATAGGCGCCGTTACGTTACAAGGGTCAAGGGAGATTGCCTAAATAAAGCACACATGGCCAGAGGGGGTACACTCCTAAAAGTCAGATGCCACATGAGTTAAGAACACAAAGCTAATCAGGATGTAGCACATGCAGTGATCACATGCTCCCCATACAAGACATCTGGCCACATTGTGTCCACGTGAGGTCGAGACCCACCTGCGGTAACCATTAGAAAATGAATTTACAAGTCCAAAGGCAGCAACCAACATTCCTCACCATTTATGATACACCGGAAACTTTTGTAACCCATCATATTTTGTATAAAAGAAGGACGCATACTGGTAGTAAATTGAGACAATCCTCAGACCTTGCCATCTCCTGGCCATAATGGTTTATTAAACAAACTTTTCATGTTTTGCCAAACACTTCTTGTCTTCAGATTTTTAAGGGATTTCTAACTCAAGTAACATTTTTATACACTTGGGGGCAGATTTACAAGCCCCCTGTGGCACCAGTACGTCACTTTTCGTGACGTACTGGTGGCGCAGGGGGCTCCTCCATATTTACAAGGACAGGAAAAGCCACCCTTGACCTTGCCAGGTAGGTCGCTCCCCCCGCCACACAGCTCCGCCTGTGTTGTCCGCCCGCTGCTGCTGGTAAGAACGCCCTTCCCTTTTTCCTTCTGTACCCCCGTTGCCCCATTTGTACTGTGCCCGCATTTGTCTGTTTTCTCGCCCCTCTTTTTCCTTCTGTACCCCCGTTGCCCCTTTTGTACTGTGCCCGCATTTGTCTGTTTTCTCGCCCCTTTTTTTCCTTCTGTACCCCCGTTGCCCCTTTTGTACTGTGCCCGCATTTGTCTGTTTTCTCGCCCTTTTTTTCCTTCTGTACCCCCGTTGCCCCTTTTGTACTGTGCCCGTATTTGTCTGTTTTCTCGCCCCTTTTTTTTCCTTCTGTACCCCCGTTGCCCCTTTTGTACTGTGCCCGCATTTGTCTGTTTTCTCGCCCCTTTTTTTCCTTCTGTACCCCCGTTGCCCCTTTTGTACTGTGCCCGCATTTGTCTGTTTTCTCGCCCATTTTTTTCCTTCTGTACCCCCGTTGCCCCATTTGTACTGTGCCCGCATTTGTCTGTTTTCTCGCCCTTTTTTTTTTCCTTCTGTACCCCCGTTGCCCCATTTGTACTGTGCCCGCATTTGTCTGTTTTCTCGCCCCTTTTTTTTTTTTTTCCTTCGGTACCCCCGTTGCCCCTTTTGTACTGTGCCCGCATTTGTCTGTTTTCTCGCCCCTTTTTTTCCTTCTGTACCCCCGTTGCCTCTCGCCATTCCCGCCGCTGCGTCCCTGCGGCCCCGCCCCTGACTGCCCATTCGCTGCCCCTGCCTCCCGCCTCCCAGCTGCTCCTCCCTCCCACCTCCCCATAAATGGCGGCCGCTGCGCGGTGAGGAGAGCGACCCTTGACCTTGCCAGGTAGGTCGCTCCCCCGCCACACAGCTCCACCTGTGTTGTCCGCCCGCTGCTGCTGGTAAGAACGCCCTTCCCTTTTTCCTTCTGTACCCCCGTTGCCCCATTTGTACTGTGCCCGCATTTGTCTGTTTTCTCGCCCCTTTTTTTCCTTCTGTACCCCCGTTGCCCCATTTGTACTGTGCCCGCATTTGTCTGTTTTCTCGCCCCTTTTTTTACTTCTGTACCCCCGTTGCCCCTTTTGTACTGTGCCCGCATTTGTCTGTTTTCTCGCCCTTTTTTTCCTTCTGTACCCCCGTTGCCCCTTTTGTACTGTGCCCGCATTTGTCTGTTTTCTCGCCCCTTTTTTTCCTTCTGTACCCCGTTGCCCCTTTTGTACTGTGCCCGCATTTGTCTGTTTTCTCGCTCCATTTTTTTCCTTCTGTACCCCCGTTGCCCCTTTTGTACTGTGCCCGCATTTGTCTGTTTTCTCGCCCCTTTTTTTCCTTCTGTACCCCCGTTGCCCCATTTGTACTGTGCCCGCATTTGTCTGTTTTCTCGCCCCTTTTTTTTCCTTCTGTACCCCCGTTGCCCCATTTGTACTGTGCCCGCATTTGTCTGTTTTCTCGCCCCTTTTTTTCCTTCTGTACCCCCGTTGCCTCTCGCCATTCCCGCCGCTGCGTCCGCTGCGGCCCCGCCCCCCTGACTGCCCATTCGCTGCCCCTGCCTCCCGCCTCCCAGCTGCTCCTCCCTCCCACCTCCCCATAAATGGCGGCCGCTGCGCGGTGAGGAGAGCGACCGTTGACCTTGCCAGGTAGGTCGCTCCCTCCGCCACACAGCTCCGCCTGTGTTGTCCGCCCGCTGCTGCTGGTAAGAACGCCCTTCCCTTTTTCCTTCTGTACCCCCGTTGCCCCATTTGTACTGTGCCCGCATTTGTCTGTTTTCTCGCCCCTCTTTTTCCTTCTGTACCCCCGTTGCCCCTTTTGTACTGTGCCCGCATTTGTCTGTTTTCTCGCCCCTTTTTTTCCTTCTGTACCCCCGTTGCCCCTTTTGTACTGTGCCCGCATTTGTCTGTTTTCTCGCCCCTTTTTTTCCTTCTGTACCCCCGTTGCCCCATTTGTACTGTGCCCGCATTTGTCTGTTTTCTCGCCCCTTTTTTTTTCCTTCTGTACCCCCGTTGCCCCATTTGTACTGTGCCCGCATTTGTCTGTTTTCTCGCCCCTTTTTTTCCTTCTGTACCCCCGTTGCCCCTTTTGTACTGTGCCCGCATTTGTCTGTTTTCTCGCCCCTTTTTTCCTTCTGTACCCCCGTTGCCCCTTTTGTACTGTGCCCGCATTTGTCTGTGTTCTCGCCCCTTTTTTTTTCCTTCTGTACCCCCGTTGCCCCATTTGTACTGTGCCCGCATTTGTCTGTTTTCTCGCCCCTTTTTTTCCTTCTGTACCCCCGTTGCCCCTTTTGTACTGTGCCCGCATTTGTCTGTTTTCTCGCCCCTTTTTTTCCTTCTGTACCCCCGTTGCCTCTCGACATTCCCGCCGCTGCGTCCCCTGCGGCCCCGCCCCCCTGACTGCCCATTCGCTGCCCCTGCCTCCCGCCTCCCAGCTGCTCCTCCCTCCCACCTCCCCATAAATGGCGGCCGCTGCGCGGTGAGGAGAGCGACCCTTGACCTTGCCAGGTAGGTCGCTCCCCCCGCCACACAGCTCCGCCTGTGTTGTCCGCCCGCTGCTGCTGGTAAGAACGCCCTTCCCTTTTTCCTTCTGTACCCCCGTTGCCCCATTTGTACTGTGCCCGCATTTGTCTGTTTTCTCGCCTTTTTTTTTCCTTCTGTACCCCCGTTGCCCCTTTTGTACTGTGCCCGCATTTGTCTGTTTTCTCGCCCCTTTTTTTCCTTCTGTACCCCCGTTGCCCCTTTTGTACTGTGCCCGCATTTGTCTGTTTTCTCGCCCCTTTTTTTCCTTCTGTACCCCCGTTGCCCCTTTTGTACTGTGCCCGCATTTGTCTGTTTTCTCGCCCCTTTTTTTCCTTCTGTACCCCCGTTGCCCCTTTTGTACTGTGCCCGCATTTGTCTGTTTTCTCGCCCCTTTTTTTCCTTCTGTACCCCCGTTGCCCCATTTGTACTGTGCCCGCATTTGTCTGTTTTCTCGCCCTTTTTTTTTCCTTCTCTACCCCCGTTGCCCCATTTGTACTGTGCCCGCATTTGTCTGTTTTCTCGGCCCTTTTTTTCCTTCTGTACCCCCGTTGCCTCTCGCCCTTCCCGCCGCTGCGTCCCCTGCGGCCCCGCCCCCCTGACTGCCCATTCGCTGCCCCTGCCTCCCGCCTCCCAGCTGCTCCTCCCTCCCACCTCCCCATAAATGGCGGCTGCTGCGCGGTGAGGAGAGCGACCCTTGACCTTGCCAGGTAGGTCGCTCCCCCCGCCACACAGCTCCACCTGTGTTGTCTGCCCGCTGCTGCTGGTAAGAACGCCCTTCCCTTTTTCCTTCTGTACCCCCGTTGCCCCATTTGTACTGTGCCCGCATTTGTCTGTTTTCTCGCCCCTCTTTTTCCTTCTGTACCCCCGTTGCCCCTTTTGTACTGTGCCCGCATTTGTCTGTTTTCTCGCCCCTTTTTTTCCTTCTGTACCCCCGTTGCCCCTTTTGTACTGTGCCCGCATTTGTCTGTTTTCTCGCCCCTTTTTTTTCCTTCTGTACCCCCGTTGCCCCATTTGTACTGTGCCCGCATTTGTCTGTTTTCTCGCCCCTTTTTTTTCCCTTCTGTACCCCCGTTGCCCCATTTGTACTGTGCCCGCATTTGTCTGTTTTCTCGCCCCTTTTTTTCCTTCTGTACCCCCGTTGCCCCTTTTGTACTGTGCCCGCATTTGTCTGTTTTCTCGCCCCTTTTTTTCCTTCTGTACCCCCGTTGCCCCTTTTGTACTATGCCCGCATTTGTCTGTTTTCTCGCCCCTTTTTTTCCTTCTGTACCCCCGTTGCCCCATTTGTACTGTGCCCGCATTTGTCTGTTTTCTCGCCCCTTTTTTTCCTTCTGTACCCCCGTTGCCCCTTTTGTACTGTGCCCGCATTTGTCTGGTTTCTCGCCCCTTTTTTTCCTTCTGTACCCCCGTTGCCTCTCGCCATTCCCGCCGCTGCGTCCCCTGCGGCCCCGCCCCCCTGACTGCCCATTCGCTGCCCCTGCCTCCCGCCTCCCAGATGCTCCTCCCTCCCACCTCCCCATAAATGGTGGCCGCTGCGCGGCCGCGCAGCGGACGTGCGCAGCGGGCGCGCCGAAGGCAAGCCCGTCTGCGCCCGTCCGCGACTGGACCGCGCCCAGCGCCAGAACCCCTGGCCCCCGCAGCAGCCAACCCACCCACCGGACCTACGACACCGCCTCCCTCAACGCACTCAACACCGGCCGAATCCCCGGCTGCCACCGTGCCACCCCAGGACGCACCCACGGACCCTTCGCCTGCCAATCTTGCAAGTTCTCCTGCCTCCGGACCTGCACCGCACCCGCCACGCCGAGCACCAGCAGCAACCACCTGAAGTGCATCCTGCTCAACACCCGCTCCGTCCACAGACACGCCGTGGAACTTTGGAACCTGCTCGACTCCACATCACCAGACGTCGCTTTCCTCACGGAAACATGGATGAACGCCTCCTCAGCGCCCGACATCGCCATCGCCATCGCCATCCCGGACGGATACAAGATCACCCGAAAGGACCGCGCCAACCAGACCGGAGGAGGCATCGCCATCGTCCACAAGAACACCATCCGCATTACGACCAACTCCGACGACACCTTCACAGCCGGCGAACACCTGCACTTCCAGATACACACCGACCCCAAGACCACCCTCAGAGGCACCCTCATCTACAGACCCCCAGGACCACGCACACAATTCAGCGAAGACATCGCCGACCTCATCAGCCCGCACGCCCTCCTCTCGGCCGACTACATCCTCCTTGGGGACCTCAACTTCCACCTAGAGAACAACAACGATCGCAACACCACCACCCTGCTGGACAACCTCGCCAACCTCGGACTCAAGCAACTGGTGACCACCCCCACACACCACGCCGGCCACACGCTTGACCCCGTCTTCTCCTCCAGCAAGGACATCTCCTTCAGCCACACCACCGGACTCCACTGGACAGACCACAGCTGCGTCCACTTCAGCTTCAGCAGGACCACCACGCACCACCACCCGCAACAGCTCCCGCGCAGAAGCTGGAACAAGATCACCACCGACCAACTCACCACATCCCTGAGCCAGAACCCTCCCGCCAGCTCAACGAACCCCAACCAAGCCGCCAGCAACCTCACAAGATGGAATACCAACTGCGCTGACATCCTCGCCCCATTGAAGACCCCCCCAATCAGACCCGGCAACAAGAAAGCACCCTGGTTCACCGACGAACTCAAGAAATCCAAGAAGAACTGCTGGGCCCTCGAGAAAGCATGGCGCAGAGACCCGACTGCAGACAACATGACCACCCTCAAACACGCCACCCAAAAACACCACCAGCGGATCCACACCACCAAGAAAACCGCATTCAAGGAACGACTGGACAACAACGCCCACAACAGCAAGGAACTCTTCATCATCGTCAAAGAGCTCTCGAACCCCAGCGCCGGAAACAACGACATCACCCCTCGCAAGACCTCTGCAACTCGCTCGCCTCGTTCTTCCACAGCAAGATCGCAGACATACACAACAGTTTCAGCACACAGCCGACGTACCCTACAACCGTTCCAACGTCCCCCACCTCCACCCTCCGAGCCTGGACCCCGATCAACACCGAAGACACTATCCGCACGATGAACTCCATCCACTCCGGATCACCAACCGACCCCTGCCCTCACCACATCTTCAACAAGGCCGACGCCGTCATCGCACCCCACCTCCGGGACATCATCAACACCTCCTTCGACACCGCCACCTTCCCAGAGAGCTGGAAGCACGCCGAACTCTGCGCCCTACTGAAGAAACCGTCAGCGGATCCCACCGACCTCAAAAACTACCGCCCCATCTCGCTCCTTCCTTTTCCTGCCAAAGTCATCGAGAAGACCGTCAACAGACAACTGGCCGCCTTCATCGAGACGAATGGATCCCTCGACCACTCATAGTCCGGCTTCCGGGCCAACCACAGCACCGAGACCGCCCTCATCGCAGCCACCGACGACATCCGAGCCCTGCTCGACAACGGGGAAACAGCGGCCCTCATCCTCCTGGACCTCTCCGCAGCGTTCGACACAGTCTGCCACCGCACCCTAGTGCAACGCCTGAACAACGTCGGAATCCAAGAGAAGGCACTGGAGTGGATCATCTCCTTCCTCGCCGGAAGAACCCAGAGAGTCCGCCTCCCCCGTTCAGTTCCGAGGCCACCGAAGTCATCTGCGGCGTACCACAAGGATCATCACTCAGCCCCACCCTCTTCAACGTCTACATGAGCCCCTCGCAGCCATCGCACGCCAACACAACCTCAACATCATCTCCTACGCCGACGACACCCAGCTGATCCTCTCCCTCACCAACGACCCCACAACCGCCAAAACCAACCTACATGAAGGGATGAAGGACGTAGCCGAGTGGATGAGGAACAGCCGCCTGAAACTGAACTCAGATAAGACGGAAGTCCTCATCCTAGGATCATCACCCTCCGCCTGGGACGACTCCTGGTGGCCCCCTGCCCTGGGCAACGCACCCAAACCAACGGACCACGCACGCAACCTGGGCTTCATCCTGGACTCCTCCCTCTCAATGACCAGACAAGTCAACGCCGTCTCCTCGTCTTGCTTCAACATCCTACGCATGCTGCGGAAGATCTTCCGGTGGATCCCCACCGAAACCAGGAAGACGGTCACCCAGGCCCTCGTCACCAGCCGACTGGACTACGGCAACTCCTCTACGCCGGAACCACAGCCAAACTTCAGAAAAGACTCCAACGCATCCAGAACGCCTCAGCTCGACTCATCCTGGACATCCCCCGACACAGCCACATCGCCGGACACCTGAGAGACCTGCACTGGCTCCCCGTCAGCAAGAGAATCACGTTCCGACTCCTCACCCACGCACACAAAGCTCTCCACAACCAAGGCCCCAGATACCTCAACGACCGTCTGACCTTCTACACTCCCACCCGCCAGCTACGATCGACCAACCACGCCTCGCCGCCGTCCCCCGCATCCGAAGAGCCACAACGGGAGGAAGATCCTTCTCCTACCTGGCTGCCAAGATGTGGAACTCCCTACCCATCCACCTCCGCCTGACCCAAGACCACCTCTCCTTCAGGAAGCAACTCAAGACCTGGCTGTTCGAACAGTAGCGGACCCCCCTCCCCCTAGCGCCTTGAGACCCTCCGGGTGAGTAGCGCGCTATACAAATGCTTGATTGATTGATTGACCCTGCGTGACTTTTCCTCTCCTTGTAAATACAGCCCCTTCACACGCAGCACTCTGCGTTGAAGGGGCGTTCCATGGGTGTTGCTGTGGGTGTTCCCATGCAACACCCATGGAACAAGACACATCTCCAGATTTACGAAAAATTGTAAATCTGGAGATGCGTCTGAATGCTACGCCACCCTAGAGGTGGCGTAGCGATGCGCAATGATCATTTCTCCTCGTTTTTTCCTCTTTCAATGCGTGCTGCATTCTACAGCACGCATTGAAAGAGGAAAATGCCTGTAGTGATTGTTTTTGTGCAGGAAGGTGCCCCTTCCTGCACAAAAACAATCTCCCCACGACGCAGGCATCCTTGCACCATGGTTCAAGGGTGCCTGCGCCAGCGCATGGCTGCAGTTTGTGTGCCAGCGCAGGGGGAAGCACAGAGATGCGACATATTCTTGTAAATATGTCGCACCCCTGTGCTTCGGAAGTGCTGCAGCGTGGCGCAGCCAAAGGGCTTGCAGTGCCACGCTGCGGCACTTCCTTGTAGATCTGCCCCAATGTGCCTTACTCTAACAATGAGATCATACAAACGCACCTGTAAAGAAGAGGAGAATATTGCAACCCGAACAAACTTTCACGTTGAAGGTTAAACATTAAGATTCAAATGTTAAGGCCTTTGGTGAAGTTAACGTCGCAAACATTCAATACACATTTAAATACATGGTTATGGACACATGTACAGCTTTAATGTAAATTCAGATTACTATTGAATGAATACATGATTCTACAGAATTAACAATATTACTCAAACCACACTAATGTAGATATGTATATGAACTTTAATTTGGTGACACTGTAAGGAAAACATTAGTATGCACACTCATCTATATGTTTGAAGTATGCAGCGAATGCACCTTCACTATTTCAGTCAAGTGCATCACTTTATGTTCATGATAATAAAGCACTCAAATATATGGTACTACATGTACTTAAATGTATATCATATTTGTAACGTGAAAGGGAACAGCCAAAATGACGTTGCTCCACTACTACTGCTGCTCAAATGTTCTGTTATTTCTTTTTCTGTACATTTTATAAAACTGTATCTGATAGACCAAGAACCTATTTGGCCAAATTGTGTTAATTAACCTTGGTAATATTAGCATGGCTCTCTTTGGGCTTAACAGATAAAAGCAGCGCAGTTTTAAACAGATGTAGTGTGGCATCGTGATTGCTAGAAGATAGTGAGGCATTAATGGTAGAAAATTGACTGCTGAAACCAAGTAGAGCCAGTTGAGTCCTCAGCACTTGCTTTTCACTTCCTATTTGGCTACTCCTCTACGTTTACAGATTCTTGGCCTAGCCCAGCATGGTGCGTGCAGCCTGTTTTAGAATATGAACTTTTTAGTGTAACTTTCTGATATTTCACAGAAAGGTCATCTGTTATGACTCCTTGTTCTACAATAACACTGACTGTGGCATAGGTTTACTCATTCACCAATCTAATATGGATGATTATGTACATTTACCATAAATCCCTCTTTTCCTCCAAACATCTGTCTCTGAAGGAGTTTCTGATACAGATGTTGCAACATTTTGGTAGCTCTGCTCTTGTTTGATTGCGTTAATTGCTTTGCATATATGGATGCAAGCAATTGATGGGAACTCATGCCTCACCGAGTCTGTTTACTTTGCCCAAGCAACTCCCTAACACAGCACTGTAGAAGCTTCTAGGTCTTTAGCTATTGCAATACTCTTGCGCTCTTAAAAACTCTGTTGTGTCTGTAGAAAACTTACAAAAGAATACCAAATTTTTCACTCTGCCACTCATGCTGGTTTTAATTAATTTTATTCATGCATACCTATTATTCGAGGGATATGTTAGTCCCAAGTCCATGTTTCTGACCACTATCAAGAGACAGCCTGGTCTCCACATATATACACTAAGCATTCAAATGTTTATACCATTAACCTTACTCTGCTAACCTACTCATAACTAATATGGTATAGTTGCTTCCCCAATAGAGTAGAGTAACATATCACATAGCTTTGTCCATGAGGTGGGCTTACTAAGCTTTTAGTCCCTGCAGCTGGACAGGTTCATGGTGGGTGGCGGGAATCTCAGAGGCCCTTACCTTAGTGCATGTTTTGATGCTTTGGTGGCAGGTACTTGTATGCCAGTCATAATCAAATAAAATATATTTCTCAATAATAGGACATTTGTTTTCAAAATTAACTATACATTTTAGAGAAGGTTTTCATAAGAATCTTCAACCTTCCTTTCATTATTCATGCCCTTCTCCATGAGGGTTTGAGGGACTATTTTCCTGTACCTCTTAGAACTGGTCAGATTGAGTTCTAGTTATGGCACTGCACCAGCAGCTCTAAGTGTTCCTCTCTAGATCTATGTATTATGCCTCCTGGGGCGAGAGAGGAGACATTTTGAAATCACACTGATCTATGCCTGTGTGTAGCTTGATCTGAGTTCAGAGATGATGTGAGATTCAAAAAGCCATGTAGAGCTAGGCTCAGGTCCTAACCGCCATAACCGAAAATACAATCGCAAGGGATGGATTGACACACAAAATATGTGGTAAATAGATTAAAGAACATTGGAGGTTAAGGAAAAATAGGCAATAGGAAAATGTTGTGTTAGTAATGTCGATACGATCATAGATTTCAGAGAGTTAGTATTGGAAATGAAGCCCAAGCACAACGAAAATGGAGGGTAATGGTGTAGCATCCTACCTCCACCTATGTTGGATTAGAAATGCCATGAAGGAACCAATATGGGCAACTGTTAATGATGTGCCAGACGCTCATCAGAGACAGCAGCACATAGAAGGCAGAGAGTTCTTGGTTTCCACGTTTAGCGCGTGGTGAGGCAGCACGTTCTAGGTTCCAGATGCGGCCCGTGCAAGTAAGAGCAATGGGGCGGTGAGCCAGGTGGGGGGATTTTGACAGAAGACCACGAGGGAAAATTAATTATTTATTTAATTTTCCTCTGTGGTCGTCTGTCGAAACCCCCCCAACACGGCGCCACCGCCCCACCGCTCTTACCTGCATGGGCCGTGGCTGCTTGGTTCCTATTCTCTGCACACAAGAAGGCATCTCTTCTTTGAACCCTCAGACCACATCGACATTTCCACAATCACCTAAATGGATGGTCTATGGTTTCCGCAGAGCACTGGGCTTGAAGACTGGCAGCTGAGGTAGGGAAGTATGCAGGGGAAGAGGGATGTCACACCTATCTCTGAAGATGTAGACATGGCTAGCCTTATTTGTAACCCATCCTAAAATTGTGGTATTTCCAGTGAGTAATTCACTGCAGTTCTTAGTCCAATCTTTTTTCCTGTGTATTCACTTTCTATGTACACCATATATAAATAGGCACTGATAAAATATAGATATGCTGGAGCACATTCATTGCCTTGTTTTATTTATTTCCCACTTGCTATCAATTCTGACCCTGATTTAACTCTTCTTTGTAGCTGTATTCCTGCCTAGATTTCTATTTCTGAAAGATCAAAAATATATGCTGGGCTGTTTCTCAACTCTAATTGAGGGTAGGTTATGAGCATTGTTTTGCAAAACTTTTATTATTCAATTATCTAAAATTATGAACTAAGAATGCCAAGAAGTATTCTTCTGCCTTTTTTGGCTTTTTCCAGAGGCACAGACTGGCGATGCACTTTCCTCCTTCAATCAATAAAAAAACTCAGTAGATTTTCACAGCATCCAGTACTCAACAGTAACCTTATTTTTAGCTTATTACACGAAATGTGGCTCAGAATGAAAAGGAACATGATAGGTGGTTTCTTTTGTTAATTAATGGTAGAGGTTTCTTTCATAGGAATGAAAATATGGCTACAAAACTACTTGATTGACCTTTGATTAAAATTTCCACCATTTGAACAATATATACGCTAAGGAAATCCTACTTTTTTGTGATTCCTTGATCTGTAGTGACTAACTTGCACATTTGGACCTCTGTGTACTGAAAGACAGCTAAGGACCTCGAAGAACGTGTTTCACCTAAAACTGGCAATTAACCCTTTAAGTGCGCCCGTCGTCCAACGGCCATCCCGAGCACTACCTCGGTAGTGCTGCGCACGTCCGTTGGCCGACGCGGCCCCGCCCACATAATGGAACGCCCCGCACTGCGGCGAAATTATCGCCGCGGTAAACGGGTTAAGTGGCAAGCATTTATGGGTATATTTTACATTTAATTAAGGCCACTGTAAAACTGTGCAACAACTGTCCAAATGAGAGAAAGGAAAACAATATATGTACCTTGGTTTTAGACTACCCACATGGGGGACTTTAAAATCTTGACCGGTGAGCGGAACAAGCCGCTAAAGCAGTAATATGTAAGAGTGTGTAGTGAAGCCAAGAGAGCAGTTGGAGAATGTTTAACAGTGCCAGTCTTATACAGTATGTTAACTTGCATGTTTCTGCATTAGGTCTTTGTTAAATTAAAGTCCTTACACAAATGTCTTGGTATGAGAATGTGGATTATTATTTGGAGAGGATGTGAGTCCTCATCAAGTAATAATGTCACAATTCCGTACCTGGTCCAGTTAGGCCTCATTCCTTTAAACCTGAGCTCACCTTTTGGTAGCTTTGGCACAGAACAGGCAGGTTTAGCTTAGGAGAAATGTGTAAAGCATCTGTCAGTACCAAAAACAGTTAAAAAGTAGAAAACAAAACACAATAAAAATCCCACTCCAATTTTAAACAGACAGCAAACTTTAATGAACAAATAAACATAAAAACAACAGAAATCATATGTAGGGAGTGAAAATATGATCTTTAAGTAAAAAACTGAGCCTAAAAGCACAACACACGTATTGTGCTTATCTGGTCATGCTAGACTGGGTCCAAATCAAAGGTTAAGGCCGAGTTACTGCTGGTTGGGTACAAGGACCAGGTTTGTTTGGAGAAAGTCCTCGTCAACGGGTTGTCAGTGGGTCAGGTTACAGGCTGGATCGACAACAGCAGCCTGGTGAAGCACATGTGCTCGGTGTAGCCCTGGTGGTAACCTGGTGGTAACCTTGGCACAGTCAGTGTCAACACCAGGAAAACTCTGAATGGGTGAATTAAATAATCTGTAGCCAGGAAGGCCTCATCAGTGGTTGAATGCTGTTTTAAAACCAGTTTCTGTGAAGTCTTTCTACATTCAGACTTAGAAACGTATCTGGAAGTTGATATCCTTTCAGCGAGGGAAGCTGGTGAGTTGAATTGGACGTTGGGGGTTGTAGCTTCAGTGTCAGTCCCAGTCTCCTCTGGTCATCTGGAGAAAAATTTCTGAATATGTTTCTAAGTGTCACGTTTTGCAGATGTTAGGGTAAGAGGAGTACACTCGAACACCAGGCAAGGGTCCCAGACCATTTGGGTACCACAAAGGGGTTTTTACTCACTCTCCCAGAAGCTTCCAGCAGGGCCCAGGGCAAAGCCAGTTGGAACTGGTCAGCTTGGTTCATAGAAAAGGCAGGTTTCTTGCAGCTTTTGTGGCACCGTAGCTTAGCAGAAGTTCAGCCAACTGACCCTTGGTGTCCACATCTTAGTCCTGGGTACAAATGGGAACAAGTCCAGCCCTGGGGGTCTCTCTCCAAAAATTCAACAGCAGGTAAAGTCCCTTTTCTGTCTTCCACAATGCCCAAATGTTTTCTGAAGATGTTATCCAGAGGTGCCTCATTTATGTCTAGCACTATCTTGTGGGTGTGGGAGACTCCCTGACAAATAGAGAAAACGTTCCTAGGGGTAACGCTACTCACGCTGACATATTTCCTGGGGATGTGGCCCTAAAGAATACCACAGCACACGGATTTGCCAAAATTAATATGGCAGAACCTTTCTTCCCCAGTGAAGAACTCTAGGCACAACCCTGAAGTGTGTCAAGGGAAATGAAAAACTCTCATTGAAAATCAGCTACCTAGCTAACTTGCATGTGCCTATCCAATAACTAATAATCAAGGGCCAAAAGTGCGTGTTTCCATCATAGGGTATTGTAGCTTTGTCATTGTCAGAGCTTGCTTTAAATATAAAAGCATAATTGTGAAACTTGACTTTAGAACATGCTTAGGAACTTATAATCTTCTTGCATTTTATGAAATAGAGAATACCAAATTCATTGTAAAAATTTCAGAAAGATGCTAAATTTTGCCTCAGATCTTACAGACACCCATCTGCTTTGTCATTAACTAAATTTCTCCAATTTAGAGCTCTACCCAGGAAGGTGTGATGCTCATTCATTAAGTCATCTACCGAGGCATGTTTTGCTGTTAATGCTCCCGGGAGCAATAGGTGAATGCTCCCATTTTCTGTACCACCGGGGCACTGTTATATTATAGAAGGAGTCACAAATGCTTGTCCAGCTAATTCTACGATTCAGATGGTGCTAATGCACAAACAGTGCCAAACTATCTGATGAGGCCCCTATGCAAATGAGGGGAACACTTTCCCCCTGCACTTGTGCTGTATAATGGATGCAAGCACAAAGGGAGAGAGGCCGTAAGGAGGCACAATGGATGTGCGCCACAAAAAAGTGGTGACCAGTCAGTGCGTCTCCTGAAGGCAGCCCTCTGGATGTTAGAATGTGGGTCCCAAGGTCTCTCCAGATACATTCCTGCATGCAGTTGTAGTGGCTCACTACACCAGTGTGCCGGTGTCCTCTCTTTGAAGTGCAGATGGGTAACATCTGCACAGTGAAAAACAGAGCAGGTGCTTTAATGAGGTGCTCTGTATTTTACTGATGCACTGTGCCCAGGGCCGTTGCAAGTTTGCCTCTGCCTGGGGCAGTGAATTATCAGTAAGCGGGTGCACTGTTCCTGTCTGTGCATGGCACACCAATTTGAAGGTGTGCTTCAACGCAAATATGGACAGTGTATACCCCGTTTGTAATACAGCCCCTGGGGGATAATGTCCCTTTTAGCACAGCAGCTCTGCTGGGACTCCTTCACCAGGGTAGGGCAACTAAAATGACACCCTATTTTTATTAAGTTGTTGAGGAAGGAAAGAGGGAAGTGGAGACAACTAGGGGGATATTTACAAAGAACCGTCTTGGCTTAACACCACGCTTCACCACCAGGGCACTTATAATTGTTGAACGCCCACCGCAAAACCCATTGCCCACCCCTTTCACGCTCAGTATAGCGTGTAAGGGTGTCTTATTTACAAGGCAGCGTTAAGCCACGTTAAGTGGCTTAACACTGCCTTGTAAAAAGGGGAAGCCTGTATCGCCACCACAACGTCAAAAGAGTGACATTCTGGTGGCGATAGGGCCTTGTAAATATGCCCCCTAGCCTGCAGAAAATCAGACACAGACTAAAGGAGCTTTAATCTACATGTCAAAGGCACGTGCATTGTAACTGGGCTTTTAAAGCAAGCTTTCACACCCACAGACCTACTGACGTTTCCCACCTATAGGGTATTAGTAGGCACAAGACACGTTTTCCTAGGTTTTCCATTGGTGGGGGCATCATTTTGATAGGCAAGACCAAGGTTCAGCTTCGGATCAAAGACAGCTGAGCTAGGCTTCCATCATCTTGAATAACACTAAAAGTAATTTTTTGTCACAAGGCACTGGCAGAGGAAGTACTGAAACGTTAGGGAGGAAATAGGATGGGAGCTTTACAATGATAGGTTCAAAGATTTTCACCAACATCAAAATCAAAACACTGCTTGAATTTGATGAAATGAAGACAAGGAAAACTGCTCTTCGAATACACCGTCTGCTTGATTAGAATCGAGGACTTGAATCATGCTTTCTCTTGAACCTGGGTTCACAGGCAGATAAAGGATAAGAAGTCATTTTGAAAGATGAACAAGCGTATCAGAGATACTATACTTTAGCTAGAGTCCTGGATGAAGAAAATTATTAACCCTTCAAATTTTATCTGTGCCCTATTATTATAGTAGCTGTTCCTGGACTGTTTGGAGCGGATGTTCTGACAGTACACAACATGGGTGTTGTATTGCATAGCTGCAGAGTACAACGTGATAACATGAATGTGGTAAGTTCCCCCGTTCCTTTGTCTGTCAATCAATCAATCAATAAGCTTTATTCGGTTTTTAAAAGAAACCATAAAAGCACACAATTGAAAAACGTACAATAAATACCACTTCTAATTTGTCACAAAGAAAGAAAGACTCAGAAATCCATCTAAAATAGTCTGCAAATCACAAGGTTAAAACTTAGACAGAGGGGGGGCGGGCTTGCTGTGATTTAAAAAAAAATACTAGAAAAAGATGTCCAAACTGCTGTTGTGTGGCTGCAAAGCAGCAATTTTAACATGTCCCTTAATAGCGAATGGTCAGTTGTGGGTCTCTTTATTTACAGACCCCCAGGCCCGGCAAGAGCATTTATTAATGCATTGGCTGAGACAGCGCCCCCTTATGCCATCCGCTACCCCAATTTTGTAATTTTGGGGGATCTGAATTTACATTTGGACGATAAGGATAATCGAGAAATTGGTGAGATGACAAGGGGACTAAAAGCCATGGGCTTAGAACAGCTGATCCATACCTCCACGCACATTAAGGGCCATATTTTAGACAATATTTTCTCTAACAGTACACAAGTAGACGTGTTATCACCTGTGCCTGTAGTCTGGTCTGACCATTCGATTCTCCCATTTAGGATTGTGAATCCGAGAAAGGTCCCCCGCAATCTGGAAAAGCAACCAGAGCCCATAATGACCTGGAAATGGGCTCTACTTACCCACGACACTTTTAGGGATAAGTTGGCCTCAAGCGTTCCTGAATTAAGGGATGACACCCAGATAGCAGATAATCAAGTCTCTCTGTGGATTAAGGAGGTATGGACTCCTTAATACCGCTGAAACCCGGTAAGAGTGCCCGTCTAACTCCATCGGCAAAATGGTTCTCAGAGGAACTGGCATTGTTGAGAACTGAATGCAAACGCCTCAAACGCCGCTGGAGGGTGAACTATCAGAATGAAAATAAGCTGAAATACTTAGAAGCACTCAAGTTCTATCATCAACAGATTAGGAGAGCACAAAGGGAGTTCTACATTGAGCAAATCAAATCAGTTAAAAACTCCTCTAAGAACATATTTAGTGTTGTCAAACAACTTACTTCCCTTGAACGTGTCACAGCAATTCTGCCTGCTTCGGCAGACTACTGTAATAAAGTAGCTGGTTTTTTCTTGGGAAAGATAGAGAAAATATATGCTACCTTCCCTGAGAGTAGCAGGAATTATATCTTTGCTCCAGCTAAAAATGATACACGGGTTGAGGATAGGTTTATTTTTCATCCTCCTGAGGAAAGTGACGTGTTAAAACTTATGGAAGTAGTGAAATCCGGGTCTCCCCTGGATCTGATCCCCCGAGATTATTACTGCGAGGGAAAGAAGCCATTGTACCGGTTCTTACCAAACTGCTGAAGTTGTCCTTTAGCTCAGGGCAGGTTCCTAGCATTTGGAAACACGCTATGGTGGTACCACTGCTAAAGAAACCATCTTTAGATCCATCGCTCCCGGAAAATTTGAGACCTGTATCCTTGCTTCCCTATTTTGCTAAAATTGCGGAGAAACATCTGAATATTCAACTGACTACGTTCTTGGAAGGAAAACCGGTTCTCCACAAAACCCAGTCTGGCTTCAGGCCGCTTCACAGCACTGAATCTGCCTTACTGCTGGCCTCTGAGGCCATAAAAATTGCAGCTGACGAGGGAAGGACAACAGCATTGATTTTACTGGATCTGAGTGCGGCGTTTGATACGGTCTCCCACGGCCTTCTGTTGGAACGTCTGTGGGAGGCCGGTGTCAGAGGCGGCACATGGGAATGGATCAAGCACTTCTTGCAGAATAGATCCTTCCAGGTCTTACAACATCCTTTTAAGTCCGAGGTATGTCCTTTGTCTCAAAGGGGTACCACAGGGCTCGGCCCTCAGCCCAACTTTATTTAATGTGTACATGCGCCCTATTGCAGACATTGTGCTGAAACATGGGGTGAAACTGGTGTCATATGCTGATGACACTCAGTTGATTGTCACATTGGAGCAAAAGGAGGCAGAAGCTGCACCTAATTTCAAGGCCTGCCTGAGTGATCTTGCGAACTGGATGAAGTTCAGCTGCTTGCAATTAAATACAGGAAAAACGGAGGTGATGGTGGATGGCAAACAGCCCTCCTTGTGGTCACACTTCTGGTGGCCGGAGGAATTGGGACCAACACCGACTCCCAAAATTAAGGTTAAAAATTTGGGAGTCTGGTTCGACAACACCCTATCATTTACAGAGCAGATATCAGTTGTGGCTAGAACATGTTTTGGCATTCTAAGAATGCTGCGCAAAATCTTGGATATACTGCCATTAGATGCCAAAAGGACCATTGTGCAGGCCATTGTCACATCCCGTTTGGACTACTGTAACATTCTCTATCTGAGGGTTACTAAAAGAAATCTGAGCATCTTACAGAAGGTCCAAAATGCAGCAGCCCGGGTGATATTGAATATCCCTAGGCGGGGATCGGTGGGGGCAGCCTTGAGGGAATTACACTGGCTCCCTGTACAGGCGAGAATCACCTTTAAGGCTCTGTGTTTCTGCCACAGGATCCTCAATGAGAAAGGGCCAAGGTACCTGCGCCCATTACTCACTGCTTATGGACCTACCCGGAATCTGAGGTCTTTGGGCACTGCTAAGTTGGTAGTGACTAAGGTTCGCAAGGTACGGTCAGGAGGTAGATCCTTTGGTTTTCTTGTGGCTAAGGCCTGGAATAATCTACCTATGGAATTGAGGACCTATACATCGGAAACAATGTTTCGTAAAAAACTGAAAACCTGGCTCTTTCAGTCTCCCCCTGGGGATTGGTGCTAGTATTCTGATGGCAGGCCTTTCACGCATCTTAGGGCCTGGGGGGCCTCCAGGGGGGGGGGTTAGGGCTTGTGGTCATGGTCTGTGATGTCCTAGCGCGGGGACACTCCGTTGGAGTAACCAGGCGCTTTATAAGCTCAATAATAATAATAATCTCTATAATGTCTAGTGCAATCAGCAAAGCTTTAAATACATGTGCAAACAATGTTTAAAGACAGTCCTGATAAGTTGTTAAAACAACATTTTTTTCCTGTGTTACAGGGCAGATTTTAAAAAAGAACTTACACAGGAGCAAAAAAGGGGTGAACTAAGTTACTGAAGAAAAAGTAGGACTGTTCTACAGGTAACAAAGCCCAGGGTCCTCAAAATATGAACACACTGTCTAATTAAAAAGCTTAAATATGACGTTTCACTGAGCAGTTGTATTATTGTCTTACTTCTATCATTTTTGTGCTGCTGTCATCCTCTATTCATTTATGTTATTTCATCCTGTATTATTGAGTGACGTCTGGCACCTTGAAGCCTGATGTTTTTTTCTGGTATACGTGTATGCTATCAAATGAATTACTAATACTACTATAATCACTCACTGCCCCTAGAATCTGATCCAACGAAGAATAGAATCATGGGTAAAGAAAAGACAGGAGGAAGTACCAATATTTTCATGAGCAAACAAGACCCACACATCCTGATGCTGATCATAGATTACCAAGTGTCACATACATATCTCCCCATAAATGGAAGCAAGCTATAGCGAAATCAGTAGCAGCACGATGTAATGGGGTAAGGTTGAGGCCCCTGAGAAATGAAATAGGGATCCAAGAACACTACAGCTTTCAAAGCTGACAGGTGATATTTTGGCCTGCAATATTTTGGCTATGATATTAAGGTATAACAAAATTACCTACTCAATATTCAGCATCCATACCTATTCACAGTTAATTGACTGATATAAAATGTAAGCAGAATAAAATAAACTTCTTCAAGGACTCCCAGTAGGTGGAACTGATCATGCTCTATAATAGACTCCATGACAGACACTAGACAACAGACCATAACATTAGAGGAACCTAAAGTAACATGATGGAGGGCTGCTAAAGAATACACAAACCACGAGAAAAAAATAACTATGCCTCATAGGAAACATTGCTTTTACCTGTACTGGTGGCTTCATATACTGAGTTACCATTAGGGTGTTTGAATTTGACAGCCTCATTTCGGCCCTCTTTGCCAAGTATATTTTAAAATCTCGTCAACTGGATGAACTTAACATAAATGGTGAAGTGTAAAAAATATTGAAATATCTCACTTTCGCACGAATATAAGTAGAGAAGATTTAGGTGAGGAGATACCAGATGGGAAGAATTTATGAATTCAACTTGTATTCATGCACCGTAACCAGTCTATCCCACTTAATCCACGAGAAAGGAGGCATAATTGTGGATACCCAGTTTTTCCTGGTGGAAGTGTGCATGAAACTCTCAGTTGTGTGGGGATTTAGGCTCCCAGTTACCAGCTGCTATAAGCAAGTGATAAATGAGTGTAAGGGTCCGGCACTGGGCTGGACTTGAGCCTTTGCAGGTGGAAGCATTACATTCTTCCCTCCTGACTTGGAAGCAGGTAAGGTGGAAGCTAGGGACCTGCAAGACCACAGCCAAAGCAATTTTAGCAGGTCGATTTTTCAGACTGTAAAATCGGGTCATGTATTTCCACACCCGAAAATACCAGATGTGGGATAACCGGGGCACCTACAATTGAGTGGAGCGATACTCCACCTGAAAATACCACTCAACTCATATTTATGTTTAGGTTTTTTCAGGTCTTATAAGTAGGCTCTGCAAGATAAAAAAGACTACAAACGTGCTTTTTGTTAAAATAATTAAAACATCCCCATGGAAATGTTTGTCAGTAGCAAATTTCCCCCCAACTACAAGGTTATACAAACTCCAGACACGTTGCACTTTATTGAAGCTGAAAAGCATTGATCTCTGTTCAGCTTTGGTCATTGAATTTAAATCTTATACACCCCTACTTACTAGTAGACAGCCCCATTATATGTTTTCTTTCACAGCTGTAAAGGAGGATGGATCAGCCCCATCAGGACATGATCCTGTCACGTGTACATCAGTCAGTTGTAGAACTCAACCACTGAGAAATATGAGGGGCATTGCCGGCATCATAGAAATATAACCACCAGGGGAAACAACGTACACAGTACATAGCAGAAGGCTAAAGAAGCTGCAATTCTCTTGGTAATAAAATTAGACAAGTGATAGAACTCCATGAAGTGCATTTCAATCCAAAAACAAACACCAAGCGGCCAGCAGTGCAATAAAGATTGTGAAAACCAAGTGACATGGGTAGGGTTGGATGATGAGAGGATTCATACCCATGTATGCTACTGACTTCAGTCCCTTATTTAAGTTTGAATGCCTAAAGACTTCAGGAGATCAACTAATATGTGGTGAGAGCCTTGCCACTTTTGGTGTGCGAGGAAACACTTTTTTTAGGTGTAATTTCTGAGAAAAGCAGATGTGGTAGCATTAGATAGAGCTGCAGTGGTTGATGACTGTGGTCCACTATGCAAGGGTCCGACTCTCTCTACTATAAGACCGTGGAGCAAACATCCCATACCTGAAGCACAGCCGTGGGTGGCTATGTACATGCACCAATACATGACCAACCATTGGGGATGTCCTTAAATTAGAGCCACCTGCGTTCATGAGAGTAGATAGGGTTACTGGCTTTCACGTCCAGACACTCATGGTCTCAACATAATATCTGTTTGAATAATTTTTATTCATTATACCTTTCCAAGGCCGTAAGGGAACATTGAAAATATATACATTTAAATTATCTTGCAGACTAAGGAATCTACCAGTGTCGGTATTTCTTAATATTTTGCGATTTTGCCTCGTTGCCTCCTTCAGTATTTTAGCTGTTTAACTCAGGTGCTTCATGCACATTGATATTTCAATTAATATTAGCTTTTGTTATTTTAAATTCTGACTTTCTATTTGCATTTTGTGGGGGTGGGGGGAGGGTTCCAATAGGTGCTTTAAGCAGGGGAGCTTGCTGTCACAGTAGGAATAAATGGGCTCTGATTCATCTTTTCTTTGACTGTGACTTTTTATTTTCATTTTAATTGAGAATATTTGCCTTTGTTACTTTCTGGTGTTGAAATAAGCTCCATGACCTTGTTCTGTATTCATGTGCTGATTTCCAGCTTCTTGAAGCAAGTGCTTTTCAGCGTCGTATTACAGAAATTTTGAGTGGCATAGAAAACAAGGTGTTCTTTCAGGATCATATCTTGGTTTTTAGGCGCAATGAGGTCGAACATAACAGACCCCTGAGTGGAGTGTTAAAAAGAATTGGGAAAGCTGGAATGACTTTGAGAAAGGAAAAATGTGTATTTGGGGTGCAAGAGGTTGATTATCTTGGTTAGCACATTACCAGTGATGGTATAAAGCCCAAACAGAACCGTGCAAGTGCAACCGTCAATGTGCAGACACCATGTGATAGAGATCAAGTAAGATCCTTTATGTGGCTGGTCGAAATTTGTGAGGTATTTTGCAGGAAAAATGGAACACTGAGGGAGTTGTTCAATCAATTAATCAATCAGGGTTTTGTAGAGCGCACTACTCGCCCGTGAGGGATTCCAAGGCGCTGGGGGGCGAGGGGAGGGTATGAGCAGCTCTGATGGGTTCATTCGAAGAGCCAGGACTTGAGGTCCTTTCTGAATTGGTGCAGTGTCGGGCTTCATCGGAGGTGGAGGAGGAGTTCGTTCCAGGTCTTGGCTGGGAGGTAGGAGAAGGATCTTCCAACTACGGTGGTCCGGTAGAAAAAAGGGACGGTGGCTACGGCGAGGTCGGCTGAGCGGAGGTTTCTCTTGGGGGCGTGGAAGGAGATTCGGTCGTTGAGGTATTGCGGTCCGGTGTTGTGGAGGGCTTTGTAGTGATGGAGCAGAGTAAATAAAATGTTTTAACCCCTAACAAATTTTATAAATAATTAATAAATATGTTCGTTTAAATGTATTAATCAACAATGTACGTGAGGGAAGGGTAACACGCAAGTATATGTGCTGAATAATCTATTTACAAATGTCTGTGTGTCTAATTATAACATAAAATAATTGCGTACTAAATAAATAATAAATGCATGATTTGTGCTTCATAGAATATAAACGTGACGTTGCAAAAACAATAGTGATGGTAAGTAAGGAACAGCTTAAATGTTGCTTTCTGCTAGGTAATAACTAATTGGGGTACGTAGATGACGGGAGGGAAATGAAAAGGCTATGTTTCTCTATTTTAATTATGTTTTATTTATTTCTAAATAGTGCTTCTAAGTCTAATCGAGTGGCGATATAAAATGGCTGCCGTTTTATTAGAGTACGCATGCGCTGAGAAAACGCATGACAAGGGAGAAAAAGTTGGAGAAAGACTGACCACGTGATGGTGCTGAAAGGCTAGGATGCAAGAATGGTCAAGGCTGATGTGACCTAATTGAACTGATAGTGTGCCGTGGTGATCAGCAGAGAATCGTGGGAAAACAGTTTTAAGAGAAAGGACAATGCCTGCAGAGTTCTCGAATGTATCGAAAGAAGTTACCAATGTACTGATCGAAGCGGATGGAAACATGTCTTGAACTGTGAGAAAGGAAATGAACATATGCATTCCAGAAGAACAAGCTGGATCCGGGAGAACTTGATTAAAAATGAATAAATGAACTGAGTGGACCAATGAAAGAAAAGAGCGTTATTAATGTTGCAACAATTTAGTTAGCAAAGTTAGAATTAGGGTATAAGAAGGCCTACTCTTAGTGGGAGGGGTAGTTGGTGTTGGAGTTGGTGGCTTCCAGTGCTTGGTGTTCCAGATCGATCCATTTTACTGAGCGGGAGATGCTGAAAGACTGTTAGATGAGACGGGTTGCGGTAGCTGATGCTGACGAGCTGAAGTTTCTGTTGCTGTCTTATTTTTCCAGTTGAGTATGAGAATCAGGTTATTTTTCAATTTTAAACTTAGGTTAGAAATCATTAGGCTAAAATTAGGAAGATAGGCAGGTAATTAGGATTTTTCTTCATGACAAAATTTCCTTTCTGCAATAAAATTGATTTTGCTTAATAAATATTTGAATTAATAATGAATGAATAATTGAATAAAAAGTCTAAATTCTTTTCCATGCTTTTAAAATTATATAAAATTTGAGATTCTTAAATCAAACGACTCAGTGATTATTTACTAAATGATTGTGAAATTAGTAATTGGTTATTGTGATTTAGCTGGTCTTGATCACTATGAACTGATTCTTTACTAGATGATCCATCGACAAAACAATGAGCAGGAATATCTTAAGAAATAACTAAGAAAGCGATAGGTTAAGGTAATAAGGTATCCCGGCTCCTTCCAGTGGTACATCATGATGATTTTTATTTAGTTTTTCTTTCTCCTAGGAGTATAGATTCGTAAAGGTGTAGAGGAAATCCAGGTGTGTGTGTGTGTGTTTGTTAGGCGATGTTATGGGCCCCATCGTCATGTGGATGTGAGAAAATATAAGTAGCCCCTGGATGACCGATAAGTGACCTAGGAGGAAATAGTTTTCATTGTATCCGCTGCATCAGATTTCTTGGTAGCAGAGTTATGGTTTCTATAGATTAGTTTGGGGATTATTGATTATTGATTATTTTGATGACTAATACTATATGTTGAGTCGCGTTATGTTATATGTGAGTTTTCACGCTTCTGGGATGTAGGAAGTGGAACACGTGTGGCAAGAGAAGTCACATGGAATTTGGTACATGGTCTGAATTCAATTTTTGGTAATAACACAGGTTGTGTTATGTTAGGGATTTCTGTACGAAAGGTGTGTAACTGAGATAGCAAATCACGTCTTCTTGTGAAACTCTGGCCTTAATTCTCAGGAGCATAGTCTCCACATGTGTCTTATCCCCAGAGAAACGGGTTTACTGTTTGCTTGAAAGAAGGGTAAGGTAGAGGGAAGTGCTACTTTATCGGCGAAAGTTAATAATTCTGTGGTAGGGTAGAGGTAAGCGCTGCCTACTGGAAATACAGGATTCTTGTGTAAAGGGACAAAGCTGTCACTTTTGTTTAGCGAATCAGACTATGGAATTGTTTTAAATGTTGTAACTAACGAAGAAACATTGAAAAGAAAAGTTGCCGATAATTTTTGTAAAGGAGGGGTAAAAGAGCAAGAGTGACATAGACAGTGCCGCGCTAGGATTGGATAGTGCGCTAGTCACGTGAACGCAAAGACAGGAGTGACGTAGAAAAGTGCCGCGTTAGGATTGGTTGGTCCGCGGAAGAAGGGAATCGTTCTGATTGGTGTGTTGGTGTGAGTCGCGCTGTGATTGGTTGAAGTTCCGTACACGGAACAGTGCTGGTTTTGAAGAGAAAAACCAATCAAAAACATGCCGTATTATGAATATGAAAGGGAGATAACGTCATGGACGACAAAAATTAAGAATTTCTTTAAGAAAGACAAAAAGGTTGTGACTAGAGAGGGACAAGTAATTCTTCCGTCGAAATCAGCAGCTTCACATATGATGCTGAAATATGGATATCATACATGCATATGGTTAGAAAATTGGGCAAAGTATACGAAGAATGATGGAGCATTAGCTTTCCCTGAGAATGGTTCATTTAGTGTAGCGGTTTTGCGAAATTTGAGAGAAAAGATGACACATTTAGAACCTAGACCTAGACCGACACAGTTTGAAGCGTTGACGGAATGGGAAGATGAGATGTATGAGCGAGAGAGATTCAGAGGTTTAAGGGATCATGAGTTTATGCCTGGAAGAATGTGGGGAATAAATCATGAGGATAGAATAAAACGATGGAGATGTGCTAACATGACAGGAGGTTTGTTTCCGGCTTTTACAGTTGAGGAAGAGACTAATAGAAAACGTACTGAGAAAAAGAAACATATGGAGAGGGAAAAATATATGCATGAGAGTGAAACGGATGATGAATTGCTGGAAGATATTCTAAATAGAAATCCCCCTCCGTATCAGCAGAGTTCTACAGTGGTGACACCTAATTCGCCGCAAATAGAGACTGTGCGAAATAAAAGTCCTGTAAAAAGAATTGAAATAAATAGGTCACAAGATCAAATAAGAACTTCACAAAATGAAGGAGTAGAAAGTGACAATGCAACTGAATTAGCAAGAACAACAAAAGAGCTGACTGAGAAAATTAGGGAATTAACGAAAAACATGGAAGCTGTGACTGTACCCGTAACAATAGGTCCAGTAATACCAGTTTTTGAGAATCAGAAAATTGATGAACGGTCTTTAGTGATTCCTATGAATTCACAATTTCAGAGAGAAAAAGAAAGGATGGAACCAAGTGCAAGTACAAGTAATTTGGCTAGTACCTACAGACCAAGTCCACCTACAAATTTGACAGTGAATGAGTGTAATGGTAGGAAAATGCATATGGTAACAGAATCTGCAACAGTGACCCCTGAAAAGAGTGTTAATTGGATGGAACTAAATAATACGCCTATAGGTCCGACTCCTGATGAGTTAAATGAGTGGATGAAGGCATTTAAAATAAAATAACCAGAAGAAAAACCATTAGATGTAATTAGGTTAAAGATTGACATGGAAGAATTAATTTTAGGGACAATTGTTACAGAAAAGCTAAAAAATTACCAGGATGATGAAATTATGTTTCTGTGCAAAAGTATTACATGGAGAGCTAAAAATTTACATGACAAACTAGAAGAGATAGCAAGTGAAATTGGAGTAGATTTTGCGAAAGTGAAAACATTGCAGAAACCGTACAGAGTAGACTTTTGTGAGAAAGATATTGAAAATTTGAACACAGCAGGAAGGCTGACACAGATAAAAGAGTTAATTGTTTTACTGAGAAAATGGGGTGATGTGGACAGATGGAAAGTCAGATGGACGAAAAAGTATGAGAAAACTGCAGACAAAGCTTCTTTGGCTTTTATGATAACTGAAAAAGAACCTGTTGCAAGAGAATACCCTATGAGAGAGACTCCAGGTGGTAGTTATGTGCATGTTCCCTGGACTAGACAGGATATACTGTCATTTACAAATGAATTCCCAAAGCTGAGAGAGAAACCAGTTGAATGGTACCGACAAGTGGAGAGGTTTGTGAAGGTTTCAAAAGTGTTGTGGATAGATTTAGATGGATTGTTTGACATAGTGGTGCCAACTGATTTGTGGTCTGAGTGTAAAATTACAGTTGACTGGCCAACTACAGAATATCCGAGAGATCCTAAGACAGGAGCTCGAGGTCCTGAGGTGATGAGGAAATATGATAAGGTGATTACCTTATTGAAAAATAAGATTCCTCCTAAAGAAACAGATTGGGTAAAAATCGATAGAACTACACAGGAAAGTAAGGAGTCTGTACATGCCTATTATGAGAGGTTGTTGTTGGTTTTCAAGCAGTATAGTGGATATGAGGAGTTGAGTGAAAAAGATACGAGTCATTTTGTATATAGATTTGTGTTTGGACTGAAACCAGAGATCAGTGAAATGATTAAACAACATATGATTAACTGGCAAAATGGCACTGTAGATGAGGTACTGAGGTATGCTAAGTATTGTTGTGATGATATTGAGAGTAGACAGCGTAAATTGAAAGAGAAGGCAATGTGGGCACAGGTGAAAGTGGCAGAGAAACAAGAAGCTCAATTGGATAATAATAGTGGGAATGAAACAGGACAGAATAAATCCCGACCTAACATAGGTAAAAGGGAAAGGTCAAATGAGTCTAGAGGAGGCAAAGAAAAAATGGCCATGTCATAATTGCGGAAAATTAGGGCATTGGAGAAACGAGTGTAAGTTCCCACCTAAACCTAATCCGGAAAATCAATCATTAACTCCACAGGTGCAGAATGAGGTAGTTGTTCAACAAGGTCAGGTGCCACAACCACCACTTCCCAACAATGTTAACCAGCAAAGATACAGTACAGAAACAGGATTCTACGGAGGAGAGCAGGTAACACAGTTGCCGCGAGCAGCTAACATTTCTCAGTATTGGTTGCGTCAGAGTGAGGATGAGTCGGATGAAAGTTTCTGACGGTGCCTAGGAGAGGGAAAAGAGTGCGTACTTGGCGCAACTCTAGAGGTAGATCAGTCTGGTCCTTTTGTGGATGGAGAAGTGAATGGTGCAAATGTAACATTCCTTGTCGATACTGGAGCTACCCGTTCTACTGTTAGATCAGAGGAAATTCCAAACCTTCCTCTCTCAGGTGAATACATCCAAGTAGTTGGAGTAGCGAATCAGCAGATTAAAACACCACTTACTGAATTAGTGGAAGTAAAAATTGGTTCTTTTAGCAAAATGCATAGATTCGTAGTGTGCGATTGTAGTCCCGTAAATCTTTTAGGTCGTGACCTTTTGTGCAAGATGAATTGCACAATTTATTGTACGCCAGATGGAATTGGATTTCAGACCCCAGATGAAGATGTATTGTATAAAGTAACATTGATGAATCAGGAACCTGAAATGAATGGTTTGTTTCCTGCATTTGATGCAGAAAAACTTCCAAAAGAACTGAAAAATGCAGTGAAAGAGAATGTGTGGGATCTTACAGGAGAAGATATTGGATTGATGAAAGAAGTAGATCCCGTGAAAGTAACAGTAAAAGAAGGAACAACTTACCCAAATACGCCACAGTATAAATTGACTCCAGAAATAATTGAAGGAATAACTCCTGTAATAAATAAAATGATCGAACAGGGAATTCTAAAAGAAATAATGAGCAGTCCATGTAATTCGCCTATAATGGGACTGAAAAAGCCAAACGGAACATATAGAATAGTACAGGATTTGAGAAAGGTCAATAAAATAGTTGTGCCTTGTTGTCAATAGTGCCAAACCCTGCACTAATTCTATACCAAATTCCACATGAAGCTGAGTGGTACACCATGATAGATTTGTGTCACACATTTTTCTCTATTCCTTTACATCCAGATAGCCAGCCATTATTTGCGTTCCGGTTCGGAGAGCGTATTTTGGCATGGTGCCGAATTCCTCAGGGGTATACAGAAAGCCCCTCAATCTTTAATCAGATTTTAAAGACATCCCTGGAAGATTTGAAAATGCCAGAAAAGTCAGTGATGGTGCAGTATATCGATGACCTATTGGTGGCATCGAAAACCAAAGAAGCATGTGTGAGCGATACAATTGCTTTACTGAACCATCTAGAGAAAAGAGGACATAAAGTGTCCCCTTCGAAATTGCAGTTTTGTCAAAAAGAAGTCCAATATTTAGGGCATAAAATTGAGAAAGGAGTGCGAAAGATAACGACAGAGAGAATAAAAATGATTCAAGGAATGAGAGCACCAATGACACAAAGAGAGGTAAGAATGTTTCTGGGAATGGTTGGATATTGCCGACAATGGATAAGTGGTTTTTCCTTGATTGCTAAGCCATTACAAAAACTGACCAAGAAGGATGTAAAAGACCCTTTTGAATTGAATGACGAAGAAATGAAATCTTTCATAGAGTTGAAAAAGAAATTGTGTGAGGCCCCTGCTTTAGGAATGCCTGACTATGAAAAGGATTTTGAATTGTACTGCAGTGAAAGAGATGGATGTGCATTTTCAGTACTGGTACAAAAACATGGAACAATGAAGAGACCAATTGCTTATTTTTCAGCTGTTTTAGATCCTATAGCAAAAGCGTTGCCTGGATGTCTGAAATCTGTTGCTGCTACTTGTGTAAGTCTGGAACAAAGTGAAGGTATAGTGATGGGGTATCCACTGAGAGTATATGTTCCCCATTCAGTAGAGATTCTTTTGACAAGAACAAAAACAAAGTACATGACACATAGTCGGCTGACTAAGTACGAAAAAGTAATCCTGAGTGCAGAAAATGTGACCATAGATAGATGTATGAATGTGAATCCTTCGACATCATTGCGAGATGAAGAGAGTGTAATTGAAAAAGATGAAGTAGATCATGATTGTCTGAATGTGCTGGAATATTGCACAAAACCAAGAGCTGACATAAAGGATGAGCCTTTAAAAGAATCAGATTATGTCATGTTTGTGGATGGCTCATGCTTGAGAATGAAAGAAGGAGTTCTAAGCGCAGCTTACGCAGTGTGCACAGTGGCAACTGTGATGGAAGCGTCTTGTCTGAAAGGAATAAGGTCTGCCCAAGTTGCAGAACTGATTGCTTTAATTCAAGCATGTAAGTTGGGAAGAAATGTACGAGTTACGATTGTGACCGATAGCCAGTACGGTTTCGGTATAGTGTATGATTTTGGTCAGATTTGGTCACAAAGAGGTTTCTTGACGTCTGCAGGAACACCTATCAGAAATGGAGATTTTGTAAAGAAACTGCTTGAGGCGATACAGCTGCCTAGGCAGATAGCTGTAGTGAAATGCAAAGCACATAAGAAAAATGAAGATTACATAGCTGTCGGAAATAATTACGCCGACGAGATAGCCAAATATTGTGCAGAGAACATGGTATCCCTGAATAAGAATCGCGAAAGGGAGCATATCTCTTCTCCTTTGCTTTTTACTAACACTGTCGAGACATGGGATGAGGTGAGACAGTTATAGGAAGTTGCAAATGATGAAGAAAAAGATTACTGGATAAAAGCCAGATGTAGAAGACAAGAAAACAATGGTGTGTGGGTTTACAGAGATGAAAGACCAGTTATGCCTGATAGCATGATTGCAGACATGGCACGGATGTACCATGGACAAGCTCATATTGGGAGAGATGCAATGATCAGTCTTTTTAGACAAACATGGTATAACCCAAAATTCAGAGCCATAGCTGAAAGTCTTTGTCAAAGATGTCTTATTTGTCAACAGTTTAATCCAGGAAGAAAGACAATAGTGAGTCTAGGAACAATAGGACGAGAAGGAGGTCCGTTCACTAGAATGCAATTATACTTCATTCAAATGCCCCCTTGTAACAGACTAAAATATGTTCTAGTGGTCGTCTGTTTGTTTTCTCGTTGGGTGGAGGCATACCCCACTAGAAGGAATGATGGAATAACGGTAGCAAAACTTATGCTGCGAGAGTTCATTCCAAGGTATGGTTTTCCAGTCACGGTTGAGACAGATAGAGGAACACATTTTCAAAATGAGTTGATTCAATTAATTTGTGAAGCATTAAGTATTAAACAAAAACTGCATTGTGCATACAGACCAGAGGCTTCTGGGGTAGTAGAGCAAATAAATGGAACAATTAAGAACAGGTTAGGAAAAATGTGTCAAGCTACAGGACTCAAATGGCCCGATGCACTGCCCCTTGTCCTGATGACCATCAGAAGTATTCCTGAAAAGAAAACTGGACTTAGTCCTCATGAAGTGATCATGGGACGAGCAATGAGACAAGCACAAGTACCTGTCAACAAGTTACTGACTATAACTGATGATCTAGTACTGGATTATTGCAAAGGACTGGCTGATGTGGTGCGTTCTGTGTTTCATCAGGTTGGACCGGATGCGACCACTCTTGAAAGAAAACCAGCCCACGACTTGAATCCAGGAGACTGGGTCCGCATAAAAATCCACAGGAGAAGAAACTGTCTAGTTCCTCGCTGGGACGAGCCACGACAGGTAATCCTAGTGACAACGACTGCAGTCAAGTGTGCAGGAGTGAAAAATTGGGTCCATGCCAGCCACACAATCAGAGTTCTAGAACCTGCAGATCGACATGTGAGTCGACGTCTGGAAGTGTGGGATAAGAGTTCAGCGACTGAGACAGAAAGAATAAGAGAAAGGGTGCCAGAACTTGAAGATCGACCTGAAAGTCGACATCTGGAAACCCCAACTGCAAGCACCTCTATAGAGGAAGAGGAAGAAGAAGAAGAAGAAGGAAAAATTACAGAAATTCCAGAACTTGAAGATCGACCTGTAAGTCGACATCTGGAAATATCTGACACGAGTTCAGGATCTGATGATTCAGTTGAAAACTGTGAAGAATTTCGAAGGAGAACTTGGGGATTTAAACCAATTAGAGAAGAGAATGAACAAGAAGATGATCTAAATGAGCAACCAAGTACAAGTTATGGTGGAAATCCTTCAAAAGTAATATTAATAGACAAAGAAGGGAAAGAGACAATTAAAAAGTTAGAAAATCGAGAAGAACCCCGAGGAGCAATAGGGACAGATAGTGAAACAAAAGAACAGGGAAAATTAGAAGAAGAGAGTGAGATAAATACCAATTCGGAAGAACATCGAGGAGGGACAGTAATAAGGGAACACAAGAAGGAGAAAATAGATCCACCAGTAAAAGAAAATGAGATCATAAATTTCAAAATAAGAGACAATTGTGAGAAAATTGAAACATAATCTGAAGAAAGCGGAGAAGAAGAGAAAACAAGAACTGAATCAAGAAAAAGAAACTGGAAATCAGAAAGAGGAGAAAAAGAAGGTGAAGCCAAAAGACCAAGAAAAGGAGACAATTGGCCCAGCAACTATATAAGAAAATTGAGATACAGAATAATCAGAACAGGAGAAAAAAGTGCTGAACAGGTGAATGAAATAACAAGTCAAAAGGAACAAGAAAAGCCAAGTGGAAAACGATTGCAAAAGTCTAAAAGAACAAAGAAAGTGAATTCGAAATACAAGTCACCTGAGTGGTTGTACATCGCTCTAACTGATTACAAAGAAGAAAGAAACACTCACGAGAACCCGAGACTAAGAAACCGAATGGGTAAAGGTGAGATGCAACAAACCTGAAGTGAAGACTTAAAGTGCTTCTGCCGGATGTGACAATTTTACTGGATATGACAAATCACCGGATGTGACAACGAAAGAATTCTGAAAAGAATTAAAAGAAAGTACCAAGCAAAGACTTTTTGAATGCAGAGTGGCATCTAAGTCATTTCTGAGGTGTAGTGACACAATTTTCTGAGATTTAACAAAAGATAAAAACAAAAATGGAGAATACCAGAGATAGAAGAGATAAATGTGAGTTTGTAAAAAGATGGTGTAAAATGTGCTGCTTTTGTACAGGATTATTAATGACAGTATGGATAGTTTTAGCAATCACAATTCCTATTAGTATAGCTGTAGTAGAAGCAAAGAATGATACAAAACCAGAAAAAGAAACTAATATTAAAGAACCAGTTATTTTAAGAAGTAGTGCAGAATTACATAAGGATAAGTCAGTAACAGACTTTTCTAAAAATGTTTTTACAAAATTGTTGTACGAATATGTAGAGACAATGGATGTAAGAGATTGTTATGTTTGTATGCAGTTGCCTGCATCAGTGTCAGAAGGTGTGACTTATCATCACCTACCTCTAACTTATGGAATAACATGTAGTGTTATAGCAAGTTTATTTTATAAAACAGGTAGATTAGAGTTTTATTACACTGATATAGATAAGATTTTTGCAAATGTTCCTGTAGTTCCAGAACTTAACAAAGTAAAACAAGCAAAGGTTTTAGGAGAATTCTTTTAGAGCATAGAATTTTAACATTAGAAGAAATAGCTAAAAACAACCTTACCTGTGAGTTAAAGAAAGAAGAAAAGGTATTTTTAGAAATGGTTGAAGAAAGGAGAATGAAATTTCAAAGAGAAGCAATAAAAGAGAAAAGAACACACCTATGGACGTTTGAGGAAGAAAATCATGAAGGGAAAAGATAAATGCACCAATGACATTAGATTGGCCGCAAACAGGAAAGTTGTGTATTAGGAGAAATAAGACAGTCTATGACAATTATTTTGTAGGTTCCAGTATCTGCCATGACAATTATTAAATTTTGGGAGGTTGGGGATTCAAAGGCGGTAAAGATCCAATATTTCCAGGTATCTATTATATTTGTGGGAATAGAGCTTATTACAGGTTGCCGGACCATTGGTATGGAACTTGTTATCTAGGCCTGGTCTTTCCAAAAATCTTTCATATGGACAGAGAAGAAAAAGGAACATACAAGATGATTAATAGCTTTACACGTAGAAAGAGGGAAAGTTTTTCAGAAATTGTAGGTGATATTTTTGGAGCATTAATACCAGCAGTGGGAATATCTTTGAATGCATTTAAAATTCGGAAGTTATCCACAGTAGTAGATCGTTTGTCTACAGATACTGCGGGAGGGTTCTTGATGGTAAATACCGAAATGGTTGCCATGAGAGCTATGGTGATGCAAAATCGGCTTGCGCTTGATATTCTTTTGGCAAAAGAGGGTGGAGTTTGTGGAATGCTGAAAGTCCAACATTGTTGCACTTACATTCCTGATAAAAGTGAAAATATACAAAAGTATATTACAAATATTACAAATTTGCACAAAGAACTAGTTCCACTGGAGGTTGAAAGTGTCTTTGGAAAACTTGGTAGAGGGTTTTCTTCAGTAGCAAATTGGTTAACAAGAATGAGTAGACTAATGATAGGGAAAGTTATAATAATAGCAACTGTAGCAATATTGTTAGCCATGGTGTTGAAAATTGTAATAACGTGTATAAAAAGAAAAATAAGACAAAATAAGATAAAAAGAGATAACAGAATAATGAAAGAGAGAGAGAGAGAAATGGGTGAAATTGAGTTAGAGAAAATGAAAGAAAGTATGTATAAAGAGACAAGAAGACAAGATGAAATGGAAACAGATGTATAACTAACAAAAAGCAAAAGGATGAAAGACATATGCTGCCTGAAAAAGAAGTATAACTTGGTTTTATGTGGTGATTTAAAAATCACCAAAGGGGGAGTTGATGGAGCAGAGTAAATAAAAATGTTAACCCCTAACAAATTTTATAAATAATTAATAAATATGTTCGTTTAAATGTATTAATCAACAATGTACGTGAGGGAAGGGTAACACGCAAGTATATGTGCTGAATAATCTATTTACAAATGTCTGTGTGTCTAATTATAACATAAAATAATTGCGTACTAAATAAATAATAAATGCATGATTTGTGCTTCATAGAATATAAACGTGACATTGCAAAAACAATAGTGATGGTAAGTAAGGAACAGCTTAAATGTTGCTTTCTGCTAGGTAATAACTAATTGGGGTACGTGGATGACGGGAGGGAAACGAAAAGGCTATGTTTCTCTATTTTAATTATGTTTTGTTTATTTCTAAATAGTGCTTCTAAGTCTAATCGAGTGGCGATATAAAATGGCTGCCGTTTTATTAGAGTACGCATGCGCTGAGAAAACGCATGACAAGGGAGAAAAAGTTGGAGAAAGACTGACCACGTGATGGTGCTGAAAGGCTAGGATGCAAGAATGGTCAAGGCTGATGTGACCTAATTGAACTGATAGTGTGCCGTGGTGATCAGCAGAGAATCGTGGGAAAACAGTTTTAAGAGAAAGGACAATGCCTGCAGAGTTCTCGAATGTATCGAAAGAAGTTACAAATGTACTGATCGAAGCGGATGGAAACATGTCTTGAACTGTGAGAAAGGAAATGAACATATGCATTCCAGAAGAACAAGCTGGATCCGGGAGAACTTGATTAAAAATGAATAAATGAACTGAGTGGACCAATGAAAGAAAAGAGCGTTATTAATGTTGCAACAATTTAGTTAGCAAAGTTAGAATTAGGGTATAAGAAGGCCTACTCTTAGTGGGAGGGGTAGTTGGTGTTGGAGTTGGTGGCTTCCAGTGCTTGGTGTTCCAGATCGATCCATTTTACTGAGCGGGAGATGCTGAAAGACTGTTAGATGAGACGGGTTGCGGTAGCTGATGCTGACGAGCTGAAGTTTCTGTTGCTGTCTAATTTTTCCAGTTGAGTATGAGAATCAGGTTATTTTTCAATTTTAAATTTAGGTTAGAAATCATTAGGCTAAAATTAGGAAGATAGGCAGGTAATTAGGATTTTTCTTCATGACAAAATTTCCTTTCTGCAATAAAATTGATTTTGCTTAATAAATATTTGAATTAATAATGAATGAATAATTGAATAAAAAGTCTAAATTCTTTTCCACGCTTTTAAAATTATATAAAATTTGAGATTCTTAAATCAAACGACTCAGTGATTATTTACTAAATGATTGTGAAATTAGTAATTGGTTATTGTGATTTAGCTGGTCTTGATCACTATGAACTGATTCTTTACTAGATGATCCATCGACAAAACAATGAGCAGGAATATCTTAAGAAATAACTAAGAAAGCGACAGGTTAAGGTAATAAGGTATCCCGGCTCCTTCCAGCGGTACATCATGATGATTTTTATTTAGTTTTTCTTTCTCCTAGGAGTATAGATTCGTAAAGGTGTAGAGGAAATCCAGGTGTGTGTGTGTGTGTGTTTGTTAGGCGATGTTATGGGCCCCATCGTCATGTGGATGTGAGAAAATATAAGTAGCCCCTGGATGACCGATAAGTGACCTAGGAGGAAATAGTTTTCATTGTATCCGCTGCATCAGTAGGCATGTGTGAGCAGCTTGAAGGTTATTCTTCTTTTGACTTGTTGCGCAAGGGGAGAAAGTTTGAGTGGAATACAACACAACAGGAAGCATTCACAAAGATTAAGGAGAATATAGCCCAAGCTGGTGTACTTGTACCTTTCCAAACTGAACGCAAAACTGTGGTGACTACAGATGCCAGTGCAGTTGGTATTGGTGCTGTGTTGACTCAGAAACATGGCCAGGTGGAAAAAACTGTGGCATTTTCCTCACATTCTTTGAGTGACACTGAAAGAAGGTACCCGGTTATAGAACCTGAGGCATTGACAGCTGCTTGGGCAACTCAATATTTCTGAGTATTTTTATGGGGAAAGCATTCACTTTAAGAACCGATCACAAACCCCTGATTAAGGTGTTTGGACGTGATCGTACCAAAAACTGTTCTGTGAGGTTGGCCCGTTTAGTAGTTAAATTACAACAATACAATTGTAGTGTCCAGTATGTACCAGGTTGGAACAATACTGTGGCTGATTGCTTCTCGAGACTACCTGATAACAGTATTGGTGACATTGACTTTAAATGCAAGGAAGTGGTTGCCAATTTGGAAGATGTCACGGAAGGTTTCGAAAATTCTGTGTCCAAGCAGGAAAGGATTACAGGTATGAAGCGTGATGACACACTTAAGAGTGTAGTGAGAGTTATTACAGGAGATGATAGAAAAGAAAGTACTATTCCAGTGGGTTTAAGGCTGTTTTTTTCAAGTGAGAGATGAGTTGTCAGTTCAGGGCGATTGGGTAATTTTGAGGGGAGAACGCTTTGTACCACCCTTGTCAGTCCTCGACAAATTAATAAAGCTGGCACACGAGGGACAGGTAGGCCAGACACTCACCATTAGGAGAGTTAAAGAAAGATTTTGGTGAGCACTCATGGATAAACAGATAAGAAAACTGGGTGGAGAAGTGTCATATCTGCAAGGAATCAGAAAAGAGATTGCGACTAGGGGTTGGAAAAGTCAATGAGAATCAACCTGTGGGGGAGGCGGAAAATGTTCAGGAGAAAATTTGCATGGACTTTATTGGACCTTTTAATTCTTTACAGGAACATGAGAGGTATTCTGCAGTGTTAGTGGATGTGAAGTTTAGGTGGGTGGAAGTGGTGTTCATGAGATCTATTACCACTGAGGCAACCATAAATGTGTTAAGTGAGGTGTTTCAACATGAGGAAATTCCTGCTGTGATCCTCACTGACAATGGAACACAGTTAACTTCTGTAGAGATGGAGAATTTCTTTGCAAAACTGGGTGTAAGACATGCATGTACCTCCTTGTACAATCCACAAGGTAATGGATTGTGCTAGAGAATAAACAAGATGGTCAAAGGTACCATGCAGCTTGCTTGCATGAAGGGTGTCCAAGTACAGAAGGCATTGAAGGAAATGTTGTGGTCGTATCACACCACTATACATTGCAGAACTGACAAAAGTCCCTTTGAAATGATGAGGGCTAGATGAGCGGGTACCAAGATGGTACCATCTTGGATGCTAGTGAAAATCTGAGAAAAGGAAGGGTAGTGGATACAGAAAGAGTACATAAAAGGTTATTTCACACAGGAGAGTGGGTCAAAATTACACCGGGTAGATTTAATAAGGGTTTATCCAAGTTCAGAGGACTGTACAAAGTGAATCAAGTTGGTAGTAACTGGGTCAAACTTGACAGTGGCCAGACTTGGAATTTGAGAAGATTGACTCTTTATCACAAGGAAAATAATGAGGAGAAAAGGAAGGAGGTTTCAGGATTGCCTAGGGAGGTTAAGGAAGGCGTCAATGAGAATAAAACACCAGCTGAAAGGGGGTAAGAACAAGGAAATTGCCTGCTTATTTAGCGGAGTATGTATGTCATTGAAGCACTCAAATGTGTAAAGGAAATGGGAGAGAGAGAAGGCATATAGATGCTTGTACTTGTATTGGAGTCGTATTGTTTAACAGCAACATTATTATTAAGGGTGAAAAAACCTTTATGTTGCATGGAGAAATGTATTTACTAAGGTATACGGTTAGATTTCTTATAGAAACCTTTATGATGCATAGAGAATGGTATATACTAAGGTTGTGTCTGATTTCCCACATGTTTTAGTTGCTTTTCTCTTGTAGTATATTAATTGTCATCAGTGCTTTGTGCTTTTTCATGGGAAATGTTTCCTATTGTGGTACCCTACCTACCCACCCCTTTTATCACACTGCTTCTTGTTTCCACTTGTTTATATACTATATATTGTGTTTAATTGATGTTACATTATCTTTTTTATTATTTGCTGTTAGAAAAGGAGATGTGTCATGTTGTGCTTAACTAAACCTCAGCCAGGCCAAGACCATTGTGAACTCATAGCATTCTGATGATGATTTCAGGATTCTGAGGTGGTCAAGGCATATTGGGACTGGTTTGGGGGCATCACCCCTCATCAGCCAGGCAAGCTTGACTCCAGTGGCATGGAGAGCACGGGACCCACGTCTGGGCATACCCGTCCCATAACCGGTCCCAGGATGCTTGTTTCTGGTCCAGTGAAGACCTGGCTTGGCAGTTCGGGCTGGACTGTTCCCACGAGGCACAGGGTCAAGACTAATTTGCATATGGCTGGGTCTATACTGGGGTAGCATGCTGAGCAAAAGAACAAAGGATTTTACCCAGATCTATTTACTGGGTGTGAATGTTTGATTTGCTCTGCATTCCGTCCATCATCTGTGTGTCTTTAACATAGTTATGTAGCCATCATGTTTTTGCCGGCAACCAACCACAACACACGTTGGGGTGGGTGGAACTAGCAGAGTTTAAATTTGGGAGTTCCGTGGAGTTATATAAAAACTCATTCCTCAGAGCTTCATGAGCAGGCTGAATCGGTACGTCGTGCTGATTTTTAGTGCTGGGAGCTTGTTCCATGCTGCGAAGTCAGAGCAAACAGTACCACATGGCTGCTTCTTTGCTGCCACTCAAGTAGATGTTCTACTCGAGCAGTAGCTTTCTTACAGCGAGTGGCAGCTTTCTCATTTCAGATGGTTGCAACTGCCCGCGACCGCCTGTGTGAGAAAATCTTGCCGGATGCAGTCCTAGCACTTGAAAATCACAAGAGGAGATGCCAATTCTCTCTCACATTCACCAACTTAACCTTGACGAGTCGTGCATGAGAAAAAAACACCCAGCCACTCAGCTTTTGGTAGGGTTTTCGTGAACTCTGCGTTACTAGTGGAATGTACAGTAGGCAAAAGTCTGCGAACTTTGCCAGAAGAGCAAAATTTGTTGTCCACCTCTGAACACAAGTGTGTCCTTGCAAATCACAAAAATTCTGAGGACTAGGACTGATAGTAGTAGCCCTGGTGGTAATTCCAGAAGTGATTAGCCAATTATTTCTTCAGGATCCAGTTGTATAACACTGAATATACCCTGTATCCCTTCTCAAGTGTATGTTTTACAATAGAGATAGGTACGCATACTGGAATGGCCTGAAGAACTTAAAAGAAAGATACATAGTCTATTTAGATTCAGATATAACTTGAAACTCCCCTATTATAACCCATATCCTAGTCACTGATCCATTTTTGTTGTTAATTCCAGTCGCGGCTCCTAGAGGGAGTGCTGCGGGCGGTGGGGCGGGGGAGGGGCAGGGTGGGAGGTAGTAAACTCCGGCATACGGCCGAACGGAGGTAAGTACATAAATGGCGATGCGGCGCGCGCAATGTAATTCGTTTTATTTATTTATTTATGTACTTACCTCCGTTCGGCCGTATGCCGGAGTTTACTACCCCCCACCCTGCCCCTCCCCCGCCCCACCGCCCCGCAGCACTCCCTCCAGGAGCTGCGACTGGTTAATTCAACTTCCTACTAAAGTCACAGAGTCCACTATAAATAGAAACACGTGTAAATGCATATAAACGAATATGTATTGCCACCTCTATTAAATACATGCCAGAGTATTTCTTTTTAATGAACATTCACACGTTTACAAGTATTTGAATACCACTCTCTCTAACAAAACCACAAAGATTATAATAAAAGCTATAGAAACAGTTTAATTCGTAAAGAGAAATCAGAAATTCTTTATCTGCAAAATGTTTTATTCTAAATGCAGATGGGAGTTTGACTAAACATCTGTGATAAAAATACATATCGTGGAGAAGAAGTAAAAAAGCAGATTAGCTCAATTAAATTGTTGACTTCAAATTACTGCAGAAGCAGCACAATGAGAAAAAAGCTCCTCTGATGTTCATCTGTTGTTGTTTTGTTTTAATTTATATAGCTCGATGTTTAATGAAACAGAAAAAGGGAAACGTACAGAGCCGTAAAATACTTATTTCTAGAGATAATTATGCTGGTGAAATACAGTTTAACATTTTACAATGTATCATACAGAGCGTGTGAAATGTGCTGTATGTAATAATTATGGAGCCATAAAACGCAGATCCTAGTTTGAGCTTCTACCCGTACCCTCCAACCTACCCCCCCCCCCCTCCCTTCCGCAAGGCAGCAATGTCTCCAAAAGAAATCGTGATATATACAGTGGTGACTGTGCTGTGCGTTAGGCAACTAACACAACTCAGAAGCGATCTAAAGGGAAGGAAAAAATGTATGGAATTGAATCTGTTATCTCTGATGGTGAATATGGTGCACCCGAAAAATGTTTCAGACTACTCTGTCCTTGAGTCAGCGTAAATTAGTCTATTTCTTATATCACTGCTTATCCAATGTGAATGGAAAATTTAAGCACAAAATGTAAGCCTAATATTCAACAAGGCAGGTAGGGTGTAGAATTTTGGCCGTGTCCACTCTCACTGGCCAAACACTATTCCTCTGAGCTCTTTCAAGCATTGTAAACCGTCGGCTCAATTGAGTAGCAAGAAGAGGAAGAGAACGGAAAGGAGACATAATTATGCGTTTTTTTTTAAATGTGATTTTATATAGCGTCTATATTACCAGAGGTGTCAGTGCGCTTTACATTAAAGCGAGCAATGGTACTTGAGAAGGTTTAGAGTAGCAGAGGTGTCAGTGCGCTTTACATTAAAGCGAGCAATGGTACTTGAGAAGGTTTAGAGTAGCAAGGTAGTAGGGGACGAAACTTATGGCTACTGCGGTTACTCAGGGTGGGAATTACGTAATTACAAGATTGCATATAGCGAAAGAGTTTACGGGGGATATTACCAAGGAATTGTGATAATTATCGCAAAGCGCGGTTAGCGCTGTTTTTTTTATCGCCAGCTATCGCTGGATTTCATCGCGGAGATAACGCGTTATTATCAACGCTTATCTCCAAGGCAATAAAAAATCCAGCGATAACGGCGAAACCCAGCAATAGCGCGAGAAATCCAGCGATAAATTCAACGCGCTAATGAAAAGCTTGCTAATAGGCAGGTGAGGACTTAACCTTACAATCCACCTCCCATTGACTAGAATGGTTAAGTCAGGTTTTTAGCAGGTGTTAGATTCCAGCGATAATCGCGGTTAGCGCAAATTTTTTTACCGCTTCGCGGGCATTGCTAATAGGGGAAGTTGTGTTTGCGACTGTTTTCAGTCGCTTTAAGTTAGGAACGCCTACTTTGCATGTCATTAGCGATATATATCGCTGACATTCAAAGCGGCACCAAAACGGTCGCTTTCGCCATAAAGCTGTCGCTAACAGCTGTTAGCGACAGCTTGCTAATAGGGCGATAGAAATATCAGCGCTTTAGCGGCAAAAAGTGCCGCTAAAGCGGCGATAAGGCCCTTGCTAATATCCCCCTACATGTTATATAATTCACCACAGATCAAAAGACCCAACAAGAACAGTCAACTGAGACATAGGTTTCCTCTCTGGATTTTTCTAGGATTCAGTTGAGGTTGTGTTCATTATTTGATTTTATTGCGGTTTTCTATTAAAAGGCAATCCATATTGCAATAGTGTTAGAGCGCTAACCAACACAATTTCGATATACAAAAATAAAGAACAACGAAATGTAAAACAAGTATAAAGCAGATATAAAGTATGCAAGACAGCAGCTGCGATTAATACGAGGATGGTAGAAATGCAACCATTTTCTTTCACTTGTGCATATTTTGTGACATTTACACCAAATTATCGGTATTGCAAAACATACTTAGATGGCATTGTGCTTAAAAATCGCAAGCAAGGACATACTTTCGAGCACAAAAATCAATCAGTACATAGGCAGGAAACTGTTTCACTGAGAAAATGCTCTCAGCTGAGTTTTATTGTACGCACTAGACACCCTGGGGCATATTTACAAGAACTTAATGCCGCCGTAGCATCAAATGTTTTACGTTACGGCAGCTGTTTTTATCACCTTATTTACAAGTTGCCGCTAACTGCAGTTAGCGGCACTTTTCCAGCGTAAACGTGACTTTTCAAGATTGCCACTTCTGTTAGCGGGACTTAACAAAAATGAGATGCAAGGTAGGTGTTCCCATGAAAAAACTGCCGCTAAACACCCTACGCGATATTTACAAGGAATTCCTTGTATGTTGCAAAAGCAAAAAAACTTCTGCTAAGTATAGTTAAAGGCAGTTTATTAAGACCAAAAAATACCTGGTCTTAAAATTGGTGCAAACACTTGGGTCCACGTATAAGATGTTTGGGTGCTGGACAGCGTTGCAAGGAATAATGCTGCGCTGCCCTGCGCCAAAACAAAAGGTCATGAATGCGCCCTATCAATAATTAGGACGCATTCATGAAAAGTGTTGCATTGCTGCGACAAAACAGCGATGGAACACTTTTCACTGCGCCCTCCTTGCGACACCATGGATGCGCCGTATTTACTGTATGGCGCTCCATGTCACAATCAATGAGAGATACGTCTGGAATCCTGACGTATCTGTCAGCGCTTAAGTCACGGATTGCTGCAGTTGTGTTGCAAGCATGGCACAACTCCAGCAATGCATGGGGCCAGCCTATCCCTATGACACTGCGTCACCCTTACACCTGCCATGAGGCAGGCGTAAGGTTTTGATGCAGTGGCGTCCTAGAATTGTCGCAGTGAAATCTGATAGATTTAACTGCACCACTCCTACGAGTCTTTGTTGCGTGGGAACGCCCACCCTGCAAACGTCATACCTGACGCATGTATAATGTGGCACAGGGCTTTACAAGGTCACGCATATGCCTAGATGCCGGGTCTGGTGGCTCTGTGGACTAATGCGTCTACTGCAGGGGCCTGTGTTCGACCTCATGGTCACAGGTTCACATCTCGGTGGGTCCACTCAGCCTTTCATCCATCTGAGGTCAATAAAATGAGCACCGTTGGATAAGAACAAAAATCTGTTATTCAGCGCCAAGATACCCATAGTGGTGAACGTGCGCTTTACAAATACACATGTTATGTTTTATGTTAGATGCGTCTTGGGGCTCTGGTAGGAACCCTGGGATACTCCACAGCTGATCGGCGTGGGTTCTTAGAGGAACCTCGGTAGTCTGACTCGCTGGGTTTGGCTGGTGAGGAAGGAGTGGATCCAGTCCAAAGCCTTGTCACAGATGCCGGCGTCGTGGAGTCTTGTGATTATGGTGCGTTGGGAGATGGTGTTGAAGGAGGTCAAGAGGTCTAATATGATGAGGGCTGAAGTCTCGCCCCAGTTGAGGAAGGAGCGGATGTCATCTGTAGCTGCGAGGAGTGCAGTCTCTGTCCTGTGGTTGCTTCGGAAGCCAGATTGGGAGGTGTCCAGGACGTGGTTCACTTCGATGAACTCAGAGAGATGGGCATTGAAGGCCTTCTCTATGACCTTGGCTGGGAAAGGGAGGCATTAGGTCGGTCTGAAGTTCTTGAGGTCTGTCGGGTCTGAGAAAGGCTTCTTCGGGAGAGGGTTAATCTCAGCATGTTTCAAGTCGTCGAGGAAGGTGACGATTTTGATGGAGCAGTTGATGGTGTGGTAAAGCTGGGGGGCGATGTCGGCAGCTGCTCTGTGGAAGATATGGTACGTGACAGGGATCCGTTAGGACACCTGAGTGGATGCTCTTCATGGTCTTGAGTGTGTCCTCTGTTGTGAGCAGGGTCCAGCAGAGCACGCTCTGTTGGGGTGTGGCTTGGTTGTGGGCTATGGTATTGGGCATGGTGGCCGGATCTGGGGTGCTAAAGCTGTCGCAGATCTTCCTAATCTTGTGGTGGAAGAAGGTGCTGAGTTTGTTGCAACGACGGGGGGCAATGAAGGCGGTGGTGTATGGTGGGCGTGGTGAAGGCGAGATGTATGCAATGATGGTCGGTACAGGAGAGTTCGGTTGTGTGGCTGTAGTTGAAGTTCCCGCTGGTGGAGAAGATGGGGTCGAGCATGTGTCCCGCTATTTGGGTTGGTGCGGTGACTAGCTGCTTGAGTCCGCTGTTGGCAAGGTTCTCCAGGAGGGAGGTGGTGTTCTGGTTACTGGGGTTGTCCAGATGGAAGCTGAGGTCTTCGAGTAGGATGTAGTCGATGGATGGGAGAGCCTGGGGTGCGATGAGGTCTACGTTGGCATCGGTGAATGGGGGGTCAAGGGCCGATGGGCCTGGAGATGAAGGTGCCACGGAGGGTGGTGTTGGGGTTGGTCCAGATCTGGAAGTGGAGGTGTTCCATTGTGCCCGTTGGGTCATTAGAGTGCATGGTCAGTCAGAGTGTGCTTTTGTAGACGATGGCAAGGCCTCCTCCTTGGTGTTTGGGGTGGTCCTTGCAGGTGATTTTGTAGCCATCAGGGATGGCGATGTCCAGTCCGGAGCAGAGGTTAGTCCAGGTTTCCGTGAAAAAGGCAATGTCTGGAGAAGTGGCATCGAAGAGGTCCCAGATTTCTGTGGCATGTTTGTGGAGGGACCGCACGTTGAGAAGGATGCAGTTGAGCCGGTCGGGTGTGCTGTTGGTTGGCTGGGCGGCAAGAGGCGGTGGTGTGTTGATGTGGCAGAAGGTGCAGTTGCAGTTTTGGCAGGCGAAGGGTGCAAGGGTATTCTGTGGTGATGCTAGATGGCAGGTGGCATGGTATCCAGGGTTGAGGGTGAGGAGGGTGCTGGTGTCGTAGCGGTGGTGTGTTGAGAGGCAGGGTCCCTGGCATTGGGCACAGTCCCTGCGCAGACGGGGGCACAGACAGGCTAGCCTTTGGTGCACCTTCAGCGCACAAGTGGCACGCCCGCTGCACATGGCCGCACAGCGGCCGCCATTAAGTAGTGCTGCGGGGGGGCTGGCAACTGGGATGCTTGAAACACGGGAAAGGACACTGGAGGGGGAGGGGCCACGGGGATCGCAGCAGCAACGTGTGAGAGGGCAGGGAAAAAGGAACTAAAAAAATCACAGAAAAAAACAAAGTCAAAAAAAGCAAATAGAAAAAACAAAGGTAGCAAAGCAATGGAGAAGAGCAGAAAGATGCACAGAAACAGCAGAAAACAGGGACAGGAGGGCAGTCAAGCAGCAGAGCAGTGACACTCTACCACTGGACCACCAGGGATGAGGTGCAGGCAGGAGCGTGCGGGTGGAGGAGGGCCTTGAACACTTGACCTCCGGGTTAGAGGAACCAGTAGCAGCAGATGGGGACAGCAGCAGCTACCAGACGGCACTGCCCTAAGGAGGAGCAAGTCCACTAAGGGATAGTCCCCCTTACACCAAAAAACACACTAACAGGCTGCGAGGAAAGGCAGCACTACCCGGTTGCCTCTTCGGATCTAACAGTGGTGACCAGAATCCCTGTTCCCCAGTTCCCCAGCGAGTAACGGCAGATCAAGCTGCATACCCAAGGGCCTAGGCCCAAACCGACCCCCGTGCCCCTGGCACCCGCTGCCACCAATGGCCAATCTCAGTGACTTGAGCCAGTTAGTGGAGTCCCCCAACAGTCTTGCGCAGAGTCCTCAGCAATGTGGGTCCTCTGCAGCAGAGGGATTGCTCAAGGCACAGTGTGCGCCACCGACAGGTGCTAGACCTGGCCCCGACACGAGCCCCAGTCCTCCTCTGCTCCCCGTCCCACCTTCTCCTCACCTGAACATCGACACCGGGGCTCAATCCGCCGCGCTCTCTCCAAATCTGTGACTCAGCCAGGTGGGATTTCACAAGCCTGGGTACAGCAGTCCCACCAAAGTCCACTGGGGAACCTCCCGATGCAGGTGAAGCTACAGGGCCCCCTTAGGCTTGAAGTTGCAGTGCTCCCATCACACAAGTTCGGCGCAGCTCAGGGGCCTCACCTTCCACAGCGTCCGGGCAGCACCACATCCTCCAGCCTGTGGTGCAGAGAGGCGCGGCCCACCATTGGCAGTCTCCTTCGTGCACCCTGGTGTAGTGGTGGTGCTTGTTATGTGATGCAGACCTCCCTACGTTGGTGCCCAGGAGCATCTCTACCGATCACAGCTCCAAGGGGCGCCAGGCGGTCTTCTCACACAGGTCAGCAACGTGTCTCCATGCAACCTGCCAGACTTCACCACCAGGTAAGGGCGATCGCCGACGCCTCAATGTCTACCACCACGGCCCAAAGGGTAAACAGCGTTTACCGCGCATGTGAAACAATGCATGCCATTACAACGCAGTCGTTACAACGACTGCGTTGTTACATCACATACCTTTACAACACAAGTCGGAACAACGACTTGCGTTAGGGGCAGAAGGTGTTGGATTTAAAATCCAACACCTTCCCTACTGTTCCACAGACTGGAGTTGGAATAGTAAATTATACTATTCCAACATCCAGCCCCCCCTCCAGCAAGTCATTGTTCCGACTTGCGTTGTAAAGGTATGCGATGTAACAACGTGGTCGTTGTAATGACCGCGTTGTAATGGCATGCATTGTAAACGCATGTGGACTAACGTGCCATATTCGGCCCAAAGGCTTGGGCCCGACACGGCACGTCGCCACCATCAGGCCGCAGCAACTCCACAGCACCTTCGCCTTCCACTCCGGGCCCCGGGGACTGTCTGCGCCTCCAGGCTTTGGCTGCCATGGTGTCGCAAGGAGGGCGCTATGAAATGTGATGCATCACTGGTTTTTCCCAGTGATGCACCTCTTTACATGAAAGTAGCCCTGAATTTGCATTTCCTCTTTACCTGGGACTCTGGCTGGTCATCCTAGCTGTTGGGGGGTTTGGGGGGGTTGTTTACCTGTGCTGAACTTGGTTCTGGCTGCTCCATTCTGCATTCCATTGTTTTTATTTTATTTTTAGCATTAGAGGTGGACTTATAGGCTATTTTTGCCTTTAGAGGCAGAAAAGTGACGTTGGGCTGACTAACGTGGGTTATTTTGCCGCTAATTGGCCTTTTGTCACTTTCGCCTTGATGCTAGTGTTAGCAGCAGTTTTTGCTGCGGCTAGCTGATACTATCGCCATGTAGCAACGTATTGTTTTCGGCGATAGACAGTGTTAAGAAAATTGCCACTAACTAACGCAAACACTGGTTGGCAGCAGTTCTTGTAAATATATCCCTTTGTCCTAGAACTAGCCAACCCGTGTTAAAATTTCATGAAATAATGTGACGCAATATAGTAAAAAAAATAAAAAATAGCAAAATTCACAAGTTTCACAAGATTTCTCCTTTGTAATAAACATTTGGTTTGGGCCCATGTTAGTGTAATCAGAAAAGCTTGAATGCCCAGAAACAAAATAAAGAAATTCCAGTAACAGTGAAATTACTCAGTGGCAGAAAATGAGAAGGTGAATAAGCTGAGAGTTGGTAAGTAAATGAGCCTTGAAGTACTTTCTGAAAAGGTTGAGGGATGGGGAAAGCTTAATGTAAATGTGACAGTGTTCCAGGGCATTGCCAGGGTATAAGTGAGGATTTGAGTTGTTAACTTGGGGCTGAGTGAGGGTTGCACTCCCACGCAGTTAAGTAACCCAGCTGCAAAGAAATATATTGAAAGTTTCTAGGAGAAATCCTACACTTATCACAGCACTAAATCAAGAAATCAACAGTAACCCGCCCAAACCAATTTGATAAACAGAGTAAAAAAAAGTAGCAGATAAAAATCAATGGAAACATTGGTTAATAACTTAGGAGTTAGGAATATTTGAACCAAATGTCAAAAACACCACTATGAAGCATTGGGAAGTCTAACATTGATGATGATCTTGGGGTCATTGGTGAATAGGTCCTCGGCACAACTTTCAGCCCAACCACGACAGAGCTTTGGTGAGTAAAGACTAACATTTCACCCTAATCAACAATTATACTTTAGTTTCTCAGATGGAAGTTAACCCCCCACCCCCGAAGTGGCGCATAATTAGAACACTGTGGTTGGTGAGGGTTCACAAAGCTGGATATGTTGTTCATGGTACACTTAAGTTGGTTCCCAGCACCAAAAAACATATCAAAGAAGTTCAATAGTCCATATAGTGTTGTGATGGTTGGTATTTATTTTATCCTCATTCAAATCTTCACGTGGATTCATCAAAGTTCATAATGCAATAAGTAGCTATACGATTGCAGCCAACACGTGTTTTGTCTTATGATAATTCTATAACAGAGACTTCATCAGGGCTGCAAAGTAAACAATAATCTTCCCCAAGCCAGATACTGCAACTGCATAAAGTTTATACTCCACCACCGTCCAATTTCGAGACCAGATACAAAGAACAAATGTTCAGTAAGGTCTGGTAAAGTAACTGTTCATGGTACCCTGCCGCCCACAGTTTTGCCAACAAAAACTCTGCTTGAGACCAACTTGAAATATGTAGCTGCCTTGTCACTTCATCACTGGGATTATGTAGCTGTTCTTTCCTGCTGACACTATACTTATTCACAATCCCTAATTTATACCCACTCACATGGGTGGTGCAAGTCCCTGCTGCAGCCCAGATTTGACATAAAACTTTTGTGCCACTCACCCAGTTTGTGTATACATTTATTGTGGTAATTCCTAAAAGCCAATTTAGCCAATTGGAAACCCTTGACTACTATTTTTATGGGTCAGAGCACAAGCACTGTGTGGTATTTAGCAGCTTATCAATGCCACCAAGTACAATATGTGAGCAAATCTAGATCCAGAAACACAAAACTTTCAGGGAGAATATATACAATGACAAACTTTCCTACAATGAGTTTTGAGAGTGATTATCCTTCTGAAACAAGAGGTTTCAATTCTTGAACACTTCAGGTTAATCATGTTGAGAGCTTTAAATGTATTACAGCTGTTTTTTAGGTACTTCTTAATTTCTATCACATGTATAAGGACAGATATTGTACAAAAACATTTTCATCATTCAATTTTGACTCTATGTAGGTGGTGCAATTCAGATTGAAGATCTGTCCTCATATGGGTTTGGGATCAAACGTGAACTACATTTTTTATTCACCTTCATGAAGAACACAAGCCCACAAATATGTCTGTAAAGTACTGTATTTTAATTAGATGTAACTCCAGTGTGCTCCATCACTATATTGTCACTGTTCTCAATGTTGCCACATCTTCTGTTAGACCTGTAATCGCTTCCCCAACTTTTTGCCTGCCTGCCTGCCTCCACTTTTTGTTCTATCTTTGTGTTGGCTTTGGGACTCTGAGCACTTTACCACTGCTAAACAGTGCATTGGTGTATTCCTGATTGGCATATTTAGTTTACCTGTAAGTCCCTTGGAAAGTGTCACATACCCAGGGCCTATAATCTAAATGCTTCTAGTGGGCCTGTAGCACTGGTTGTGCCACCCACACAAGAAGACTTTCAAACATGCCTAAGGCTGCAATTGCAGGGTCTGTGTGTACAGTTTACTCCCACTTTGACTTGGAATTTAAAACCACTTGCCAAACACTTAACTCCCCTTTTATTACACATAGGACACCCCTAAGATAGGCCATAGGTAGCCCTAAGGGCAGGGTGCTGTGTAAGTAAAAGGTAGGACATGTATTGTTAAGTTTTACATGTCCTGTAGTGACAAACTGTGAGGCCTACTTCTCTCATAGGCTGCCACTGGGAATTCCTTAAAACACTTTTAAACTGTAATTCCTGATTGGAAAAGAGTAGCTAAATCATGTAGCATATCTTTAGAATCATAATGATAAATCCTCTTTAGTGATGGTTGGATTTGATATTACTATTTTAGAAATGCCACTTTTAGAAAGTAGATATTTCTCTACTCTTAACTTTGCTCTGTCTGCCTGTAGTCTGTCTCCAATACACGTCTGGGCTGTGTGACAGCTACACTTTGTGCCTTCCCTCTAGACAGCCACAAACACAGGAAGGATGGGTGTAATAGAGGACGGATCTGCATTCTGATAGCCTTCCTGGGCAGGAAGTGGAGAGGGAGTTCACAAGTACATCTGAATAGGCGTGTCATGTCCTCACACAAAGGACAGTTTACTTTACACCCCAAAGATTACCTGGTAGACAGAGCTGGAATGAAAGGGGACCTGTGCACTTCAAGGAGCTGCTTTGAAGTCAACCCCCACTGCGAAGGCACATTTGGGTATAAGTACTGGGGCTCTGACCCTACCAAATCAGTACACTACTGGACCTGAGAAGAACTCTGCTGGAATAAAGACTGATGTGCTGGAAGGATTGTCACTTTGCTTTGACTGAATGTTCTGAGGAGCTGCTTCTCTGCTTTGCTAAGCTGCCCTGCTGCCTACTGATCTCTGCCCTGCTGAGAACAAGGACTGGACCCATCTCACTAGAACCGAGAGGGACTTCAAGGGCTTGCCTACTGTTGTCTGACTTCTCAGGGACACATAATACTTCCTACAATCATGCTGGTGCTGCTGGACTCTGCCATCGGTGAGCCCTACTCTTGCATGAGGTGCTCCCCTCCAGTCCTGGGCCTCAGAAGTGGATTCTGCAGCTGTTTTGCTACAAAACTGATGCATCACCACAAAAGATGGGAACCAACGCATCGGCCTTCAACGCCAACGCAGAGGCTGTTTGATGATAGCGGTTCTACAGCCCACACAGCCCGAAAACAACACTCTGCATAGCTCAACGATGATGCATTGCCTGCATCTCAAAGGAGCTCAATGACGATGCAGAGACCCAATGCATGTAAAAGATTGATGCATTGTGCCGTCAGCATTGATGCTTTGCTCCATCCAAGGTACTTTTTCGCCCTCTGATAGCTTGGCGCAGAGCATTCAGGCTTATCTAAAGAGTCATTGTGTAAGTATTTGTGCAACACACACACAGTAAAACAATGGATACACTACAAAAAAGCTCCAAAAAGGTTTTGGAAAATAGATTATTACATTCTGAACAAAACAAGACCACAATTACAAAAATCGAATATATAGAAGTTGAGATATTGAATTTTAAAAGAATAAATGCAGTGAAGCGTTTAGAAGCAAGTAGCGCAACAAAGGTTACATTAGGTCACGTTGGACCAGGGCAAAGCCAAAGTTCGAGCCGGCTGTGATGGAGCGTTAGATGGCTACAGGACCCATGCAGGCCGCATTGAACAAAGTACCTTTCCTGGTTGCGAACAGCGAGATGCATCGATCTTCTCCATGCAGTGAAGATGATGTGTCAGTTACGAAGACAGGCGCCAGAGTCGAAAGGCAGTGAGCAATGCACCAAATTCTGGCACGCAGTTGAGGGGATGTGCCGATCTCACCAAGCTGCAGCGGCTCTGATACGCTGTCCAATGCATTGATCTCTGGAGGCAAGGCACTTGTTCCAATGCAATCTGCCAATTTTACTCCCAAAACCAGGTTGGCCCTCTGTTCTGCTACAGGCAGACAGGAGATGTGCCAAAATTCATGTTGCAGTTATCTGGGCCCCTTTCAGTGAGTCAGGAACAAGAGCAGGGGTAGAGTCTTTGATATCCCTGAGTCTCAAGCAACAGGAGGCAAGCCAACAAGCCCTTGGAGATCACTTGAGTGAAGGCAGAGTCCAGCTCTCCTTCAGGAGAGTCAGTGAGCAGCAGACAGCAGGGCAACAAACAGAAAAGCAGGTCTTCCAGATCAGCAGACCAATTGAGTCCTTTGAGCAGCACAGCAGTTCTTCTGGCAGAGCTTCAGTTACAAGTTCAGTAGTGTCTCATTTTAGGGAGTCAGAGAACCAGTACTTATACCCAAAAGTGCCTTTGATATGGGGATGACTTCAGCTCTCTGAAGTGCAGAAGTATCCCTTTCAACTCAGTCCTGTCTGCCAGGCTATCTGAGGGAGGTAATCAGTCCTTTGTGTGGGGACAGGATACTGCCTGTTTAAATTAAGTGTTAGCCCCTCCCTTCCTTCCTGCCCAGGCAAGACCATCATAATGCAGGTGTATGTAGATGGGTACTCAGACACACACGTATCCTTCCTGTGTTGTGGCTGTCTAGAGGAAATGCACAAAGTGTAGCTGTCACATACCCCAGATGTGTGTTGGAGATAGGCTGTCAGGCACATAAAGCAGTGAGTGCAGGGAAATGTCCACGTTCTAAAAGTGGCATTTCTAAAACAGTAATGTCAAATCTAACTTCACCTGTGAAGAGGATTTATCATTACTATTCCAAAGATATGAACATGAAAAAGCGACTCCTCTCTGATCAGGAATTACAGCTTTTATAGTGTTGTGAGGAATTCCCAATGTTAGTCTGAGAGGGGTAGGCCTCACAGTAGTGAAAAATGAATTTGGAGGTTTGTCACTACCAGGACATGTAAAGATTAAACATACATGTCCTAACTTTTACTTACATGGCACCCTGCCCTTATAGTTACTTAAGGCCTACCTTAGGGATGGCTTATATTTATTAAAAGGGGAGTTTGAGGCTTGGCAAGTAGTTTTAAATGGCAAGTCGAAGTGGCAGTAAACTGCTCACACTGGCACTGCAATGGCAGGCATGATAGGTTTGAAAGGCTATGTATGTGAGTGGCACAATTAGTGTTGCAAGCCCACTAGTAACATTTGACTTCCAGGCACTGTGTATATGTTATACCACTTTATAAGGGACTTACTAGTAAATTAAATATGCCAATCAGATATCAACAAATGCCCCCATGTTTAGGGAGAAGCACATGCACTTTAGCACTGGTTAACAGTGGTAATATGCTCAGAGTCCTAAGGCCAACAAAAACAACCAGCAAAAACAGGAGGTAAAAGGCAAAAGTTCTGGGGAAAGACCACCCTAAGGATGACAGGTCTAACAGACACTTTGGGAACTATTATTACCATGTTTCAGGTCTGTTGAATTTGTTCTAAATGCTAATAACTCAAAAGGTTGGATTTCTATATTTGGATCTTGCAATGGATAGCCTATAGGGCACGTGTGAGGTGCTTAGCAACATGTTGAAGCCTCAGGGTTTAACTTGAATTCAATTTCTTGACTGCTCGTATGAACTGGACGGACTTCAGAACCTTGATCAATGTGACAGCAGGTCTCCTATTTGTGTCTTCCAATATGGGCAGTACCCTAGCATGTAGATTAGTGGCAGACAGCCTTGCCATTGGAAACTTTTGGCTCTTCGACTGAGTAAGGGCTATTTGGGTACATCAGTTTGCCTAATTCCAAAGAGCTTTCAATTTTCCATTTCTATTGCCAGAGGGGAGCTGGATATAGTTTTCCATCCTCCTTAAGGTCAATTATTTTATTTTTATCTGCCCTATATTTGTCACCATCTCCAGTGTTGTTAAAATGAAATGACATGGCAAAAATGTTTTTTTCCCTTTCTTTTCCCTTTTATCTGCCCATACTTGGTTTTGAGCTTCCCTCACTATTGAATTTGCTCGGGTTCGTTTATTCCCAATATCACATGTTTTTTTTTCATTCTGCAATTCTGCCTACTACACATTTCTGAATCATGTACCCCTCCCCTGCTCACACCAACCCCAACTGCTATCAATGGCAGGCTGCCTGCTTTTGACCGGTTTCATGAAAAGTGGGGAACAGGTGGACATAAAGCATGGGACAGAGAGCAATGGTGAAATACTCTGAGGAGACAGCCTTTGTACAACCATGGACCCTAGGACAGGCTTAACTGAGGAAGTTCTGTTGATCACCTTGGAACTATAACTATTACAATACTCAGACTCTCTTGGAGTGCCAAGTAAGAGGCTATTCTAGTTACATCACAAGTGTACTGAGGCCAATATTACTTTTTCACCAGAGGCAATCATGCTGTGGTTTTGACTGCTACTAAATCAATTCTATTCATGATATAATACAAAGCTTTTTTCAAATTATCAAACGTTTCCTTACTTACTGCTTGATGTTCCTTGACTCCCAAGAAAGGAAATTCTAGACAGCAAGGTGTTTTATTAATTCCAGCGTCTTCTTAATAAGGGGGGGATCCATTATGAAAAAGTATCCTTTTTTTGAGCTCCTTTTATGGTAGGTATTGTGGAATAATTAAGTTTATGTGGGAAAAACGCTTCTGGATCTACTTTCCATTGCCACTCTCCCACTTTCTCTTCTGAATTGTCATCAAGTCCAGTAGTAACCTAACACTAAAGGTGGGGAGAAGCAGAACAGTAGAAGATAAAGTGGGTTTTGAATATGAAGGAGCAGGATGAACATGTTCTAGATCAGCTCTAGAACCTCGAGTCAATGGTACTTTTTCTCAGCATGAAAGCGTAGGGGGCAGAGAAATCATTAACAATGTCAATGAATCCAATTACATTTCTCCAGGGCCATTAAGAATCACAGAATACCGAATAAAGTTAGTCGATTTATTACAAAGCCAAAAACAACTGGATATACAAACACCTCAAGACAAGGGTGTAGAAATACATTGGGACTAATACAAAGCCAAATCTATGAATAAAGTTAAGACGGTGTAGCACACACAGGATTATTAGTTCAAGAATCAGGATACAGAAAATTAAGGAACAAGTATCCAAGTTCGCCTGCATCGAAGGTTTGTGAAAATAAAGCATCAATCTGTCCCTACACTAGCACTAACGTGACATCCCTAATTAAGCATTTTGCGGGGCATCATCAGTTAAGGCATCAGCGTGTGGAGTCTTCTTTAGAAGTCTCTCCACCTCTAATGGATCGCGTAGCATGAAGCTACTAAGACAGAGCTTGTGTTAAGATGCTCTCTCTCCAAAGGGCAAAGCGAAGGAGTGGGCACTTTCCATACTTCCAAATCTCCCAAGATGCATATCTTCCCGTTGGTAATGTCCATGAGCCGATGACTTAGCATGATGACCTTGATTCCCAGGCCCTCTCCGGTGAGAAAATGCAACAATTCTCCTTATGGGCGTTAGCTCCCAATGTATCCTCTTCTCTCCTTGCCTAATTTCTAAAACAAAGACATTATTCTAACTAACAAGGGCGCTTCTTCCACCTGCAACACAAATGTGAGAAAGAACAAAATTTAACATGCACACGGAATTCAACTATTATGTTCTAATGAGAGAGCCTCCAGGGAAAATGCATTTCAGGCCTACAATATTCAGCTAACATAAGAGAAATGATCATGAGCTTTATGATATTACACAGAAATTAAGACGTGCAGTAATTATTTCATCTGCGTATAAAATGACGCGATTAATAAACACATTCAATAATAAAACGTTTGTCAGCGGCACAATAGAAGTGCTTTGGTTAGTGTTCTCTGCTGTTTGCATTTCATTGTCTACAGAAATCTTCATATGCTCTACGTTTTGGCCTACACACGTCACGTTCATGTTATTACATTACAAGATCCTTACACAGGTTAACACAACAAAAGATTATATGCGGATGCAGTCTATGCGTGTGATTACAGTGCACCCCTACAATGAAAATTGGATTTTGCACTACATCAAATATAACTCAAAGAAACTTTGCAAAAGAGTGTGGCATTGTGCATGGACATCTATCTGTGAATGGCCAGGTAAACCCACACACTATTTCCAGTCGTAATCCCCACTCTCTTAACTCTACAAATTCACTCGACTCCTCACTGGGTGATATGTATCTGAATGGTCAGCTATACTTATTGGTAGTACCCACCTTACCTGCCTCAAGAGAAGGAAATCAGCTGACACATTCTTATATTTTTGTGTGCCTTCTCTCATTAGAGATTTAAACGGCTCTAAGTGCAAAACTGCAGGGCAAAGCTACAGCTGCAGCAAGAGCTGGGCGAACAGTTCAAATGCCCAAGAATAGATAGGACTAGATAGTCTTCTCAGATGAAAGCATGATTCCCATATTTTGAAGCCAATTGTATTCTACAACAATTCAATATGTTGAACTCATGCGTTCCCTAAAACCTTAGCAGGCGTGGACCAAGCATATAGGTAGGTAAGGTTAGACATATTTCTAGTTCATTCTATGCATCGTTTTTTGACATTTACAACTGGGTCAAATAGATCTCTTTTCTATATGGTTGCGAATAGGGCTTTGAAGAGTGTAAACGTTCACAAATGAAGTTTGGAAAGCTGTAATGTTTGCACTGTGTGCAGTTTGCTATGTTTACCAATACTGCTTGCAGGAAAAGTGTTCTCCCAAAACTAGATTTTGTGCTATAGGATTAATTTTAATGCAAAATCTTTTCTGCAAGAGAGTTCTCAGAGTCAACATTGGTTTTGCAGATTTTTTTCTCTGGACTTGCTCAGACATTCCCCTGCAGGCAGGTGCAGTCGTCACTGTGCATGCCTGCTAGCAGATCTCTCTCCCCTCTTTTAAGTAGAGCGGCCATGCGTCTTGTGCTGGTCTGGTTTTCACTGAATGCGCTGCCCCCAAATAAGGCGCAAGTTCAGGGCTGCTCTGAAGGCACTTCTTAAGTTGTAATAAAGCGAGCTGTCCCTGTTTGTGCCTGGCGCACCTATTTAAAGGCGCAACGTGGTACAAACAAGGGGGCAGATTTACAAGCTTCTTGCGCCACTTTTGCGTCACTTTTCCCATGTTAAAAGTGGCGCAAAAGTGGCGCAAGGGGCTTGTAAATATGCCCCAAGGACAATACGCCCTATCTGTAAAAAGGGGCCCAGATAGGAAATGTCTGAAGGGGAAGGGTTGGTGGGCGGCGATCCAGAAGATATCACATGACACTCTCTTGCATTGCATGGTGCTCCCATGCATTAGCTGGGGATGGTGTGGGGGCTGGAAAAACGGTCTGAGCTACAATGCAATCTTTTTTCCTGTGCAACTTTACTCGCTAGAAAATCTGGGTTTGGGAAGATCGAACCCCTTATAATTGTGAAGAGCGGAATTCTATATGGAAATTCCAATCTTCACAATTTATAATTCGGGCAAGTGAGTGGAAATAGACGCAGCCTTATATCTCTAGAAACGACAAGACCTGTTAGGTTTTCAAATAGTGGTTTTGAATTTTAATTCAGTTTTGGTACACATGTCGAGCCAAGACTTGGAATAAACATCCAGCAATGTCAATTCATCCTGTCCAATGATTCGAAGTACAGTTAAAATACATTGACGCTTAACATCCTTGGTAATCTAATAAGAAAGTAAATGACTATGTCGCATTTTAATAGCATTCCGTTTATTAACATCAATTCATAAGTTTTTGAGTTGGACACTATGCTGTTACTCTAATGAAAAATCCACAACAATTTCGCCAGTTACGCCACAATTTACCTTGTTCCAGTCCAGGCAGACACTGCAGCGAGTCTAGCACTTACTGTCTATTAGCCATTACCAGGCATGCCCCTTCATTGGAAGCATCAAATGATCGATTGCGCTGCTATCTCTTCTAATTTGCAGCCAATCCATCAAGAACACGGAATTGCTGCTTGTATTGTTTAATAAAAAGAGAAGATTGATGTTCATCGTAGCAAATAAAATGGAGTGGAATGTAATGCCTGTCAGAGTTGATGGGGTGGAAGGGAGAATTATTCTGCTGTCAGGTAGAAAGTTAAACATGTTGTATGGCACAAAAGTTAAAATAAGAAAACACCATTTAAACGAATCAGGCTGCATCATGACAAATAATACTGGCAAAGGTGCTTTAGACAAGTTTAACACCTTCAATGCTGGGTGTTTTGTCCACATTTTACGGGAGGCTTGCTACGTTCTGTCTTGTGTCTTGTTCTCCTTTCCATCCATCTTCTGATTCCCTATGCTGTCTCATCTCCTTGTGCCTTGGTCCACTCCTTAATCTGTCTCGCACCCTGCAGCTCACTTTCTCCTATCTCGTGCCTTACTACGCACTTTTATTTAACAAGTGTACGAGCCCTTTCGCATCTACATTGTTCCCCTGTCCTCTCGTTCATTTAGCCGATGGCTCTCTGCCTTCTCTTATCTGGTTGTATGTGGACGACCTTTGATATCTGCCTGGAGGATTGATACCTTGTCTCACTCGTACTCTGGTCTTCTCTGACATCCTTTGTGGGTACCAGTGCTCTCTCTGTCATCTGATTTGTTCCTCACTTTCCTTTCCCAACTGTTTCATGCACTGCACTCTCTCATTCTTTCTGTGTTATTATCTTCCCACTGTTCAACAGTGTGCTTTGCCCCATCACAGATCTTTCTTGTGAGTCCCTGCACTCTGGCAAGCAGCTTTCTGTCACACCCCCATACTTCTCGTTTATTCTGTAGTGTGACTATTCCACCACAAGCCATGGTCCTATCTGTCATTTTCCATGTTTCTTTGTCCCCTCTCCCACTCATCTTTTTTCTTGATCAGACTTTTCTTCTAGTGTGTTCCTCAGATTCCTCTGCAATTATCTTCCATTTAATGCCCACTCTCAACTGGATTTTGTTTCATTCCCTTCCACTGGCAGCTGGTGAACTTTGAAAGTGGTGGATTGTAAGACTTACCCTGAATTCCAGTGAGCAAGCAAAGTAAGTGATCCCACCTACTTCTTAAGAGAGCTCGGAGGGGCTGGTGGGCCATTAGCGGAATCTCTTCTAAAACATTTTGAACAACTTTATGTAAAGTACTGCATTTTATAACACAATTTTCACATACATTTGCTACAAAGCCATAGGCTCTTTAAGGGCACTTTTAAAAGATTCAAGTCCTTTCATGGTGTATCAAGCTAATGAAACCTGATGCTCCCCAGGAGGTGACCCCATTTTTAAAAACAATGTGGCCTGGTTGGCTCCTCTATATTATGTACAGGGCCAGCATTTTGTAATGGGTGCCACCCTATGCCACAAATTACATGCAATATGCTAGAATTTTGCCATTAATGCCATCGATATTCCATGGGTGACCCATAGATCAAAACGTATTACTTACTGGCAGTTGCGAGTTGGTAGTTACAGTAAGGACCATGTTTCCATAGGAAAAGTGCTTTGTTGGCTTGCCTATATCTTCGGTGCCGTTTGATGAATATTTACGAAATTTTCCTGAAAAAAGTGTACCAGTGGTTCTTGTTGGGCACAAAAACTTTCAGGGTGATCCGTCATGCAGGGGCTAAGAAACAGGGGAGGTTAAAAAAATAGTGTGTTTCCCATGTTAATTCCCATAGGATCTTTAGACATGACTGCAGCCCGAACTGCTAGATGGAATTACACTAGCTTTGGCAGGAAGGTACATTTTTGTTTGCAGATTACCCTTTTTGTTATTTGGTGTAAATACGTAGAAATTTAAGGAAATCCAAATTTGTAAATCTGTGGTCGCTGCTAATTTGCAATTAATCACGAATGTGTATGCCAATAGGAATGCCATGATTGGCTGGCCACAACTTGAGCAGAGAGTTGCACCCGCCATTTTATGACATCGTAGCAGTCCCCAGGGTACAAAACATATGGTAGAAAGTGGCATAAAGGGTCAGGTTGCGTGTGCCCTGAGCCCATGAGAGCAATATAGGGGTGTTCGAGGAACCCCTTATGAGCAAAAGATGTTGAAAAAAGGTTTTTTTCACTTGCAACATTTGCAAATTTGCCGCAAACCATTAGCATGCCCCGCGTAACATTGCGATGAAGTAGTGAATATACAGCATGACAAATTTACTGAAAAAAATATATATGTTTATACACCCACCCTCAGTTTCACTTAGGCACTGACACACCCAGTCGGTGACCCACTCAGACGGACGTGTCCACTGAGAGACCCAGTCAGTGACTCATGCACCCCCTCACAGATCCACTCAGAGACTGATGTACCCACTCGCACCCAATTGAACACTCATGCACCCACTCTCATACCTACTCAAAGATTCACACACACACTCACTCAATCAATAATAATACAGATATACAACCATAAAAACTGAGAAAAAAAGACAATTTATATACAGCAGAGTATACAAACATAAGTCGTACTATTAAATATCAGATAAAATCATAAAATCTCACATCACCAGTTTAAGTTCATAATACATACATTGCTCTGACTCAGCTATTTATATAATAAAAAGACAGAAAAGGTACAATTAAATATCAGATGAAAGCAAATCATGTGACCCCACCTCGCCAATTTAGCTTCGTGATGGGTACCTTTTTCTCAGGCTCAGCGCTGCAAGAAAGTCAAGCCTTTAAGATGCGAGTTAAAAGACCTCTCTTGGTCTTTAAGGATTGGCCATAAGAATCGGGATCTATAGACTGCATAAAGTGGGCAGAATAATATAAAGTGCTTTGTAGTTTGGCAGGAAATCTCGTCACAATTACAAGGCAGCAAGGAGGTGAACCACTAACCAGTGGTGGGGAATGCCCCTAAATGATTAATCATATTCATGCAAAAACATGAAAGATAAAATCTATATTGGGGAGTTCTAATCCACAAATGATCGGGCTCCATGCCAGTGCGCATGGAAAGAGCTATATACTGTTGGACTGTTATCATGTCAATAGCTTTCTCCATTCTTAGCTTTTCCTTGCGTTCTAAGAACTTCAACTTAATCTGCACCTTGGTAAAGATGCTAATGGTTCATCTGTTTACCCACAGATCTGCCGGACCCAATTCTTGCAAGGATAACTTGACATAATTTAACCATGGAATGGCCTGTGCATTGCTCTATTTGAAACAGTCTTCTAAAATATCACATGTGAATTTTAACTCCTGAGACAACCATATTTTGACCCATAGCATGATAGGAGCTAGCCTCACCAAATCTTCCAGGAAACGTAGCCCCTCTTTATTATGTGTGAAAAGGCTTGTAATGGATCTCGGGAGTCCTAAAAGTTTGGACAGAAATGTATTCTCTACTGTCTGTAAGGACGACACCGAGGCATACCCCCATACTCCCACTCCATATATAGCCACTGACAGACACTTGCTTTTATATAACATCACTATATCTTTCAGGGTTTATGTCCCAATTTTTTAGCAAATCTATAGAGTGCCTCACATGCTGCTTTATTAAGTTGTGACCTATGATTTACATGTTTATCCCAGGTCAGATTTGCCAAAAATAAAATCCCAGATAGCTAAAAGTTGATGTTTTCATTATTGGCATACACACCCACTTAGAGACCCACACAGAGGATGACACATCCACTCACGGATGCACCCAGACACTCATATACTCACTCAGAGACCCACTCATATTCTCATGCACTCACTCAGAGACCTATACAGACACTCACACATTCACTCACAGATCCATTGATATTCTAATGCAATCACTCACAGATCCATTGATATCCGGATGCAATCACTCACAGACTTACTCAGACACTCACACACCCACTCAGAAACCTACTGAGAGACATATGCACCCACTCACAGATCCTGTCAGAGACTCAGTCACCCACTCACAGACCCACTGAGACACTGACATACCCACTCACAGGCTCACTCAGAAACTCATGCACCGAGTCACACACCTACTCAGAGATGGATGCGCCCACTGAAAGACCAACTAAGACACTGATACACCTATCACAGACCCAGTGATACACTCACACTCCAACTCACAGACCCACTCAGAAACATATGCACTGAATCAAAGACTCACTAAGCGACTAACACACCCACCCACAGACCCACTCTGACTTTTATTCACCGACTCACAGACTCACTCAGAGACTCATACTCCTACTCACAGACACACTCAGAGACTCATGTACCCACTCACAGACCCAATCAAAACTCATAACCTACTCAAAGAGCCACTGAGACACTCATGTGTCCAGTCACAGACCCTGTCAGAGACTGAGACACAGACCCACTCAGACACTGATTCAGCAACTCACAGGCCCACTCAGAGACTGATGCACCCATTCACAAACCCACTCAGAGATGGACACGCCCACTGAAAGACTCACTCATAGACTCACACATCCACTCACAGACCCACTCAGAGACTCATGTACCCACTCACAGACTGTCAGACTGTCATGCACCCACTCACATACCCACTCAGAGATTCACTCACCCACCCACTCAGAGACTGACGCATCCACTCAAAGATTCTCTCAGACTCTCATGCACTCACTTAGACACCCACTCATATTCTCATCCACTCACTCGGTGACCTATATAGACACATAAGCACTCACTCACAGACCTATTGATATTCTGATAGTCACTCACAGACTCACTTAGACACTCATACACCCACTCAGAGACTATTCACAGACCCTGTCAGAGACTGAGACATCCACTCACAGACCCACTCAGACACTCATACACCCACTCAGAATCTTACTGACACACTCAAGCACCCAGTCGCAGATCCCACTCAAAAACATATACATGCTGTCACAGACAAGTTCAGAGACTGATACATGTTTTTATAGAGTTATTTAGATAATGATGTATCTAATGTGATAGAATCAAATATATAGTTGTAAATTTTGAATGTGCTGGTGGCTATTAAATGTCTGCTTTTGTTTTGTAATTTTGTGACGTCTTCGCGAATATTGCGACGTCAACGCAAATATTTCAAAACATTGAAAAATATATATTTATTAAAAAAATGAACAATATTTTAGCCAGTAGGGTGGCTCTAAGACTTTGTTTTCATTGTGTGTATATGATAGCTGCACATAAGACCGGATGCAGAGTTTGAGGTTTCTAAGAAATGTCCTGGTGCCTTCATCTGTAAATTGAGCTCCATCACTTGTATAGATTCCATGCATGTCAAAACGCAGGTTGTTGTTGATAGTGCCCATGTTATGGTCTCTGGGGAATGCAGAAACAGATTTATTAACGTTTTCTGGCTTTGTCAATTTGTGGGCAAAATTAATTAGACCACTTCCATTTCTGCCTTTGGCATATGTTGGAGTACACCAAGACAGTATGAGGGAAAAGTATCATTAATTGTGAAAAGATGTGCCTCATTAGGATTTCCAGTCCTACCCCAGTCAGTGTGCCTTGTCCATTGCCACCACAGTGCACAATTATGAGGTCAGTGGATTGGGAATCCACAATGCTTTTAATCAAAGGCAGCAACTGATGCCACTTCAACCCTCTCTGGTCAACCCAAGTAATGTCCACATTAGGCAAACCCAAGTCCCTTTCACTACCACTTTTTCAAGCAGTCTCTCTAGCCTAAAAGACATAGCTGTGACCCACAATCCACTCCCTGAACATTTTGAAGTAAAGCAGCAGTAGCAGACAGGAGGATGCTGCAGTTGAATGAGATAGTTTTAAAAATGAAAGGCAATTACAATGAAGATGTGCTGCAGGTTTAAAAAAAACATTCTTGATGTTGTGAATATGGAGGTGAATAAAATTAGGTGGTGTCTTGACAGTATAAGTAACTAGATCTATGATTGGCTGCAGGAAAAATAAAAAAGTGTAATGCAGACTTGGACATGCTTTTAGTTCTGTACTGTAAACCGCACCTGCTGCAGCTAATTTTGTAACTAGAATGGTCCTTCTACAATGTGCTGTACAAAGTAAGGAAGTATACTAATTTACAAGGACATTCACCAGCATTTCTATTGAGGAAACTGTGCAGAAGTACCTCTTATCACTTTGGAATGTTAGCTGTTTACCACTCTGAAATGTGAAGACTAGTTATGAGACTTTACTATGTGAAAACAACTGCTAGGAGAAATTAATAGAGCTCTTTTGCATGGCACAATAGGAGAGGTACAAAATGTTTGTGATGATGGTCAGTTTCATTTCTTTGGCCTGGAGGAGGAGTGTAAGGAAAATGATGACTTGGTAAACGCAGGTGTAGCAGAACAGAAAACAGGTATTACTGTTGATAACTTTCAAGACGATATTAGAAAGTGTAACACAGTAGATTCAGAGAATCCTGACTGTGTTTGTATATGTTGTCTATACACTCACTATAAAACTCATAATGATTATGTTGGTGTGTCATCGAAAACAGAAAAAGAAAATATAGATAAGTGATGAGAATTTCCAGCTTATTTATTTGTCGAAGAATGGTTTGATTGTTCCACAAGACAAATTACATGTAAGTACTGTTATAATAGGTTGGAGGACAATAAAATGTCAGCTAGAGCAGTCCACAACAAGTGAGAATTAGTTCCAATCCCTGAAGAACTACATGATTAAAATGATTATGAGTCAATTCTAATACACTCTATATGTGAATTCCATGCTATAGTCCGGATGGAGCCAATGACAGGGAACTTACCTCCAACAGAGTTGCAGAAAGGTCTTAATGGGAGGTTTTTATACTTGTCGTTAGATTTTAAGCAGAATATTGAAACTGTAGGGGTGCAGGCAAATTTGGATGAAACACTTATTATTCTAGTCAATGGTGTCCCTACGAAGAGTATAAAAATATGGCAAGAGCTAGTAGATGTTAGTGAAGTAAAAAAATACATCATTATATCTGGTACAAAATAATATTTATTATAAAGATGTAGATGTTCTTCAAAATGTAGCACATATGGAGGATGACACATAAACTAGAGGTTAGATTAGAAAGGTAGATCGATCCCAATCAGAAGAAATGTATATGATACCGTAGCCACCCTCTGCATTCTAAAGAGATTATTGATGATTAAATTGATCTCTTTCAAATGAAAGAAGCAAGAGGAGCTCCCTTGAGTCTGTGGGAGAAACGTTTAGGAGTTATAATTTTCCTCATCTCTTCTCCACAGGAATGGGTGGTGGATATGATGAACGACCTGTACAGATACCAGCAGCTGAGTACAGATCAACTAGACTGTACTCAGAGGATCCTAGATTTCATCAGTGTATTCCCTATATATTTCACCTTGTATTTAAAAGTGACTTGTCAGGCCTATCTCATGCAGAAAACCACATCCTTAAGACATTAGTGATTCTACAAAATATCAGTGCAAGGGAATTTGTGGACAAAGTTCAAGAAAAAGATGAGAACCTGGAATACAACTTGATTAATTTGATGGCATGCCAATGTGGCACCAATGAATATTGATACCGTCATCATGGTGAGTTGAAATGCATGTTGAGAAACCTAGGAGCAGCGGCTTGGTTCTTCACATTCAGTTGTGCTGAGTATGCATGGAATTACCTCCCTGAATTCTTGTGAGAAGCAATCTCAAATATAAAATACATGAGTCTGAAGATACCAGGAGAACGGTGCTCCCTGGACCCTGCAAACGCTAGGAGGTATTTTAACCACAGGTTTCAAGTTATGATGGCTTTTATTTGCAACACAACTAACTCCTCTTAGCCAAGTAACTGATTTCTTTGGGCACAAAGAGTGCCAAGCTAGAGGTGCTCCACTTATTCACATGCTGTTATGGGTGAAAGATGCCCCTAAATGTGATACAGACACTGATGAGTCTGTCTTGTCTTTCATACAACAGTATGTGACATAAGCCATTCCTAAAGATGTTGGTAAGAAGGGCTTGAGACTACATGTTATATGGTTTCAAACTCACAGATTTGGGAAGTACTATCGATGGAAATACAGATTCAAAGGAAAATTTTACACAATATGTCTTTTTGGATTCCCACTACCAGCCATTTCAGAAGGAAGAGTCAACAGCTTTTTGTCTGCAGTCAGACATACCCTGACACGGAAATAATCAAAAAATACAATCAATCTGGGAAAGAACAGACACTTGCAAGTATATCAATGACTACGACCCTGTGATTCTGAAGATGTGGAATGCAAATATGCATCCACAATTTGTTGCTGGAAACTCCTTCGCTGTTGTTCGCTATGTCACTTCATATATAACAAAGTCAGAGAAGACAGCAACGAAAGAGATGTGGGAGGAGATTTTGCAAAAATAAGTCTTACCAAGAAATTGTACAGCTTCAGCTTGAAAATGCTTGCCATCAGAGAAATAGGATCCTATGAATGCTAGGACAGGTTCAGCTCGGCTAGTTTGTTCTCTAAGTCAAGAGGAATTGTGTCGGTAAGACTAGGCCTTGCAATCAGTCGAAATAGAGTACTAAGGTCTTTCCCAGAAATACAGTACCTTGCAGAATTTGATCCCAAAAGTAGAGACCTTCTGAAAACTAATATGCTGGATACATACTACCCTAGAAAGAGTCCTCATCTTCAAAGCATCTGTCTCTATGAAGTACTTCAGCACTATACATATAGAAGTAATGTAACTGAAAGCATAGAAGAAGGAAGATATGGAATACTTGGATGTGATTGTTGTTTGGTGAGACACAACAAAGGTAATCTAATAAACCACCGAAAGCTAAGTTGCCAAACCCCAGACAGAAGAGAGTTTTTCTACTTGGCACTTTTGCAGCTGTTCGAGCCATGATGTTCTAAATCAGATTTACTTGGACACTATGACCGTTACAAAGACTCTTTCAGCACTGTGAAAGAGAGCATTGAGTTCTCAGTCTTTTCAACCTACCTGCAATTGTGAAAAGACGAGATTAAACAGGAAGAAACCATCGATGCTGAGATAGCCAAGGAGAGTTCACAAAGCAGCAAATGTTCTGCACCAGCAATTCAAGATCTTCTTGGAGAACCAATTATTCAAAATGAAGCTGCTCTAGCTATGAATGAGGTGGAGACTGCAATGCAGCAAGCAAGATAGGAAACTGTGGATTTTGAACACTTACTAGAGCAACTGCATGGACTTCTCCACAAGAGGAAACAATGTGACTGTTCTTCGTAGAAACCAATTTTACTATACATCAGTGCTCATGCTGGCAAGGAAAAAGCTTCCTTATTAAAGTTCTCACTGGTTATCTACAGAAAACTACAGGATCAAAACTGTTCATGTGTACTAACAGCACCAACAGGATTAGCTGCACATAACATTAAAAAGATTACTTTACATTGTCTACTATTGGTACCTGTTGAACATGAAAGTAAACTGGAATACCAGACACTATTTGGTGAAGCTTGCTACGAGGTGTCAATATTGGTGAAGAAACTGAAGCTTTTAATCATACACTTAAGAATGCAGCAGATTTTGAGAACAAACTACGATGTCTTCTTTGGAGAAAAACATTTGATTGTGTTTGGTGACCTGCTGCAACTCATCCCCTTAAAAGAACAACCTGTCTTCAAAACACTTACACATAATGAAACAAGAAATTCTTTGGGGAGTATTGGCAATGTGAATATTTGGTTAAGCTTTGAATACAAGGAACTAGTGAAAAATATGCGCCAAGCATCTGATGTAAATTATGCAGATATGCTGAAGTACGTTAGAATAGGAGTTCTAACAAAAGAGTGAAAACACGCTTTGGAATTTCGTCTTATCAAGGAACTTTTTCCATCTAATATTACAGCAGCTGAACTAATGCACAATTTTATTGATGAACAGAAGTATATAGTTTGTTTTATGCCAAAACCTGAAGAGTGCTCCATGTTTAATGAACAATCACTGTAAGTGGAGGAAGAAGATATTTTAGAAATTACAGCTACTGACAAAATGGAACATCAGGGAGTCACAATACTACTAACAGATAAACTACAAACAAAATTGAATTCTTTGGAGAAGTCTGTATCGAAAACTGCAGGATTAGAAAATCATTAACGCGTGACCAAAACTGTCAAGTAATTTTGCGCCATAATATAAATGCTGAGGAAGGGCTAGTAAATGGTGCAATGGGTAAAGTTATTGATTTTATTAATTTCCCAAATTGAGATGAGGTTGAATACTTGGCGATAAATTTTGATCAGATTGATGGCATGAAGAAGATTGGCCGTTGTGTTGTACATTTTTGCTAGTGAAAGACCTATATGTACAACACCAACAGCTCTCACTCTCTCTAGTGCAGAGGTCTTCAATCCCTCCCCCCGGAGTCCTGGGAAGGGGTCGTGCATTTCCAGGCCTAATTCTGCCTGGAAAACAAAACGTGCTCTTCCTTTTGGACAAAGTCAAACGCGATCCTTAAAATGCTTCAGCTGAAGTTAATTGAGTGTCCTGTGCTGTAAAAGGAAGAGGCCCGACAGACAGGTAAAACAATCATTCAAATCAGCCTTCATGGAAGGGTGCCTGCTTGCCTGAATGAAATTTAAATGTGTGCTAGGAGTTAATCTGCAAAATGTAAAGGATGTTTGGGAGTGGTTCTGGCTTTAATTGCTGGAATCACTTCAAGAATTGTGATGGCAAAGGTGTGTTTTTATGTGTGGTGATTAGCAATTGGGCTGTGAAGTGTGTGCTTTTAATGATAACAGTATTTATACTGTGCATAGTCTCCCTTAGGAGGTGTTGAAGGGACAGTTATGCAAAAAACAATGCATTGCTTATGGTCTGATATTACACAAATCTACATTTTGGAAGCTCCATTTTATCCTGAAACTCTTTGCACATTTTGTAGCAGTCTATCTTATAATGTATGTAATGCACGTATAAAATAATGACTTACACATTCACAGTGCTTTCTGTCACAGGCTGTGACATTATAGCACTAAAAATACACAAGTTACTATTTTCCACTGCACCAACCAAATTTAATTCTGTTGCTCTCTAGTTGCACACCGACCTATGCAGTGCATTAAATAATAGAGGTTTTATAATGTACTATATAGTAACAACTTTTTAAATTTATTTTTTATTTGAGCTACCCATTATTTTATATGTAGCCACCTGATGCTGAAAGACCTAAAAAACGAACAAAATATTTTGGGGCTGAATTATGAGAGGCTTGCACTGCTGCGTGGCTTTGCATGGCCTAATAGATATGGAGTAAGACAAAACAGCGCAAGTCGCTGCGTTTCCTTACTCTATGTCAAGTTGGCGTTCCATAGGCGTTGCGGTGGGTGTTCCCACACAACGCCCATGGATTTTGACTCTGCCCCAGAATTACAAAACCATGTAAACCTGGGGCAGTGCCAAAACCTTACGGCTCCCCACACCAGGCGTAACGAGGAGAAATGTTTTCATTTCTCCTCATATTTTCCTATTTTCATGTGTGCTGCATTCTGCAGCACACATGGAAAAAGGAAAACTCCTCTTAGAATTGTTTTTGTGCAGGAAGGTGCCCCTTCCTGCACAAAAAATATCCTGCCTATGTTGGCGCTAGGCAGCAATTTGCGTGCCAACATAAGGGAAAAAGGACTAGAATGCACCATATTTCATAAATAAGGTGCATTCCTGCCCTTTCACATTGGTGTAGGGCAGCGCAGCAATAAGCTTGCAGCGCTGCCCTATGTCAATGCCTCATAAATGAGGCCCTTTGTTTTTAGCCACACCTTTGACCACGCCCCCAACTACTGACCTTTAGTTTGCTAAACACTGTTTAATTTATTTCCCCAATGTATAAATGATTTGCTTTGGGAATTGGGGGCCATTATGGTTGTCGATAGTTGGCAATGATGAGGAGGCCCAAGTTCTAGAAATTTTTGTCAGGAAGGGGTCCTTACACCTAAAAGTTTTTGACAGGGGAGTCTCAGCATCAAACATTTTGGAGACCTCTGCTCTAGTGTATGCTGTAACTAGCCATAAATCACATGGTTTAAGTGTAGATGCAGCTTTTGTAAATACTGGAAGCATTATGTTTAACGAAGGAATGTCATATGAGGCAATGGTGTGAGTTAAAACATTGTCCGGTTTGTTTTTTGATGGACTTTGATGATAAGAAAGTTACTGCCAATGCAAGCTGTGTAAGAGAGTACAAACAGTTAAGATGTGTATACGCTCCTCACTTAGGCCAATACCCTGTTTATGAGAAATGGTTTATCTGTCCAAAGAGGAGGATTACAAAAGAGTCTACACATTCTGAAGAAAAGAAAGGACACAAGGACAATATAGAGCCTGTTAAGAAGAGAAAGATGGAAAATGCAGAAGAAATTGTAGGTTACCAATTGGAAAACAGTTCAGGTGTGAACTGCTATGCAAATGTTGTTCTCAACGTACTGTTTCATTTATCACATCTAGTCAAACAAATTGAACAAAACGCAGATAAAAGAATATGTTCTGCACTGTATAACTTGCAATGTTTACTGACTGACAGAACTGTGACACATTCTGTTTCAGGTATTCGAGATCTTTTAGATATATGTACTGGATCAGTAATGTTTACTCTGAACAGTCAACAAGATGCAAAAGAATTTATTATGGTTATGTTTGGAGTTTTAAAAGAAGCAAATATAAATATTGATAATTTATTCGGAGTGAGTTACACATGGAACCATGACTGTGAAGATTGTGATTATGCATCTACCACTAAAATAGATTCCGAGCGTTTTCTCTATTTAACATTACCAGATCTAAAAGTGTGCCTTTTGACAAATTAATGAAGAATGCCAACCAAAATATGACCAGCTCAAACTTCAGATCAGATATTATCTCTACATTACTCCTAATAAGAACTGGGAAATACCTTATAATTCCGCTACAGAGATGCAGAGCAGATGGTTCCAAATTGGAAACTCAAAATACAAACTTCAAAACTGGATAAATATCAATTTCGGCGATACAACCTCTGGACATTACACTGTCTATTTAAAGAGTGAAAATGGATGGATGGAATGTAATGACATCAACCTTAAATTCAAACCAAAACTTCCTTTCAAATTACCAAACTCTTATCTTTTCTTTCTTCAACCAAAGATCTAAGGAGGAGTCGTGGAAAAAGAAGTGGTGTACGTGTTTCTTCTACGTGGTTCACCAGACTTTTAGACATTATATGGCCTATTGGGGGTACGGTCTTTACAGTCTTCTTCAAAATTCAACAGTCCTTTTATCTTCCACAAATGAGTTAATTCTGTATCTAAATACTGCACTGTATATTCTATTTATTGAGTTTTGTAATGCGCGAACTGGACCTGAAGTTATCAGAGCTCTTTACAGAGTTTTCACAGTGGAAATTGCACATGTTGCATAAAGTATAAGTAAAAATACATAGCAATGGCATAAAAAAGACATATACAATGGACAGTAGGATATGTAAATGATATAGCAGCAATTGCACGAGTTACATAAACAGTCAATAAAAGTACATGGTAACAGTATATAAAAGAAATATGCAATAGACAGTGGATATGTAAACAATATACTCAGGTAGTGTGTTATGAGGGTGGGGAGAGTAGAGATACAGTTTTTCCCCTAGGCTGTGGTGCTCAAATGTACATGGAGGGTGTGGGGTAGGAGCCAATCAGACGGTTAAGGGAGGCGGGTTTAGGTATTTATTGAGAAGCAGAAGTTTGAATGATTGCCATGTAAATCCTGAGGCAGTGAGTTCCAGATTCTAGGGGCGTTCCCAAAACAGAAGCAGGTGTGAGATTTTTCTTTCTTAAATTTGGGCAGAATTAGGAGTAGACAAGCTGAATGAACATAACCCAATGACAGCAGCTTTAAGTTGACAGCAAAAACTGCCTTTGTAACTAAAACAATTACCCCTTTTATTTTATCAAACAAACTCATATGTACTATTTCTGGAGAAAAACTACACTATGGGATGTTGTCTATATGGAGCACCACTTTTTAAACATTATTTGCCCTACCAGGGTGATGTTTTCAAAAGGAACTCCAAAATTTAAGAGTGCTCTGTAATTATTTGTAATATTGTACCAGATATAAAAATGTAAGACATTTTTCTATCATAGTTTTGTTTACATTACTGAAGTAAGTCCTGAATAAGCAAATAAATAATGCATTGTAGTGAGTGCAATGCATAGAGTCACTTACTTAGAGTGATGTACTGTGCATCTATGATTGTTTTTTTCCCCTCTGTTCAAGGATGATGCTTCATTCAGACTATGGTGAAGAAGCATGAAAGCTGAAAACAGTAAAAAAAAAAAGGAACATTATATTCTCACTGCATTGTAATACAGTGTTACAGTATAAGTAATGTATGTTGGTATGATTCTGTAGTTGTGAAAATCAAATACTGACTTATCTTTATTCTCTTTTTCTTTTTCCATAGCGGCTGCAGTTGAAAGTCATTAGATGTGTCAAAACACTTTTTCTACCGCAGACATATTGAATAAAGATGAGCATGGAAAGTGTTTTTAAGCATAAAGAGCTGTTACGTTAAATTCCTTTTTGTTTATTTTGTCTATTTTATCATTGAAACTTTCAGTGTAATGGAGCAGATTTACAGTCAGTCACACGACAACTCACTCAATCATTCAGACAGATATTCACGCAGGCACTTACACAACCAGTCACTTACCCATGCAACCTCCCACGCAAGTAGTCACTCATCCATACAGGCATTTACATACCTATTATTTCACTCATAGAGAAGACTACACAACCACTCATTCACTCAAACAGGCACTGACACACTCATTTACTCATCTGTACAACCAGCCACATACCCACTCACTCCCCTATACGCCTACTCACACACCCACTCACAGATCCCTACAGCGATTTACACAACCACTCGCTCACCTATACAGCTACTCACACACCCACCAAGTCATCCATAGACACTTATACTAGCACTCACTAACTCATCCAGTTACTCAGATAACCTCTCATTCACTCACACAGCCACTCATTCTAGTACTCACTTACCCATAGAGCTACTTACACACCCATTCACTCACCCATACAACGACTGACACAGACACTAACTTACCCATACAGGCATTCACAGAAATATTTATTCACCCATACAGGCTCTCACAGAGGTACTTTCTTCCTCATACAGCCACTTACACAACCATTGACTCACTCATACAACCAGTCACACAGCCACTCACTCATCCATACAGCCACTAACATTACCACTCACTCACTCATACACCTATTCAGAGACCCTCTCACTCACCCATACAGCTACTCATAAAACCATTCACTCAACCAGTCACACACCCACTCACTCACTCATTCAGCTTCTCACACATCTGCTCACTCATCCATACAGCCAGTTACACTACCACACTCTCAGCTATAACGCTACTCACACACTCTCTGACTCACTCATACACTCACACTAGCACTCACTCACCTATACAGTGTTTCAAAGTAGCAATCACTCACACATATGGGTGCTCACATAGCCACTCACTGACCGACACACCCACTGATACTAGCAGTCACTCACCCATACAGTTAGTGACACACCCATTCACTCAGTCAAACAGCCACTCACATACCCATTCACTCAAGCATACAACCACTGACAGTCTAAATAAACGTATTTCTAAACTGAAAAAAAACACTGACACAATCAATACATTACCCAAACAGCCACTCTCACAACCATTCACTCACCCCGGCAGTCTCTCACACTGGTACTTTCTCACTCATGCAGCCACTCACACAACAACTCCCTCACTCATACAATTAGTCACACAGTCACTCACTCCCCCATACATCCACTGATGCAACCACTCACTCACCCATACACTTACTCACTCTAGCACTCAGTCACCAATGCACCTACTCACAGACCCACTCGCACATCCACAGCTTAGTCACACATCCATTTACTCACATACACAACCACTCACATAACCAGTCATACACCTATAGAGCCAGTCACACAGCCACTCACTCACCCATACAGCATACTTTTTCTTTTTTTAACTGTATAAGGTGGTTGTGAAAGAACCTTTTTTCTTCTTTTTTGTAGAACTGTGGTTTTTTGTGTGATTTACTAAAGTTTTCCATTTTTTTCAGTATTTTTCATCAAACAAAATGGCAATGAGAAGGAGAAAAGATGAAACACATAGCACAAAAATAGTGCAAACATTAAGATAAACGAAAAAAAATAACATCGGTGTTACTTTGCAGCTTCAATGATGGCATCAACAGACTGCTCTCCAGCTGTTAGTGGTGTGCTGAAATCCGGGCAATAAGTGGCTACACGCCTCAATTTAGGAGATCTTTGGGGACGCCTCTCTACTTCCCTGGGAAATCTCTCTCCTGGGAAAAGTGGGGCAGCAGAATATGTAGAGGGTCCCTCTCCATCCCTCTCCTTCCTTGCCCCATTCAAGCTGTTGAAGTGGTACATGTTAAAGTAGTACAGCATGGAAGTTGTACCAGCGGTATATTTTTAAGTAGTACAGCATGAAAGTTGTACCACAATAAGCTGCATTTGGTCAATTTCTCAACTGTCTTCGATTCTCCTGAGGGAATTGTGAAAAATTCCCAAGCGATGCTCTGTTTTTTTTGGCACAGGCCCTTCATCAGCACTCTCTTCATGTTCAACCTCCTGCTCCTCTGCCTGCACTGCCAACTACTCCTTCTGATCTCTTCCTGTTGTCATTTTATTGGAAAATAGCAATGGAAACACCAAACACAGTGCAATAAGAAAAGCACAGCCAATCTCTTGAGAATAATCCAAAAATGATTGGAATATTCAAGAACACAGAAATGGGTGAGGACTTCCTATAAAGATAAATGAAAAGTGTCTTGTCCAAGCAAATCTCTTTCTTACGAAGTCACATGATCTTCGCGAATACAGACATCATCACAACTACGGGTGTCGTCACGAAAATGGGAAATACAATTTAAAACTGGTTTTCTATAAAAAGTATTACAGATAGAGAAGTTTAAACAGTATGTTAGTAAATACCTATTGTCAAACATTCTTTAAAATATGTGTATATATTCATTTTATACTTTTTTTAAAACATGTGGTGTTCACGAATTTTCCTTGAAACTGGAACATACGTATTGCGATAATTTGAAATAAATTTGAAAAACACCCACAGTTAATAATGCATTGAAACAAATGACAAGGAGTGACTCAGAGAAATACAAACATGAATGGTCTGTTATGCAGGTGTAGTATATAATATGAAAAGACATTTGCACAATGACAGAATAGTACGCAATTTCACAGTACAAAGTAACGCAAATGAGTAAACATTTTGCACAAAACTGTAGATTCTTTTTAAATCAGAATGTCATGTTCGTTTTCGACAAATTAAACCTCAACAAGAAACATTTTTGGGAGGTTACAGTTAGCTGATAACATTAAAAAACCTGAAAAATTCACTGAAAAAAACAAAGGCTACAAAGACGTTACAGTTAGGAAATAGAATTAAAAAGACATTTGAAATTCACTGAAAAAAACAAATGTTTCAGGGACATTATAGTTAGGCTCAGATTTCACTTGTATAAAACCATAGAAATTCAGCAGCTATAGTTACCTGCGCTAACCATAACTTACGCCCCTGCAATGCACTGCCTATGACCTCACATATTACATCACTCGATACGGTCAGTAACATCACCGATTACATCACTGATGATATCTCAAATGACATCACTGAAGACATCATCCACAGCACCACTCACACACTCACTCATACTTCCACTATCACACAACCCCCTTACATACCCATTTATAGACCCATACCAGTGCTCACACCACTGGTCACTCATCCATAGAGCCACTCACACATCCACTCAGTCATACTGCCACTCACATACCCACTAACTCACCCATATAGCCACTCATGTACCCACTCACTCACCAATACAGCCAATCACACATCCAGTCATACAGACATACAGACACTCATGCAGCCACTCACCCTTACAGGTACTCACACACCCGCACACTCACCCATATAGCCACTCACACTGCCACTCACTCACCAATACACCAATACAGCTATTCACACAGCCACCCAGTTACTCATACAGCCACTGACACAGCCACTAAAAACACCCATAGAACCACTTACATACCCATTCACACATCCATACAACAGGAAACAACCATTACCATGCAGTCATTACAACGCGTTACCATTGCAATGTGGTTGTAAGAATGTAAATGCTGTTACAATGCATGACCTTTACAACGCAAATTTCTACCATGCATATGCCTATACAACGCATGCCTTTACAATGAATTTCGTTGTAAAGGCATGAATGGTAAAGGGATACGCCTTTCAAATGTAAGTATTAGTTAAGTATGGGGGCACGGGTCATTTTAGGTTTTAGGGTGGGTATGGGTTTTGGGTGGCAAGGGTAATTTTAGGGTTCAGAGTGGATAGGGGTTTTGGGGTGGCACGGGTAATTTTAGCTTTTAGGGTGGATAGGGTTTTGGGGTGGCAAGGGTAATTTAGGGTTTAGGGTGGATATGGGTTTTTGGGTGGCAGGTGTAATTTTAGGTTTTAGAGAGGATAGGGGTTTTGGGGTGGCAAGGGTAATTTTAGGTTTTAGGTTGGGTAGGCGTTTTTGGGTAGCAAGGGTAATTTTAGGCTTTAGGGTGGGTAGGGTTTTTTGGGTGGCAATGGTCATTTTAGGGTTTAGGGTGGGTATGGGCTTTGGGGTGGCAAAGGTCATTTTAGGGTTTATGGTGAATAGGGGTTTTGGGGTGGCAAGGGTAATGTTAGGCTTTAGGGTGGGTAGGGGGTTTTGGAGGAAAGGGTAATTTTAGGTTTTAGGGTGGGTAGGGGTTATTGGGTGGCAAGGGTAATTTTAGGGTTTAGGGTGGGTATGGCTTTTGGGGTGGCAAGGGTAATTTTAGGGTGGGTATGGCTTTTGAGATGGCAAGGGTAATTTTTGCGTTTAGAGTGGATATGGGTTTTGGGGTGGCAAGGGTAATTTTCAGTTTTAAGATGGATGGGGGTTTTGAGGTGGCAAGTGTATTTTTAGGTTTTAGGGTGGGTAGGGGTTTTTGGGTGGCAAGGGTAATTTTAGGGTTCAGTGTGGGTATGGGGTTTGGGGTGGCAAGGGTCATTTTAGGGTTTAGGGTGAACAGGGGTTTTGGGGTGGCAAGGGTAATTTTAGGTTTTACGGTGGGTAGGGGATTTTGGGTAGTAAGGATAATTTTATGGTTTAGAGTGGGTATGGGTTTTGGAGTGGCAAGGGTAATTTTAGGGTCTAGGGTGGGTATGGGTTTTGGGGTGTCAAGGGTAATTTTAGGGTTTAGGGTGGGTATGAGTTTTCGGTGGCAAGGGCAATTTTAGGGTTTAGGGTGGGTATGGGTTTTGGGGTGGGAAGGGTAATTTTAGGGTTTAGTGTGGGTATGGGTTGAGGGGTTGTGGGATTTTAGGGAAATGTGTGTATATATATACATATATATATATATATATATATATATATATATATATATATATATATATATATATATATATATATATATATATATATATATATATATATATATATATATATATATATATATTACCTCCTGCGGTAGCCAGTAGGTAGTTATAGTTAGAAGCTTGTTTCCATAGGAAAAGCGTTTTTTGATTTGCCAATAACTTTGGCGCCGTTTGATGAATCTTCACAAAATTTTCAAAACTAATTGTTCACTCAGGTCAGCTCCTGTCTTGAACGTTTCGGGGTGATTTGTCAAGCGGGGGCCGAGAAAAAAGGGGGGTCCCAAAACGTGTTTTCTCTGTGTTAATTTCCATAGGAAACTTTAGACTCGACTACAGCCTGAACTGCTGAACGGAATTACACCAAATTTGGCAGAGAGATAGCTCTTGGTCCAGAAAGCACTCTTTTTTTAAATGGTGTAAATCCGTTCAGTAGTTTTGAGATATTTATAGATTTACAGATATCGATATTTAAGAATTATGAGATCTGATTGGCTGAGCCCTCCCGAGCACGAACTTGCCTCTGATTGGCTGCCAACACTTCAAACCAGGAAGTGTTGGCAGCCATGTTGTGACTCGATACCGAGGGAGAAGGAAAAAGGTGAGAGGAACATTAAAAAAGAAGAAAAGGGGGCAGGGTAAAAACACCCTGACCCCCTAGGCCTGGTCAGGGGGTCCCACAGAGACCCCCAGGGCCAAAAAAAGCATGTAAAAAACATTTTCAGCTGGATTCGCGCACCCAGCACGACTCCGGCCGAAATTGTTTTTAAAAACGAAGCGCGGGCTCCCGCGCTTCTTTTTTAAAGCCCCCGGGTGGGCCAGGTCCCGGGGGCAACCCAAATTTATGGAACGGGGGCCCGCGGGGGCCCCCGCAGCCCTGGGGACTGCCACCTCCCCGGGGATTTATTATTTATGTGCGGGGGCACGCGGCCCCCCTGCAGCCCCGGGGACCGCCACCTCCCCGGGGCTTAAATAAAATTAAAAAGTGTGGGGGGGCTGCTGCCCCTCCCCACACTGCCCCAGGGACCACCACCTCTCCGGGGCACTCATTATTTCAATGCGGGGGTCTCTTGCGGACCCCCGGCCCTGGGGACCACCACCTCCCCGGGGCTATGCAAATGATGGGAGGGGGGCCGCGCAGCCCCCCTCCTGGAGTCCTTGATGGCCCTGGGGACAGCCACCCCCCAAGGGCCGGCTCCTGCAATGTCCCAGGGTGCCCACCCCCGGGACATTGCTGTGTGCTATGACAGGGCGGGAGCCCGGCTCTCAAATCTCTTAAATGGCTCCCTATTGAAGGCAGATCTCCCTACAAAACTGCCTGCATCACTCATAAAGTCCTCCACCAAAACACTCCGCAGTACCTCTCCAAGAAACTCCTCATTGCGGGCACCACACGACCTCTGAGAAGCACCAATTCCCTCCTCCTTATACCACCACTGCATAAAAGAAAGCCACACAATCACGCTCCTTCTCTGGTAATGCCCCTATCATCTGGAATGCCCTCCCAAAAACCTGCGCTGTAACCCCTCCTATTTCAGCTTCAAAAAAGACCTCAAAATCCACCTCCTCAATTATTATTGGGATCCTAACCTGTGACCTGCACTTGATCTCCAATTTCACCATGTTATATTAGTCCAGTAATATTTGTCCATTTCCTGAACATCATCTGCCTAATTACTTGATATGTATAGCTCCTGCCCCTGTTTATCTATTTGATTTGTTTATCTATTTGTTTGATTTGTTTATCTATTTGATTTGTATATTTCACATGTTGTTTTCATTATCTTTTATCTACTTATATGCCATGTTTGGCCTAATTATTATTAGGGGTCCTAACCTGTGACCTGCACCTGATCTCCAATCACCATGTTACATTTTGTCCAGTAATATCTGTCCATTTCCCGAACATCATCTACCTAGTTACTTGAAGTGTATAGCTCTTGCACCTGTATATCTATTTTGATTTGTATATTTCACATGTTGTTTTATTATCTTTTTATCTACTTGTATGCCATGTTTGCTTTATATTATCTTCTCATGTAAAGCGCTCTGATACCTCAGGGTCTTGCCAGCGCTATATAAAACTTTTAAAATAAAATAAAAAAAAATAAATAAAAAAAAAGCAGCAGTGCGCCAGGAGGTGCGTTTGCAGAGTTGTGTAAAAAGGGGGCATGGCCTCGTACCACTGTCAGCAATCCAGCTGTGTGGGGCTTACTGGAGGTACCTGGTGGGCTAGTTGGCCCCCAGGGACCCTCAGTATTCAAGGGGACTGAATCCCCCAACTTAGAACGCGCCAAGAGGCGCGTTTCCATAGTGGTGGAGAAAGGGGGCATGGCCTGTGAAAAACCTTAGAAATTCAATGAAAAAACCATAGGTTTCAGGGACGTTATAGTTAGAAATTAGCATTTAAAAAACCTTAGAAATTCACTGAAAAAACCATAGGTTTCAGGGACGTTATAGTTAGAAATTAGCATTTACAAAACCTTAGAAATTCACTGAAAAAACCACAGGTTTCAAGGACGTTATAGTTAGTTGGACATTTCACTCGTACAAAACCAGAGAAATTCGGCCATTATAGTTAGTTGAGCTAACTATAACTCGCGCTCCCGCAATGCACTGCTGATGACGTCACATATTAAATCATTCATGACATGGTCAGTGACATCACTGATGACATCACTGATGAGAGCTCAAATGACATCACTGATGACATCACTCATAACATCATCCACGTGATAATCTGATGCACCTCCTCACACCCTAATATAATTCTTTCAGCAATTCTCTTGCCTCTTTCTGCAATTCTTTTCCTTCTTTTTGCACCCCTCCTGCCTCTTTCTGTACCCCTCTTGCCTCTTTGTGCACCTCTCCTACCTCTTTCTGCTCCCCTCTTGCCTCTTTTTGCACCTCTGTTGGTTCTTTCTGCAATGCTCTTGCTTCTTTCTGCATCTCACTTGCCTCTTTCTGCACTTCTCTTGCTTCTTTCAAAACCTCTGTTGCTTCTTTCAGCAATTCTCTTGCCTCTTTCTGCACTTCTCTTGCTTGTTTCTGCACCTCTCTTGCATCTTTCTGCACTTCACTTGCTTCTTTCTGCACCTATCTTGCCTCTTTCAGCACCTCTGTTGCTTCTTTCTGCACCCCTCCTGCCTCTTTCCGCACCTCTCTTCCCTATTTGTGCAGCTCTCTTGCCTCTTTCTACACTTCTCTTCCCCCTTTCTGCACCACTCTTGCCTCTTTCTGTACCTCTGTTGCTTCTTTCTGTACTTCTCTTGCCTCTTTCTGCACCCTTCGTGCCTCTTTCAGCACCTCTGTTGCTTCTTTCTGCACTTCTCTTCCTTATTTCTGCACACCTCTTGCCTCCTTCTGCACCTCTGTTGCTTCTTTCTGCACTTCTATTCGTTCTTTCTGCACTGCTGTTGCCTCTTTCTGCATCCCTCTTGCCTCTTTGAGCACCTCTTTTGCTTCTTTCTGCACCTCTCTTTCCTCTTTCTGCACCCCTCTTGCCTCTTTCTGCACCTCACTTGCATCTTTCAGCACCTCTGTTGCTTTTTTCTGCAGATCTCTTGCCTCTTTCTGCACCTCACTTGCATCTATCAGCACCTATGTTGCTTTTTTCTGCAGGTCTCTTGCCCCTTTCTGCACCCCTCTTTTCTCTGTCTGCACCTCTCTTGCCTCTTTCTGCACCCCTGTTCCCTGTTCCCTGTTTCTGTACCTTTCCTGCCTGTTTCTGCACATCTCTTGCCTCTTTCTGTACCTCTGTTACCTCTTTCTGCACTTCTTTTGCTCTTTCTGCACCTTTCCCGCCTCTTTCAGCACCTCTGTTGGTTCTATCTGCACTGCTCTTGCTTTTTTCTGCACCTCACTTGCATCTTTCTGCACTTCTCTTGCTTCTTTCTACACCTCTGTTGCTTCTTTCAGCAATTCTCTTGCCTCTTTCTTCACTTCTCTTCCTTCTTTCTGCACCCCTCCGGCCTCTTTCTGTACCTCTCTTGCATCTTTCTGCACCCCTCCTACCTTTTTATGCACCCCTCTTGCCTCTTTTTGCACCACTGTTGGTTCTTTCTGCACTGCTCTTGCTTCTTTCGGCACCTCACTTGTCTCTTTCTGCACTTCTCTTGCTTCTTTCTACACCTCTGTTGCTTCTTTCAGCAATTCTCTTGCCTCTTTCTGCACTTCTCTTCCTTCTTTTTGCACCCCTCCTGCCTCTTTCTGTACCTCTCTTGCCTCTTTGGACACCTCTCCTACCTCTTTCTGCACCCCTCTTGCCTCTTTTTGCACCTTTGTTGGTTGTTTCAGCACTGCTCTTGCTTCTTTCTGCACCTCAATTGCCTCTTTCTGCACTTCTCTTGCTTCTTTCTAAACCTCTGTTGCTTCTTTCAGCAATTCTCTTAGCTCGTTTTGCACTTCTCTTGCTTGTTTCTGCACTTCTCTTGCATCTTTCTGCACCTCTGTTGCCTCTTTTTGCACTTCACTTGTTTCTTTCTGCACCTCTCTTGCCTCTTTCGGCACCTCTGTTAATTCTTTCTGCACCCTCCTGCCTCTTTCTGCACCCCTCTTCCTTATTTGTGCAACTCTCTTGCTTCTTTCTACACCTCTCTTCCCTCTTTCTGTACCACTCTTGCCTCTTTCTGTACCTCTGTTGCTTCTTTCTGGATTTCTCTTGCCTCTTTCTGCACACTTCGTGCCTCTTTCAGCACCTCTGTTGCTTCTTTCTGCACTTCTCTTCCTTCTTTCTGCACCCCTTGTGCCTCTTTCAGCACCTCTGTTGCTTCTTTCTGCACTCCTCTTCCTTCTTTCTGCGCCCCTCGTGCCTCCTTCTGCACCTCTGTTGCCTCTTTCAGCACCTCTGTTGGTTCTTTCTGTACTGCTCTTGCTTCTTTCTGCACCTCACTTGCCTCTTTCTGCACTTCTCTTGCTTCTTTCTAAACCTCTATTGCTTCTTTCAGCAATTCTCTTGCCTCTTTCTGCACTTCACTTGCTTCTTTCTGCACCTCTCTTGCCTCTTTCTGCACCTCTGTTGTTTCTTTCTGCACCCCTGCTGACTCTTCCCTATTTGTCCAACTCTCTCGCCTCTTTCTACACCTCTCTTCCCTCTTTCTGCATCACTCTTGCCTCTTTCTATACCTCTGTTGCTTCTTTCTGTACTTCTCTTCCCTCGTTCTGCACCCTTTGTGCCTCTTTCAGCACCTCCGTTGCTTCTTTCTGCACTTCTCTTCCTTTATTTCTGCACTCCTCGTGCCTCCTTCTGCACCTCTGTTGCTTCTTTCTGCACTTCTCTTGGTTCTTTCTGCACTTCTCTTGCCTCTTTCTGCACCCTCCGTGCCTCTTTCAGCACCTCTGTTGCTTCTTTCTTCACTTCTCTTCCTTCTTTCTGCACCCCTCTTGCCTCTTTCTGCACCTCTGTTGCTTCTTTCTGCACTTCTATTGCCTTTTTCTGCACCTCTCTTGCTTCTTTCCGCACCTCACTTGCCTCTTTCAGCACCTCTGTTGCTTTTTTCTGCAGATCTCTTGCCTCTTTCTGCACCCCTCTTCTCTTTCTGCACCTCTCTTGCCTCTTTCTGTACCCCTGTTCCCTGTTTCTGCACCTTTCCTGCCTGTTTCTGTACCTCTCTTGCCTCTTTCTGTACCTCTGTTGCCTCTTTCTGCACTTCTCTTGCTCTTTCTGCACCCTTCACGCCTCTTTCAGCACCTCTTTTGCTTCTTTCTGCACTACTCTTGCTTTTTTCTGCACCTCACCTGCCTCTTTCTGCACTTCTCTTGCTTCTTTCTACACCTCTGTTGCTTCTTTCAGCAATTCTCTTGCCTCTTTCTGCACTTCTCTTCCTTCTTTCTGTACCCCTCCTGCCTGCCTCTTTCTGTACCTCTCTTGCCTCTTTGTGCACCCCTCCTACCTTTTTCTGCACCACTCTTGACTCTTTTTGCACCTCTGTTGGTTCTTTCTGCACTGCTCTTACTTCTTTCTGCACCTCACTTGCCTCTTTCTGCACCCCTGTTCCCTGTTTCTGCACCATTCCTGCCTGTTTATGTACCTCTCTTGCCTCTTTCTGCACCTCTGAGTTAGAGGTAGTTTTAATCCCCCTGCCCTATTATGTACTAGGGCATTACAGGGGAGGTCATGCCAATCACAGGGGTACCCCAACCCACAGTGTACCCTAGTGTATGTAGGTGTTTTCACTGTATTCTAAGTGTCTTTTAGCATAGCACTGGCTCCGGGCCTGGTTAGTCAGAGTCAGTTACCACCAGTACCAGTCAGTAAAAAGTTGAGGGCACAGGATGACTTTGCAACAAGGCCTCTTTCTGCATCTCTGTTGGTTCTTTCTGCATATCTCTTGCTTCTTTCTGCACCTTTCTTCCGCTTTCTGGACTTCTATTGCCTCTTTCTGCATTTCTCTTGCTTCTTTCTGCGCCTTTCTTCCTCTTTCTGCACATGTCCTACCTCTGTTGGCATAGTTAGAAATTTTCAGTTAAAAAACCTTTGAAATTCACTGAAAAAAACACAGGTTTCAGGGACGTTATAGTTAGTTGGACATTTCACTCGTACAAAACCAGAGAAATTCAGCCGTTATAGTTAGTTCAGCTAATTGTAACTCGCCCCCCCGCAATGCACTGCTGATGATGTCACATATTACATAATTCATGACATGGTCAGTGACATTACTGATGACATCACTGATGACATCTCAAATTACATCACTGATGACATCATCCATGTGATAATCTGGTGCACCTCCTCACATCCTAATATAACCTTTGATACACCTACTCTAAAATACAGACTACCATTTTCGAAACCATAGACACACCAATACCAGTTACTACATACCCACTCACTGATTCCTAGGTCTACACACACATCCACTCATTCACCCATACAGTCACTCATACATGCAGTCACTCATCAATACAGCACTATCATATGCACTCATATATACCTATACCGACACTCACACACCGCCACTCATCCATAGTTACTCACACACCTAGTTAGTCATGCAAAGAATCAATCACATTAGTCTCTTATACAATCACTGTTACAAGCACACACTCATCCATACAGCCACTCTCACTATCACTCATTCTCACATATAGTCATTTATATACTCCAACACTCACATATACTGCCTTTCACATATGTAGTTACTCACACATGTACCACTGAGACATCCATTCACTCACCAACACACCCATACACATACTCACCCACCCATACAGCCCTTCACAGATGCATTCTTGAACCCATAGACCCAGTGAATCACCCACTCACACATCTATGCACAGAGTCACACCCCCCCACCCACCCACACAGACACTCAGGCACCCATACAGATACTCAGGCAACCAATCAATAACCCATATAGACACTCATGTAGCTTCTCACCAACCCATGCAGCCGCTTACACACCAACTGAAAGACTGATACAGACATTCACACAGTTTAGTCACTAGCCCATGCATTCGGTAAGACACGTTTAGTCACTCACTTATACAGTACCTACTAAATCATCCATTCAGACACTTATACACCCACTCATTCTTCAATACACCTTGGCATATATATATATATATATATATATATATTATCTACTGGCGGTCGCCAGTAGATAGTTATAGTTAGGACCTATTTTCCATAGGAAATCCGCAACATTCTATTTGAAATAACTCTCTTGCCTTTTGACAAATCTTCGTGAAATTTTCAAACTTTATGGCCCGCTCCGGTCCGCTCCTACCCTGAAAGTCTCGGGGTGATTCATCAAGTGGGGGCCGAGAAAAAAGGGGGGTCCCAAAACGTGTTTTCCCCATTCATTTTCCCATAGGAAACTTTAGACACGGCTACAGCCCGAACTGCTGAACGGAATTACACCAAATTTGGCAAAGAGGTAGTTCTTGGTTCAGAAAGAACCCTTTTTGTTAAATGGTGTAAATCCGTTCAGTAGTTGCAGAGAAATTAAAAATAAGAGTCAAAAATCAATTTCCCATAGGAAACTTTATGCAAGGCTACAGCCCGAACTGCTGAACGGAATTACACCAAATTTGGCAAAGAGGTAGTTCTTGGTTCAGAAAGAACCCTTTTTGTTAAATGGTGTAAATCCGTTCAGTAGTTGCTGAGAAAATCAAAAGTAAAAACACATATATATATGGGCGGAGCCTAACCACACATGTCATCGTGAGATCTGATTGGCTGTCAGCACTTCATCCTGGAATTGCTGGCAGCCATCTTGAGACCAATATACATGATAGTACCCCATTGAAATGCCTTGTAGTGAATCAAAGATTTTGAGGGTTACCAAAAGGAGAACTATTAAGGGTGATAACAGACTTTAGTTACATTAGAATTCATTTGTTGATGGTACCATACTAATTTCAGGAATTGTGGTGTGTTCTAAGGTGATTTTACCCTGTGAAAAACCTTCTGCTGGGATATCATGAATCATGAATGAGAGAAAACTATTTTCACATGCTTGTCCCATACAGTTTTGGAAGGTGCTCCAGAAGCTAAAATGAGAGCATATTTTCTGTAAATTCACATTATCTTTCTCAGTCATGTGAGAATGAAGTCTGACATTCTCAGTAAAACATGTACATCCAACAAGGGCAGAGACTGTCAGTTGATTCCTTTGTGTTCTACTGCAGCTTCCCAGAGTGTTCTAAAGAACAACTAGAGTGCTAACAGCCTTACTTATGACAAAAGTATGGCACACCTGAAGCCATCTTGATTGGAATAAACTGGTACCACTTAAAACATTTAATTTAAAAAGGAACAAAATGATGGGGTTCATTTTGTCATAGAAATTATGGGTAGTGCTGTAGAAAGAAAAATTAGGACATGTTTCAAGTGAGATCTCAAATATCTTCCTGTTATATTTCAACAGGAGCAGCCTGTCAGTTGATGCCTTTGTGTTCTACTGCAGCTTCCCAGAGTGTTCTAAAGAACAACTAGAGCGCTAACAGCCTTACTTATGACAAAAGTATGGCACACCGGAAGCCATCTTGATTGGAATAAACCGTTAATACTTAAAACATTTAATTTAAAAAGGAACAAAATGAGGGGTTCTTTTTTAAATAGAAATTATGGTTAGTGCTGCAGAAAGAAAAATGAGGGCATGTTTTAAGTGAGATCTCAAATCCTCTTCTATTTCATTAGAAAATTCTGACATGCAGACTGAAACAATCACTTTCAATACCAGCAGCAGACTTCCAGTTAACTCCCTGGTGAGCAGTAGCTTTAGTACAGTGATCTAATGAGCAACTAGAGTGCTAACATTCTGAATTTATGGCAAATGTGAGACACATCTGAATGCCTTCTTGATGGAATCAAAGTAAAAACTGAAAGCATTTCCTACTGAGGAGACTGCAGTAAATGAGGAAATTAGGAAACTTCATAACAAAGAAGTCTTCCAAGATGGCCACCAGAGAAAAAGAGCCCAAATGTAGCACAAATATTACCCAGATGTAGCCCACATATAGCCCAATGACAAAAGTGTGCAAAACACTTTTTATTTTTAGTTTTTTTGCAGTTTTATGTAGTGCAGACTGGTCAGGTATTGGAGCGTTGCATCTTAAAACATGACCCCTACACTACAAAAACACTACTGCACTACTCTAAACCCTAAAACACTACCCCAGCACGACTCCCTACACTACACAAGCACCACTGCACTATCCTAAACCCTAAAACACTACCCCCAGCATGACCCCCTACACTACACAAACACCACTGCACTACCCTAAACCCTAAAACACTACCCCCAGCACGATCCCCTACACTACCCAAACACCACTGCACTAACCTAAATCCTAAAACAATACCCCCAGCACGACCCCTACACTACCCAAACACCACTGCACTACCCTAAAACATGACCCCCTACACTACACAAACACCACTGCACTACCCTAAACCCTAAAACACTACCCCCAGCACGACCCCCTACACTACACAAGCACCACTGCACTACCCTAAACCCTAAAACACTACCCCCAGAACGACCCCCTACACTGCCCGAACACCACTGCACTGCCCTAAACCTTGAAACACCAGCCCCTGCACGACCCCCTACACTGTTCGAACACCACTGCACTGCCCTAAACCCTGAAACACCACCCCCAGCAAGACCCCCTACACTGCCCGAACACCACTGCCCTAAACCCTGAAACACCACCCCCAGCACGACCCCCTACACTGCCCAAACACCACTGCACTACCCTAAAACATGACCCCCTACACTACACAAACACCACTGCACTACCCTAAACCCTAAAACACTACCCCCAGCACGACCCCTACACTACACAAGCACCACTGCACTGCCCTAAACCCTAAAACACTACCCCCAGAACGACCCCCTACACTGCCCGAACACCACTGCACTGCCCTAAACCATGAAACACCAGCCCCAGCACAACCCCCTACACTGTTCGAACACCACTGCACTGCCCTAAACCCTGAAACACCACCCCCAGCACAACCCCCTACACTGCCCGAACACCACTGCACTGCCCTAAACCCTGAAACACCACCCCCAGCACGACCCCCTACACTGCACGAACACCACTGCTCTGCCCAAAACCCTGAAACACCAGCTCCAGCACGACCCCCTACACTGCCCGAACACCACTGCACTGCCCTAAACCCTGAAACACCAGCCCCAGCACGACCCCCTACACTGTCCAAACACCACTGCACTACCCTAAACCCAGAAACACCACCCCCAGCACGACCCCCTACACTGCCTGAGCACCACTGCACTGCCCTAAACCCTGAAACACCAGCCCCAGCATGACCCCCTACACTGCCCGAACACCACTGCACTGCCCTAAACCCTGAAACACCAGCCCCACCACGACCACCTACACTGCACGAACACCACTGCACTGCCCTAAACCCTGAAACACCAGCCCCAGCATGACCCCCTACACTGCCCGAACACCACTGCACTGCCCTAAACCGTGAAACACTAGCCCCAGCACGACCCCTACACTGCCAGAACACCATTGCACTGCCCTAAACCCTGAAACACCAGCCCCAGCACAACCTCCTACACTGCCCGAACACTACTGCACTGCCCTAAACCCTGAAACACCACCCCGTGCACGACCCCCTACACTGCCCGAACACCACTGCACTGCCCTAAACCCTGAAACACCACCCCCAGCACGACACCCTACACTGCCCGAACACCACTGCACTGCCCTAAACCCTGAAACACCATTCCCCCTGCACGACCCCCTATACTGCCCGAACACTACTGCACTGCCCTAAACCCTGAAACACCACCCCGTGCACGACCCCCTACACTGCCCGAACACCACTGCACTGCCCTAAACCCTGAAACACCACCCCCAGCACGACACCCTACACTGCCCGAACACCACTGCACTGCCCTAAACCCTGAAACACCATTCCCCTGCACGACCCCCTACACTGCCCGAACACTACTGCACTGCCCTAAACCCTGAAACACCATCCCCAGCACGACCCCCTACACTGCACGAACACCCCTGCACTGCCCTAAACTCTGAAACACTACCCCCAGCAAGACCCCCTACACTGCCCGAACACCACTGCACTCCCCTAAACCCTGAAACATCACCCCCAGCAAGACCCCCTACACTGCCCGAACACCACTGCCCTAAACCCTGAAACACCACCCCCAGCAAGACCCCTACACTGCCCGAACACCACTGCACTACCCTAAACCCTACAACACTACCCCCAGCACGACCCCCTATACTACACAAGCACCACTGCACTACCCTAAACCCTAAAACAATACCCCCAGAACGACCCCTACACTGCCCGAACACCACTGCACTGCCCTAAACCTTGAAACACCAGCCCCTGCACGACCCCCTACACTGTTCGAACACCACTGCACTGCCCTAAACCCTGAAACACCACCCCCAGCACGACCCCCTACACTGCCGAACACCACTGCACTGCCCTAAACCCTGAAACACCACCCCTTCACGACCCCCTACACTGCCCGAACACAACTGCACTGCCCTAAACCCTGAAACACCACCCCAGCACGACCCCCTACACTGCCCAAACACCACTGCACTGCCCTAAACCCTGAAACACTATCCCCAGCAAGACCCCTACACTGCCCAAACACCACTCCACTGCCCTAAACCCTCAAACATCACCCCCAGCAAGACCCCCTACACTGCCCGAACACCACTGCCCTAAACCCTGAAACACCACCCCCAGCATGACCCCCTACACTGCCCGAACACCACTGCACTGCCCTAAACCCTGAAACACCACCCCCAGCACGACCCCTACACTGCCCGAACACCACTCCTCTGCCCAAAACCCTGAAACACAAGCCCCAGCACGACCCCCTACACTGCGCGAACACCACTGCACTGCCCTAAACCCTGAAACACCAGCCCCAGCACGACCCCCTACACTGCCCGAACACCACTGCACTACCCTAAACCCATAAACACCACCCCCAGCACGACCCCCTACACTGCCTGAGCACCACTGCACTAAACCCTGAAACACCAGCCCCAGCATGACCCCCTACACTGCCCGAACACCACTGCACTGCCCTAAACCCTGAAACACCAGCCCCAGCACGACCACCTACACTGCACGAACACCACTGCACTGCCCTAAACCCTGAAACACCAGCCCCAGCATGACCCCCTACACTGCCCGAACACCACTGCACTGCCCTAAACCGTGAAACACTAGCCCCAGCACGACCCCCTACACTGCCAGAACACCATTGCACTGCCCTAAACCCTGAAACACCACCCCAGCACGACCCCCTACACTGCCGAACACCACTGCACTGCCCTAAACCCTGAAACACCACCCCTTCACGACCCCCGACACTGCCCGAACACCACTGCACTGCCCTAAACCCTGAAACACCACCCCCAGCACGGCCCCTACACTGCCCAAACACCACTGCACTGCCCTAAACCCTGAAACACTATCCCCAGCAAGACCCCCTACACTGCCCAAACACCACTCCACTGCCCTAAACCCTCAAACATCACCCCCAGCAAGACCCCTACACTGCCCGAACACCACTGCCCTAAACCCTGAAACACCACCCCCAGCATGACCCCATACACTGCCCGAAAACCACTGCACTGCCCTAAACCCTGAAACACCACCCCCAGCACGACCCCTACACTGCCCGAACACCACTGCTCTGCCCAAAACCCTGAAACACAAGCCCCAGCACGACCCCCTACACTGCCCGAACACCACTGCACTGCCCTAAACCCTGAAACACCAGCCCCAGCACGACCCCCTACACTGCCCGAACACCACTGCACTACCCTAAACCCATAAACACCACCCCCAGCACGACCCCCTACACTGCCTGAGCACCACTGCACTGCCCTAAACCCTGAAACACCAGCCCCAGCATGACCCCCTACACTGCCCGAACACCACTGCACTGCCCTAAACCCTGAAACACCAGCCCCAGCACGACCACCTACACTGCACGAACACCACTGCACTGCCCTAAACCCTGAAACACCAGCCCCAGCATGACCCCCTACACTGCCCGAACACCACTGCACTGCCCTAAACCGTGAAACACTAGCCCCAGTACGACCCCCTACACTGCCAGAACACCATTGCACTGCCCTAAACCCTGAAACACCAGCCCCAGCACAACCCCTACACTGCCCGAACACCACTGCACTGCCCTAAACCCTGAAACACCACCCCGTGCACGACCCCCTACACTGCCCGAACACCACTGCACTGCCCTAAACCCTGAAACACCACCCCCAGCACGACACCCTACACTGCCCGAACACCACTGCACTGCCCTAAACTCTGAAACATCACCCCCAGCAAGACCCCTACACTGCCCGAACACCACTGCCCTAAACCCTGAAACACCACCCCCAGCAAGACCCCCTACACTGCCCGAACACCACTGCACTGCCCTAAACCCTGAAACACCAGCCCCAGCACGACCCCCTACATTGCCCAAACACCACTGCACTGCCCTAAACCCTGAAACACCACCCCTGCATGACCCACTACACTGCCCGAACACCACTGCACTGCCCTAAACCCTGAAACACCATTCCCCTGCACGACCCCCTACTCTGCCCGAACACTACTGCACTGGCCTAAACCCTGAAACACCATCCCCAGCACGACCCCCTACACTGCACCGAACACCCCTGCACTGCCCTAAACCCTGAAACACTACCCTCAGCAAGACCCCCTACACTGCCCGAACACCACTGCACTGCCCTAAACCCTGAAACATCACCCCCAGCAAGACCCCTACACTGCCCGAACACCACTGCCCTAAACCCTGAAACACCACCCCCAGCAAGACCCCCTACACTGCCCGAACACCACTGCACTGCCCTAAACCCTGAAACACCAGCCCCAGCACGACCCCCTACATTGCCCGAACACCACTGCACTGCCCTAAACCCTGAAACACCACCCCCTGCATGACCCACTACACTGCCCGAACACCACTGCACTGCCCTAAACCCTGAAACACCACCCCCAGCACGACCCCCTACACTGCCCGAACACCATTGCACTGCCCTAAACCCTGAAACACCACCCCTGCACGACCCCCTACACTGCCCGAACACTACTGCACTGCCCTAAACCCTGAAACACCGCCCCCAGCATGACCCCCTACACTGCACGAACACTACTGCACTGCCCTAAACCTTGAAACACCAGCCCCAGCAAGACCCCCTACACTGCCCGAACACCACTGCACTGCCCTAAACCCTGAAACATCACCCCCAGCAAGACCCCCTACACTGCCAGAACACCACTGCCCTAAACCCTGAAACACCACCCCCAGCAAGACCCCTACACTGCCTGAACAACACTGCAGTGCCCTAAACCCTAAAACACCACCCCCAGCACGACCCCCTACACTGCCCGAACACCACTGCTCTGCCCAAAACCCTGAAACACCAGCCCCAGCACGACCCCCTACACTGCCTGAACACCACTGCACTGCCCTAAACCCTGAAACACCACCCCCAGCATGACCCCCTACCCTGCCCGAACACCACTGCACTGCCCTAAACCCTGAAACACCACCCCCAGCACGACCGCCTACACTGCCTGAAAACCACTGCACTGCCCTAAACCCTGAAACACCAGCCCCAGCACGACCCCCTACACTGCCCGAACACCACTGCACTGCCCTAAACCCTCAAACACCAGCCCCAGCACGACCCCCTACACTGCCCGAACACCACTGCACTACCCTAAACCCTGAAACACCAGCCCCAGCAAGACCCCCTACACTGCCCGAACACCACTGCACTGCCCTAAACCCTGAAACACCAGCCCCAGCAAGACCCCCTACACTGCCTGAACACCACTGCACTGCCCTAAACCCTGAAACACCACCCCCAGCAAGACCCCTACACTGCCCGAACACCACTGCGCTGCCCTAAACGCTGAAACATCAGCCCCAGCAAGACCCCCTACACTGCGCGAACACCATTGCACTGCCCTAAACCCTGAAACACCACCCCCAGCAAGACCCCTACACTGCCCGAACACCACTGCACTAAACCCGGAAACACCAGCCCCAGCAAGACCACCTACACTGCCCGAACACCACTGCACTGCCCAAAACCCTGAAACACCACCCCCAGCACGACACCCTACACTGCCCAAACACCACTGCACTGCCCTAAACCCTGAAACACCACCCCCAGCATGACCCCTACTCTGCCCAAACACCACTGCACTGCCCTAAACCCTGAAACACCACCCCCCTGCACGACCCCCTACACTGCCCGAACACCACTGCACTGCCCTAAACCCTAAAACTCTACCCCCAGCATGACCCCCTACACTGCCCAAACACCACTACACTGCCCTAAACCCTGACTCACCACCCCCCTGCACGACCCCCTACACTGCCCGGACACCACTACACTGCCCTAAACCCAGAAACACCACCCCAGCACGACCCCCTACACTGCCCGAACACCACTGCACTGCCCTAACCCTGAAACACCAGCCCCTGCACGACCCCCTACACTGCCCGAACACCACTGCACTGCCCTAAACGCTGAAACACCACCCCCAGCACGACCCCCTACACTGCCTGAACACCACTGCCCTAAACCCTGAAACACCACCCCCAGCAAGACCCCCTACACTGCCCGAATACCACTGCACTGCCCTAAAGCCTGAAACACCACCTCCAACACAACCCCCTACACTGCCTGAACACCATTGCTCTGCCCTAAACCCGTGAAACACTGCCCCCAGCAAGACCCCCTACACTGCCCGAACACCACTGCACTGCCCTAAACCCTGAAACATCACCCCCAGCATGACCCCCTACACTGCCCGAACACCACTGCCCTAAACCCTGAAACACCACCCCCAGCACGATCCCCTACACTGCCCGAACACCACTGCACTGCCCTAAACCCTGAAACACCACCCCAGCACGACCCCCTACACTGCCCGAACACCACTGCTCTGCCCAAAACACTGAAACACCAGCCCCAGCATGACCCCCTACACTGCCCGAACACCACTGCACTGCCCTAAACCCTGAAACACCAGCCCCAGCACGAACCCCTACACTGCCCGAACACCACTGCGCTGCCCTAAACGCTGAAACATCAGCCCCAGCAAGACCCCCTACACTGCGCGAACACCATTGCACTGCCCTAAACCCTGAAACACCACCCCCAGCAAGACCCCCTACACTGCCCGAACACCACTGCACTAAACCCGGAAACACCAGCCCCAGCAAGACCACCTACACTGCCCGAACACCACTGCACTGCCCAAAACCCTGAAACACCACCCCCAGCACGACACCCTACACTGCCCGAACACCACTGCACTGCCCTAAACCCTGAAACACCACCCCCAGCACGACCCCTACACTGCCCGAACACCACTGCACTGCCCTAAACCCTGAAACACCACCCCCTGCACGACCCCCTACACTGCCCGAACACCACTGCACTGCCCTAAACCCTAAAACTCTACCCCCAGCATGACCCCCTACACTGCCCGAACACCACTGCACTGCCCTAAACCCTGACTCACCACCCCCTGCACGACCCCCTACACTGCCCGGACACCACTACACTGCCCTAAACCCAGAAACACCACCCCCAGCACGACCCCCTACACTGCCCAAACACCACTGCACTGCCCTAAACCCTGAAACACCACCCCCAGCACGACCCCCTACACTGCCCGAACACCACTGCACTGCCCTAAACCCTGAAACACCAGCCCCTGCACGACCCCTACACTGCCCGAACACCACTGCACTGCCCTAAACCCTGAAACACCACCCCCAGCACGACCCCCTACACTGCCCGAACACCACTGCACTGCCCTAAACCCTGAAACACCACCCCCAGCACGACCCCCTACACTGCCTGAACACCACTGCCCTAAACCCTGAAACACCACCCCAGCAAGACCCCTACACTGCCCGAATACCACTGCACTGCCCTAAAGCCTGAAACACCACCCCCAACACAACCCCCTACACTGCCTGAACACCATTGCTCTGCCCTAAACCCTGAAACACTGCCCCCAGCAAGACCCCTACACTGCCCGAACACCACTGCACTGCCCTAAACCCTGAAACATCACCCCCAGCAAGACCCCTACACTGCCCGAACACCACTGCCCTAAACCCTGAAACACCACCCCCAGCACGACCCCCTACACTGCTCGAACACCACTGCACTGCCCTAAACCCTGAAACACCACCCCCAGCACGACCCCCTACACTGCCCGAACACCACTGCTCTGCTCCAAAACACTGAAACACCAGCCCCAGCATGACCCCTACACTGCCCGAACACCACTGCACTGCCCTAAACCCTGAAATACCAGCCCCAGCACGAACCCCTACACTGCCCGAACACCACTGCACTACCCTAAACCCAGAAACACCACCCCCAGCATGACCCCTACACTGTCCGACCACCACTGCCTTCACTGCCCTAAACCCTGAAACACCAGCCCCAGCACGACCCCCTACACTGCCTGAACACTACTGCACTGCCCTAAACCATGAAACACCATCCCCAGCACGACCCCCTACACTGCACGAACACCACTGCACTGCCCTAAACCCTGAAAAACTACCCCCAGCAAGACCCCCTACACTGCCCGAACACCACTGCACTGCCCTAAACCCTAAAACACCAGCCCCAGCACGACCCCCTACACTGCCCGAACACCACTGCACTACCCTAAACCCTGAAACACCAGCCCCAGCAAGACCCCTACACTGCCCGAACACCACTGCACTGCCCTAAACCCTGAAACACCAGCCCCAGCAAGACCCCCTACACTGCCCGAACACCACTGCACTGCCCTAAATCCTGAAACACCACCCCCAGCAAGACCCCCTACACTGCCCGAACACCACTGCGCTGCCCTAAACGCTGAAACATCAGCCCCAGCAAGACCCCCTACACTGCGCGAACACCATTGCACTGCCCTAAACCCTGAAACACCACCCCCAGCAAGACCCCCTACTCTTCCCGAACACCACTGCACTAAACCCGGAAACACCAGCCCCAGCAAGACCACCTACACTGCCCGAACACAACTGCACTGCCCAAAACCATAAAACACCACCCCCAGCACGACACCCTACACTGCCCGAACACCACTGCACTGCCCTAAACCCTAAAACACCACCCCCAGCACGACACCCTACACTGCCCGAACACCACTGCACTGCCCTAAACCCTGAAACACCACCCCCAGCAAGACCCCCTACACTGCCCGAATACCACTGCACTGCCCTAAAGCCTGAAACACCACCTCCAACACAACCCCCTACACTGCCTGAACACCATTGCTCTGCCCTAAACCCTGAAACACTGCCCCCAGCAAGACCCCCTACACTGCCCGAACACCACTGCACTGCCCTAAACCCTGAAACATCACCCCCAGCAAGACCCCCTACACTGCCCGAACACCACTGCCCTAAACCCTGAAACACCACCCCCAGCACGACCCCCTACACTGCTCGAACACCACTGCACTGCCCTAAACCCTGAAACAACACCCCCAGCACGACCCCCTACACTGCCCGAACACCACTGCTCTGCCCAAAACACTGAAACACCAGCCCCAGCACGACCCCCTACACTGCCCGAACACCACTGCACTGCCCTAAACCCTGAAACACCAGCCCCAGCACGAACCCCTACACTGCCCGAACACCACTGCTCTGCCCTAAACGCTGAAACATCAGCCCCAGCAAGACCCCCTACACTGCGCGAACACCATTGCACTGCCCTAAACCCTGAAACACCACCCCCAGCAAGACCCCCTACACTGCCCGAACACCACTGCACTAAACACGGAAACACCAGCACCAGCAAGACCACCTACACTGCCTGAACACCACTGCACTGCCCAAAACCCTGAAACACCACCCCCAGCACGACACCCTACACTGCCCGAACACCACTGCACTGCCCTAAACCCTGAAACACCACCCCCAGCACGACCCCTACACTGCCCGAACACCACTGCACTGCCCTAAACCCTGAAACACCACCCCCTGCACGACCCCCTACACTGCCCGAACACCACTGCACTGCCCTAAACCCTAAAACTCTACCCCCAGCATGACCCCCTACACTGCCCGAACACCACTGCACTGCCCTAAACCCTGACTCACCACCCCCTGCACGACCCCTACACTGCCCGGACACCACTATACTGCCCTAAACCCAGAAACACCAACCCCAGCACGACCCCCTACACTGCCCAAACACCACTGCACTGCCCTAAACCCTGAAACACCACCCCCAGCACGACCCCCTACACTGCCCAAACACCACTGCACTGCCCTAAACCCTGAAACACCAGCCCCTGCATGACCCCCTACACTGCCCGAACACCACTGCACTGCCCTAAACCCTGAAACACCACCCCCAGCACGACCCCCTAAACTGCCTGAACACCACTGCCCTAAACCCTGAAACACCATCCCCAGCAAGACCCCCTACACTGCCCGAATACCACTGCACTGCCCTAAAGCCTGAAACACCACCTCCAACACAACCCCTACACTGCCTGAACACCATTGCTCTGCCCTAAACCCTGAAACACTGCCCCCAGCAAGACCCCTACACTGCCCGAACACCACTGCACTGCCCTAAACCCTGAAACATCACCCCCAGCAAGACCACCTACACTGCCCGAACACCACTGCCCTAAACCCTGAAACACCACCCCCAGCACGACCCCCTACACTGCTCGAACACCACTGCACTGCCCTAAACCCTGAAACACCACCCCCAGCACGACCCCCTACACTGGCCGAACACCACTGCTCTGCCCAAAACACTGAAACACCAGCCCCAGCATGACCCCCTACACTGCCCGAACACCACTGCACTGCCCTAAACCCTGAAACACCAGCCCCAGCACGAACCCCTACACTGCCCGAACACCACTGCACTACCCTAAACCCAGAAACACCACCCCAGCATGACCCCTACACTGTCCGAGCACCACTGCCTTCACTGCCCTAAACCCTGAAACACCAGCCCCAGCACGACCCCTACACTGCCTGAACACTACTGCACTGCCCTAAACCATGAAACACCATCCCCAGCACGACCCCTACACTGCACGAACACCACTGCACTGCCCTAAACCTTGAAAAACTACCCCCAGCAAGACCCCCTACACTGCCCGAACACCACTGCACTGCCCTAAACCCTAAAACACCAGCCCCAGCACGACCCCCTACACTGCCCGAACACCACTGCACTGCCCTAAACCCTGAAACACCAGCCCCAGCACGACCCCTACACTGCCCGAACACCACTGCACTACCCTAAACCCATAAACTCCACCCCCAGCACGACCCCCTACACTGCCTGAGCACCACTGCACTGCCTTAAACCCTGAAACACCAGCCCCAGCATGACCCCCTACACTGCCCGAACCCCACTGCACTGCCCTAAACCCTGAAACACCAGCCCCAGCACGACCACCTACACTGCACGAACACCACTGCACTGCCCTAAACCCTGAAACACCAGCCCCAGCATGACCCCCTACACTGCCCGAACACCACTGCACTGCCCTAAACCGTGAAACACCACCCCCTGCATGACCCACTACACTGCCCGAACACCACTGCACTGCCCTAAACCCTGAAACACCATTCCCCCTGCACGACCCCCTACTCTGCCCGAACACTACTGCACTGGCCTGAACCCTGAAACACCATCCCCAGCACGAACCCCTACACTGCCCGAACACCCCTGCACTGCCCTAAACCCTGAAACACTACCCCCAGCAAGACCCCCTACACTGCCCGAACACCACTGCACTGCCCTAAACGCTGAAACATCACCCCCAGCAAGACCCCCTACACTGCCCAAACACCACTGCCCTAAACCCTGAAACACCACCCCCAGCAAGACCCCTACACTGCCCGAACACCACTGCACTGCCCTAAACCCTGAAACACCAGCCCCAGCACGACCCCCTACATTGCCCGAACACCACTGCACTGCCCTAAACCCTGAAACACCAGCCCCAGCACGACCCCTACATTGCCCGAACACCACTGCACTGCCCTAAACCCTGAAACACCACCCCCTGCATGACCCACTACACTGCCCGAACAACACTGCACTGCACTAAACCCTGAAACACCACCTCCAGCACGACCCCCTACACTTCCCGAACACCACTGCTCTGCCCAAAACCCTGAAACACCAGCCCCAGCACGACCCCCTACACTGCCCGAACACCACTGCACTGCCCTAAACCCTGAAACACCAGCCCCAGCACGACCCCCTACACTGCCCGAACACCACTGCACTACCCTAAACCCATGAAACACCACCCCCAGCACGACCCCCTACACTGCCTGAGCACCACTGCACTGCCCTAAACCCTGAAACACCAGCCCCAGCATGACCCCTACACTGCCCGAACACCACTGCACTGCCCTAAACCCTGAAACACCAGCCCCAGCACGACCACCTACACTGCACGAACACCACTGCACTGCCCTAAACCCTGAAACACCAGCCCCAGCATGACCCCCTACACTGCCCGAACACCACTGCACTGCCCTAAACCGTGAAACACTAGCCCCAGCACGACCCCCTACACTGCCAGAACACCATTGCACTGCCCTAAACCCTGAAACACCAGCCCCAGCACAACCCCCTACACTGCCAGAACACCACTGCACTGCCCTAAACCCTGAAACACCAGCCCCAGCATGACCCCCTACATTGCCCGAACACCACTGCACTGCCCTAAACCCTGAAACACCACCCCCTGCATGACCCACTACACTGCCCGAACACCACTGCACTGCCCTAAACCCTGAAACACCATTCCCCCTGCACGACCCCCTACTCTGCCCGAACACTGCTGCACTGGCCTAAACCCTGAAACACCATCCCCAGCACGAACCCCTACACTGCCCGAACACCCCTGCCCTAAACCCTGAAACACTACCCCCAGCAAGACCCCCTACACTGCCCGAACACCACTGCACTGCCCTAAACCCTGAAACATCACCCCCAGCAAGACCCCCTACACTGCCCGAACACCACTGCCCCTAAACCCTGAAACACCACCCCCAGCAAGACCCCCTACACTACCCGAACACCACTGCACTGCCCTAAACCCTGAAACACCAGCCCCAGCACGACCCCTACATTGCCCGAACACCACTGCACTGCCCTAAACCCTGAAACACCACCCCCTGCATGACCCACTACACTGCCCGAACAACACTGCACTGCCCTAAACCCTGAAACACCACCCCCAGCATGACCCCTACACTGCCCGAACACCATTGCACTGCCCTAAACCCTGAAACACCACCCCTGCACGACACCCTACACTGCCCGAACACTACTGCACTGCCCTAAACCCTGAAACACCGCCCCCAGCATGACCCCCTACACTGCCCGAACACCACTGCACTGCCCTAAACCCTGAAACACTACCCCCAGCAAGACCCCCTACACTGCCCGAACACCACTGCACTGCCCTAAACCCTGAAACATCACCCCCAGCAAGACCCCCTACACTGCCCGAACACCACTGCCCTAAACACTGAAACACCACCCCCAGCAAGACCCCCTACACTGCCCGAACACCACTGCACTGCCCTAAACCCTGAAACACCAGCCCCAGCACGACCCCCTACATTGCCCGAACACCACTGCACTGCCCTAAACCCTGAAACACCACCCCCTGCATGACCCACTACACTGCCCGAACACCACTGCACTGCCCTAAACCCTGAAACACCATTCCCCCTGCACGACCCCCTACTCTGCCCGAACACTACTGCACTGGCCTAAACCCTGAAACACCATCCCCAGCACGAACCCCTACACTGCCCGAACACCACTGCACTGCCCTAAACCCTGAAACACTACCCCCAGCAAGACCCCCTACACTGCCCGAACACCACTGCACTGCCCTAAACCCTGAAACATCACCCCCAGCAAGACCCCCTACACTGCCCGAACACCACTGCCCCTAAACCCTGAAACACCACCCCCAGCAAGACCCCCTACACTGCCCGAACACCACTGCACTGCCCTAAACCCTGAAACACCAGCCCCAGCATGACCCACTACACTGCCCGAACACAACTGCACTGCCCTAAACCCTGAAACACCAGCCCCAGCATGAACCCCTACACTGCCCGAACACCACTGCGCTGCCCTAAACGCTGAAACATCAGCCCCAGCAAGACCCCCTACACTGCGCGAACACCATTGCACTGCCCTAAACCCTGAAACACCACCCCCAGCAAGACCCCCTACACTGCCCGAACACCACTGCACTAAACCCGGAAACACCAGCCCCAGCAAGACCACCTACACTGCCCGAACACCACTGCACTGCCCTAAACCCTGAAACACCACCCCCAGCACGACCCCTAAACTGCCTGAACACCACTGCCCTAAACCCTGAAACACCACCCCCAGCAAGACCCCCTACACTGCCCGAATACCACTGCACTGCCCTAAAGCCTGAAACACCACCTCCAACACAACCCCCTACACTGCCTGAACACCATTGCTCTGCCCTAAACCCTGAAACACTGCCCCCAGCAAGACCCCCTACACTGCCCGAACACCACTGCACTGCCCTAAACCCTGAAACATCACCCCCAGCAAGACCACCTACACTGCCCGAACACCACTGCACTGCCTAAACCCTGAAACACCACCCCCAGCACGACCCCCTACACTGCTCGAACACCACTGCACTGCCCTAAACCCTGAAACACCACCCCCAGCACGACCCCCTACACTGGCCGAACACCACTGCTCTGCCCAAAACACTGAAACACCAGCCCCAGCATGACCCCCTACACTGCCCGAACACCACTGCACTGCCCTAAACCCTGAAACACCAGCCCCAGCACGAACCCCTACACTGCCCGAACACCACTGCACTACCCTAAACCCAGAAACACCACCCCCAGCATGACCCCTACACTGTCCGAGCACCACTGCCTTCCCTGCCCTAAACCCTGAAACACCAGCCCCAGCACGACCCCCTACACTGCCTGAACACTACTGCACTGCCCTAAACCATGAAACACCATCCCCAGCACGACTCCCTACACTGCACAAACACCACTGCACTGCCCTAAACCTTGAAAAACTACCCCCAGCAAGACCCCCTACACTGCCCGAACACCACTGCACTGCCCTAAACCCTAAAACACCAGCCCCAGCATGACCCGCTACACTGCCCGAACACCACTGCACTGCCCTAAACCCTGAAACACCAGCCCCAGCACGACCCCCTACACTGCCCGAACACCACTGCACTACCCTAAACCCATAAACTCCACCCCCAGCACGACCCCCTACACTGCCTGAGCACCACTGCACTGCCCTAAACCCTGAAACACCAGCCCCAGCATGACCCCCTACACTGCCCGAACACCACTGCACTGCCCTAAACCCTGAAACACCAGCCCCAGCACGACCACCTACACTGCACGAACACCACTGCACTGCCCTAAACCCTGAAACACCAGCCCCAGCATGACCCCCTACACTGCCCGAACACCACTGCACTGCCCTAAACCGTGAAACACTAGCCCCAGCACGACCCCTACACTGCCAGAACACCATTGCACTGCCCTAAACCCTGAAACACCAGCCCCAGCACAACCCCCTACACTGCCCGAACACCACTGCACTGCCCTAAACCCTGAAACACCACCCCGTGCACGACCCCCTACACTGCCCGAACACCACTGCACTGCCCTAAACCCTGAAACACCACCCCCAGCATGACACCCTACACTGCCCGAACACCACTGCACTGCCGTAAACCCTGAAACAACACCCCCAGCATGACGCCCTACACTTCGCGAACACCACTGCCCTAAACCCTGAAACACCACCCCCAGCAAGACCCCCTACACTGCCCGAACACCACTGCACTGTCCTAAACCCTGAAACACCACCCCCTGCATGACCCACTACACTGCCCGAACACCACTGCACTGCCCTAAACCCTGAAACACCATTCCCCCTGCACGACCCCTACTCTGCCCGAACACTACTGCACTGGCCTAAACCCTGAAACACCATCCCCAGCACGAACCCCTGCACTGCCCGAACACCCCTGCACTGCCCTAAACCCTGAAACACTACCCCCAGCAAGACCCCTACACTGCCCGAACACCACTGCACTGCCCTAAACCCTGAAACATCACCCCCAGCAAGACCCCCTACACTGCCCGAACACCACTGCCCTAAACCCTGAAACACCACCCCCAGCAAGACCCCCTACACTGCCCGAACACCACTGCACTGCCCTAAACCCTGAAACACCACCCCCAGCACGACCCCCTAAATTGCCCGAACACCACTGCACTGCCCTAAACCCTGAAACACCACCCCCTGCATGACCCACTACACTGCCCGAACGACACTGCACTGCCCTAAACCCTGAAACACCACCCCCAGCACGACCCCTACACTGCCCGAACACCATTGCACTGCCCTAAACCCTGAAACACCACCCCCTGCAAGACCCCCTACACTGCCCGAACACTACTGCACTGCCCTAAACCCTGAAACACCGCCCCCAGCATGACCCCCTACACTGCACGAACACTACTGCACTGCCCTAAACCCTGAAACACTACCCCCAGCAAGACCCCTACACTGCCCGAACACCACTGCACTGCCCTAAACCCTGAAACATCACCTCCAGCAAGACCCCCTACACTGCCCGAACACCACTGCCCTAAACCCTGAAACACCACCCCCAGCAAGACCCCCTACACTGCCCGAACACCACTGCACTGCCCTAAACCCTGAAACACCAGCCCCAGCACGACCCCCTACATTGCCCGAACACCACTGCACTGCCCTAATCCCTGAAACACCACCCCTGCATGACCCACTACACCGCCCGAACACCACTGCACTGCCCTAAACCCTGAAACACCATTCCCCTGCACGACCCCCTACTCTGCCCGAACACTACTGCACTGGCCTAAACCCTGAAACACCATCCCCAGCACGAACCCCTACACTGCCCGAACACCCCTGCACTGCCCTAAACCCTGAAACACTACCCCAAGCAAGACCCCCTACACTGCCCGAACACCACTGCACTGCCCTAAACCCTGAAACATCACCCCCAGCAAGACCCCTACACTGCCCGAACACCACTGCCCTAAACCCTGAAACACCACCCCCAGCAAGACCCCCTACACTGCCCGAACACCACTGCACTGCCCTAAACCCTGAAACACCAGCCCCAGCACGACCCCTACACTGCCCGAACACCACTGCACTGCCCTAAACCCTGAAACACCACCCCCTGCATGACCCACTACACTGCCCGAACAACACTGCACTGCCCTAAACCCTGAAACACCACCCCCAGCACGACCCCCTACACTGCCCGAACACCACTGCTCTGCCCTAAACCCTGAAACACCAGCCCCAGCACGACCCCCTACACTGCCCGAACACCACTGCACTGCCCTAAACCCTGAAACACCAGCCCCAGCACGACCCCCTACACTGCCCGAACACCACTGCACTACCCTAAACCCATAAACACCACCCCCAGCACGACCCCCTACACTGCCTGAGCACCACTGCACTGCCCTAAACCCTGAAACACCAGCCCCAGCATGACCCCCTACACTGCCCGAACACCACTGCACTGCCCTAAACCCTGAAACACCAGCCCCAGCACGACCACCTACACTGCCCGAACACCACTGCACTGCCCTAAACCCTGAAACACCAGCCCCAGCATGACCCCTACACTGCCCGAACACCACTGCACTGCTCTAAACCATGAAACACCAGCCCCAGCACGACCCCTACACTGCCAGAACACCATTGCACTGCCCTAAACCCTGAAACACCAGCCCCAGCACGACCCCCTACACTGCCCAGAACACCACTGCACTGCCCTAAACCCTGAAACACCAGCCCCAGCATGACCCCTACATTGCCCGAACACCACTGCACTGCCCTAAACCCTGAAACACCACCCCCTGCATGACCCACTACACTGCCCGAACACCACTGCACTGCCCTAAACCCTGAAACACCATTCCCCTGCACGACCCCCTACTCTGCCCGAACACTGCTGCACTGGCCTAAACCCTGAAACACCATCCCCAGCACGAACCCCTACACTGCCCGAACACCCCTCCACTGCCCTAAACTCTGAAACACTACCCCCAGCAAGACCCCCTACACTGCCCGAACACCACTGCACTGCCCTAAACCCTGAAACATCACCCCCAGCAAGACCCCTACACTGCCCGAACACCACTGCCCTAAACCCTGAAACACCACCCCCAGCAAGACCCCTACACTGCCCGAACACCACTGCACTGCCCTAAACCCTGAAACACCAGCCCCAGCACGACCCCCTACATTGCCCGAACACCACTGCACTGCCCTAAACCCTGAAACACCACCCCCTGCATGACCCACTACACTGCCCGAACAACACTGCACTGCCCTAAACCCTGAAACACCACCCCCAGCATGACCCCCTACACTGCCCGAACACCATTGCACTGCCCTAAACCCTGAAACACCACCCCTGCACGACACCCTACAGTGCCCGAACACTACTGCACTGCCCTAAACCCTGAAACACCGCCCCCAGCATGACCCCTACACTGCACGAACACTACTGCACTGCCCTAAACCCTGAAACACTACCCCCAGCAAGACCCCCTACACTGCCTGAACACCACTGCACTGCCCTAAACCCTGAAACATCACCCCCAGCAAGACCCGCTACACTGCCCGAACACCACTGCCCTAAACCCTGAAACACCACCCCCAGCAAGACCCCCTACACTGCCCGAACACCACTGCACTGCCCTAAACCCTGAAACACCAGCCCCAGCACGACCCCCTACATTGCCCGAACACAACTGCACTGCCCTAAACCCTGAAACACCACCCCCTGCATGACCCACTACACTGCCCGAACACCACTGCACTGCCCTAAACCCTGAAACACCATTCCCCTGCACGACCCCCTACTCTGCCCGAACACTACTGCACTGGCCTAAACCCTGAAACACCATCCCCAGCACGAACCCCTACACTGCCCGAACACCCCTGCACTGCCCTAAACCCTGAAACACTACCCCAGCAAGACCCCATACACTGCCAGAACACCACTGCACTGCCCTAAACCCTGAAACATCACCCCCAGCAAGACCCCCTACACTGCCCGAACACCACTGCCCTAAACCCTGAAACACCACCCCCAGCAAGACCCCCTACACTGCCCGAACACCACTGCACTGCCCTAAACCCTGAAACACCAGCCCCAGCATGACCCCCTACATTGCCCGAACACCACTGCACTGCCCTAAACCCTGAAACACCACCCCCTGCATGACCCACTACACTGCCCGAACAACACTGCACTGCCCTAAACCCTGAAACACCACCCCCAGCACGACCCCCTACACGGCCCGAACACCATTGCACTGCCCTAAACCCTGAAACACCACCCCTGCTCGACCCCTACACTGCCCGAACACTACTGCACTGCCCTAAACCCTGAAACACCGCCCCCAGCATGACCCACTACACTGCACGAACACTACTGCACTGCCCTAAACCCTGAAACACTACCCCCAGCAAGACCCCCTACACTGCCTGAACACCACTGCACTGCCCTAAACCCTGAAACATCACTCCCAGCAAGACCCCCTACACTGCCCGAACACCACTGCCCTAAACCCTGAAACACCACCCCCAGCAAGACCCCCTACACTGCCCGAACAACACTGCAGTGCCCTAAACCCTAAAACACCACCCCCAGCACGACCCCTACACTGCCCGAACACCACTGCTCTGCCCAAAACCCTGAAACACCAGCCCCAGCACGACCCCTTACACTGCCCAAACACCACTGCACTGCCCTAAACCCTGAAACACCACCCCCAGCACGACCCCCTACACTGCCCGAACACCACTGCACTGCCCTAAACCCTGAAACACCACCGCCAGCACGACCGCGTACTCTGCCTGAAAACCACTGCACTGCCCTAAACCCTGAAACACCAGCCCCAGCACGACCCCCTACACTGCCCGAACACCACTGCACTGCCCTAAACCCTCAAACACCAGCCCCAGCACGACCCCCTACACTGCCCGAACACCACTGCACTACCCTAAACCCTGAAACACCAGCCCCAGCAAGATCCCCTACACTGCCCGAACACCACTGCACTGCCCTAAACCCTGAAACACCACCCCCAGCAAGACCCCCTACACTGCCCGAACACCACTGCGCTGCCCTAAACGCTGAAACATCAGCCCCAGCAAAACCCCCTATACTGCGCGAACACCATTGCACTGCCCTAAACACTGAAACACCACCCCCAGCAAGACCCCCTACACGGCCCGAACACCACGGCACTAAACCCGGAAACACCAGCCCCAGCAAGACCACCTACACTGCCCGAACACCACTGCACTGCCCAAAACCCTGAAACACCACCCCCAGCACGACACCCTACACTGCCCGAACACCACTGCACTGCCCTAAACCCTGAAACACCACGCCCAGCACGACCCCTACACTGCCGAGCACCACTGCACTGCCTTAAACCCTGAAACACCACCCCTGCACGACCCCCTATACTGCCCGAACACCACTGCACTGCCCTAAACCCTAAAACGCTACTCCCAGCATGACCCCCTACACTGCCCGAACACCACTGCACTGCCCTAAACCCTGACTCACCACCCCCCTGCATGACCCCCTACACTGCCCGAACACCACTACACTGCCCTAAACCCAGAAACACGACCCCCAGCACGACCCCCTACACTTCCCAAACACCACTGCACTGCCCTAAACCCTGAAACACCACCCCCAGCACGACCCCCTACACTGCCCGAACACCACTGCACTGCCCTAAACCGTGAAACACCAGCCCCTGCACGACCCCCTACACTGCCCGAACACCATTGCACTGCCCTAAACCCTGAAACACCACCCCCAGCACGACCCCCTACACTGCCTGAACACCACTGCCCTAAACCCTGAAACACCACCCCCAGCAAGACCCCCTACACTGCACGAATACCTCTGCACTTCCCTAAAGCCTGAAACACCACCTCCAACACAACCCCCTACACTGCCCGAACACCACTGCTCTGCCCTAAACCCTGAAACATCACCCCCAGCAAGACCCCCTACACTGCCCGAACACCAGTGCCCTAAGCCCTGAAATACCACCCCCAGCACGACCCCTACACTACTCGAACACCACTGCACTGCCCTAAACCCTGAAACACCACCCCCAGCACGACCCCTACACTGCCCGAACACCACTGCTCTGCCCAAAACACTGAAACACCAGCCCCAGCATGACCCCCTACACTGCCCGAACACCACTGCTCTGCCCTAAACCCTGAAACACCAGCCCCAGCACAAATCCCTACACTGCCCGAACACAACTGCACTACCCTAAACCCAGAAACACCACCCCCAGCACGACCCCCTACACTGCCCGAGCACCACTGCCTGCACTGCCCTAAACCCTGAAACACCAGCCCCAGCACGACCCCCTACACTGCCTGAACACTACTGCACTGCCCTAAACCATGAAACACCATCCCCAGCACGACCCCTACACTGCACGAACACCACTGCACTGCCCTAAACCCTGAAACACCACCCCAGCACGACACCCTACACTGCCCGAACACCACTGCACTGCCTTAAACCCTGAAACATCACCCCCAGCAAGACCCCCTACACTGCCCGAACACCACTGCACTGCCTAAACCCTGAAACACCACCCCCAGCAAGACCCCCTACACTGCCCGAACACCACTGCACTGCCCTAAACCCTGAAACACCAGCCCCAGCACGACCCCCTACATTGCCCGAACACCACTGCATTGCCCTAAACCCTGAAACACCACCCCCTGCATGACCCACTACACTGCCCGAACACCACTGCACTGCCCTAAACCCTGAAACACCATTCCCCCTGCACGACCCCCTACTCTGCCCGAACACTACTGCACTGGCCTAAACCCTGAAACACCATCCCCAGCACGAACCCCTACACTGCCCGAACACCCCTGCACTGCCCTAAACCCTGAAAAACTACCCCCAGCAAGACCCCTACACTGCCCGAACACCACTGCACTGCCCTAAACCCTGAAACATCACCCCCAGCAAGACCCCTACACTGCCCGAACACCACTGCCCTAAACCCTGAAACACCACCCCCAGCAAGACCCCTACACTGCCCGAATACCACTGCACTGCCCTAAACCCTGAAACACCAGCCCCAGCACGACCCCTACATTGCCCGAACACCACTGCACTGCCCTAAACCCTGAAACACCACCCCCTGCATGACCCACTACACTGCCCGAACAACACTGCACTGCCCTAAACCCTGAAACACCACCCCCAGCACGACCCCCTACACTGCCCGAACACCATTGCACTGCCCTAAACCCTGAAACACCACCCCCTGCACGACCCCTACACTGCCCGAACACTACTGCACTGCCCTAAACCCTGAAACACCGCCCCCAGCATGACCCCCTACACTGCACGAACACTACTGCACTGCCCTAAACCCTGAAACACTACCCCCAGCAAGACCCCTACACTGCCCGAACACCACTGCACTGCCCTAAACCCTGAAACATCACTCCCAGCAAGACCCCTACACTGCCCGAACACCACTGCACTGCCTAAACCCTGAAACACCACCCCCAGCAAGACCCCTACACTGCCCGAACAACACTGCAGTGCCCTAAACCCTAAAACACCACCCCCAGCACGACCCCCTACACTGCCCAAACACCACTGCTCTGCCCAAAACCCTGAAACACCAGCCCCAGCACGACCCCTACACTGCCCAAACACCACTGCACTGCCTTAAACCCTGAAACACCACCCCCAGCACGACCCCCTACACTGCCCGAACACCACTGCACTGCCCTAAACCCTGAAACACCACCGCCAGCACGACCGCCTACACTGCCCGAACACCACTGCACTACCCTAAACCCTGAAACACCAGCCCCAGCACGACCCCCTACACTGCCCGAACACCACTGCACTGCCCTAAACCCTGAAACACCACCCCCAGCAAGACCCCCTACACTGCCCGAACACCACTGCGCTGCCCTAAACGCTGAAACATCAGCCCCAGCAAGACCCCTATACTGCGCGAACACCATTGCACTGCCCTAAACACTGAAACACCACCCCAGCAAGACCCCCTACACTGCCCGAACACCACTGCACTAAACCCGGAAACACCAGCCCCAGCAAGACCACCTACACTGCCCAAACACCACTGCACTGCCCAAAACCCTGAAACACCACCCCCAGCACGACACCCTACACTGCCCGAACACCACTGCACTGCCCTAAACCCTGAAACACCACGCCCAGCACGACCCCTACACTGCCCGAGCACCACTGCACTGCCCTAAACCCTGAAACACCACCCCTGCACGACCCCTATACTGCCCGAACACCACTGCACTGCCCTAAACCCTAAAACTCTACCCCCAGCACGACCCCCTACACTGCCCGAACACCACTGCACTGCCCTAAACCCTGACTCACCACCCCTGCATGACCCCCTACACTGCCCGAACACCACTACACTGCCCTAAACCCAGAAACACCACCCCCAGCACGACCCCCTACACTGCCCAAACACCACTGCACTGCCCTAAACCCTGAAACACCACCCCCAGCACGACCCCTACACTGCCCGAACACCACTGCACTGTCCTAAACCCTGAAACACCAGCCCCTGCATGACCCCTACACTGCCCGAACACCATTGCACTGCCCTAAACCCTGAAACACCACCCCCAGCACGACCCCCTACACTGCCTGAACACCACTGCCCTAAACCCTGAAACACCACCCCCAGCAAGACCCCCTACACTGCCACGAATACCTCTGCACTTCCCTAAAGCCTGAAACACCACCTCCAGCACAACCCCCTACACTGCCCGAACACCACTGCACTGCCCTAAACCCTGAAACATCAGCCCCAGCAAGACCCCCTACACTGCCCGAACACCAGTGCCCTAAGCCCTGAAATACCACCCCCAGCACGACCCCCTACACTACTCGAACACCACTGCACTGCCCTAAACCCTGAAACACCACCCCCAGCACGACCCCCTACACTGCCTGAACACCACTGCTCTGCCCAAAACACTGAAACACCAGCCCCAGCATGACCCCCTACACTGCCCGAACACCACTGCTCTGCCCTAAACCCTGAAACACCAGCCCCAGCACGAACCCCTACACTGCCCGAACACAACTGCACTACCCTAAACCCAGAAACACCACCCCCAGCACGACCCCTACACTGCCCGAGGCACCACTGCCTGCACTGCCCTAAACCCTGAAACACCAGCCCCAGCATGACCCCCTACACTGCCTGAACACTACTGCACTGCCCTAAACCATGAAACACCATCCCCAGCACGACCCCCTACACTGCCACGAACACCACTGCACTGCCCTAAACCCTGAAAAACTACCCCCAGCAAGACCCCTACACTGCCCGAACACCACTGCACTGCCCTAAACCCTGAAACATCACCCCCAGCAAGACCCCCTACACTGCCCGAACACCACTGCCTGCCTAAACCCTGAAACACCACCCCCAGCAAGACCCCCTACACTGCCCAAACACCACTGCACTGCCCTAAACCCTGAAACACCACCCCGTGCATGACCCCCTACACTGCCCGAACACCACTGCTCTGCCCTAAACCCTGAAACACCAGCCCCAGCACGACCCCCCACACTGCCCGAACACCACTGCACTGCCCTAAACCCTGAAACATCACCCCCAGCAAGACCCCCTACACTGCCCGAACACCAGTGCCCTAAACCCTGAAACACCACCCCCAGCACGACCCCCTACACTACTCCGAACACCACTGCACTGCCCTAAACCCTGAAACACCACCCCCAGCACGACCCCCTACACTGCCCGAACACCACTGCTCTGCCCAAAACACTGAAACACCAGCCCCAGCATGACCCCCTACACTGCCCGAACACCACTGCTCTGCCCTAAACCCTGAAACACCAGCCCCAGCATGAACCCCTACACTGCCCGAACACAACTGCACTACCCTAAACCCAGAAACACCACCCCAGCACGACCCCTACACTGCCCAAGCACCACTGCCTGCACTGCCCTAAACCCTGAAACACTACCCCCAGCAAGACCCCCTACACTGCCCGAACACCACTGCACTGCCCTAAACCCTGAAACATCACTCCCAGCAAGACCCCTACACTGCCCGAACACCACTGCCCTAAACCCTGAAACACCACCCCCAGCAAGACCCCCTACACTGCCCGAACAACACTGCAGTGCCCTAAACCCTAAAACACCACCCCCAGCACGACCCCCTACACTGCCCGAACACCACTGCTCTGCCCAAAACCCTGAAACACCAGCCCCAGCACGACCCCCTACACTGCCCAAACACCACTGCACTGCCTTAAACCCTGAAACACCACCCCCAGCACGACCCCCTACACTGCCCGAACACCACTGCACTGCCCTAAACCCTGAAACACCACCGCCAGCACGACCGCCTACACTGCCCGAACACCACTGCACTACCCTAAACCCTGAAACACCAGCCCCAGCAAGACCCCCTACACTGCCCGAACACCACTGCACTGCCCTAAACCCTGAAACACCACCCCCAGCAAGACCCCTACACTGCCCGAACACCACTGCGCTGCCCTAAACGCTGAAACATCAGCCCCAGCAAGACCCCCTACACTGCGCGAACCCCATTGCACTGCCCTAAACACTGAAACACCACCCCCAGCAAGACCCCTACACTGCCCGAACACCACTGCACTAAACCCGGAAACACCAGCCCCAGCAAGACCACCTACACTGCCCGAACACCACTGCACTGCCCAAAACCCTGAAACACCACCCCAGCACGACACCCCTACACTGCCCGAACACCACTGCACTGCCCTAAACCCTGAAACACCACGCCCAGCACGACCCCTACACTGCCCGAGCACCACTGCACTGCCCTAAACCCTGAAACACCACCCCTGCACAACCCCCTATACTGCCCGAACACCACTGCACTGCCCTAAACCCTAAAACTCTACCCCCAGCATGACCCCTACACTGCCCGAACACCACTGCACTGCCCTAAACCCTGACTCACCACCCCCATGCATGACCCCCTACACTGCCCGAACACCACTACACTGCCCTAAACCCAGAAACACCACCCCCAGCACGACCCCCTACACTGCCCAAACACCACTGCACTGCCCTAAACCCTGAAACACCACCCCCAGCACGACCCCCTACACTGCCCGAACACCACTGCACTGTCCTAAACCCTGAAACACCAGCCCCTGCACGACCCCCTACACTGCCCGAACACCATTGCACTGCCCTAAACCCTGAAACACCACCCCCAGCACGACCCCCTACACTGCCTGAACACCACTGCCCTAAACCCTGAAACACCACCCCCAGCAAGACCCCCTACACTGCACGAATACCTCTGCACTTCCCTAAAGCCTGAATCACCACCTCCAACACAACCCCTACACTGCCCGAACACCACTGCACTGCCCTAAACCCTGAAACATCACCCCCAGCAAGACCCCCTACACTGCCCGAACACCAGTGCCCTAAGCCCTGAAATACCACCCCCAGCACGACCCCTACACTACTCAGAACACCACTGCACTGCCCTAAACCCTGAAACACCACCCCCAGCACGACCCCCTACACTGCCTGAACACCACTGCTCTGCCCAAAACACTGAAACACCAGCCCCAGCATGACCCCTACACTGCCCGAACACCACTGCTCTGCCCTAAACCCTGAAACACCAGCCCCAGCACGAACCCCTACACTGCCCGAACACAGCTGCACTACCCTAAACCCAGAAACACCACCCCCAGCACGACCCCTACACTGCCCGAGCACCACTGCCTGCACTGCCCTAAACCCTGAAACACCAGCCCCAGCATGACCCCTACACTGCCTGAACACTACTGCACTGCCCTAAACCATGAAACACCATCCCCAGCACGACCCCTACACTGCACGAACACCACTGCACTGCCCTAAACCCTGAAAAACTACCCCCAGCAAGACCCCTACACTGCCCGAACACCACTGCACTGCCCTAAACCCTGAAACATCACCCCCAGCAAGACCCCTAAACTGCCCGAACACCACTGCCCTAAACCCTGAAACACCACCCCCAGCAAGACCCCCTACACTGCCCGAGACACCACTGCACTGCCCTAAACCCTGAAACACCACCCCGTGCATGACCCCTACACTGCCCGAACACCACTGCTCTGCCCTAAACCCTGAAACACCAGCCCCAGCACGACCCCCTACACTGCCCGAACACCACTGCACTGCCCTAAACCCTGAAACATCACCCCCAGCAAGACCCCCTACACTGCCCGAACACCAGTGCCCTAAACCCTGAAACACCACCCCCAGCACGACCCCCTACACTGCTGAACACCACTGCACTGCCCTAAACCCTGAAACACCACCCCAGCACGACCCCCTACACTGCCCGAACACCACTGCTCTGCCCAAAACACTGAAACACCAGCCCCAGCATGACCCCCTACACTGCCCGAACACCACTGCTCTGCCCTAAACCCTGAAACACCAGCCCCAGCATGAACCCCTACACTGCCCGAACACAACTGCACTACCCTAAACCCAGAAACACCACCCCAGCACGACCCCCTACACTGCCCAAGCACCACTGCCTGCACTGCCCTAAACCCTGAAACACCAGCCCCAGCACGACCCCCTACACTGCCTGAACACTACTGCACTGCCCTAAACCATGAAACACCATCCCCAGCACGACCCCTACACTGCACGAACACCACTGCACTGCCCTAAACCCTGAAAAACTACCCCCAGCAAGACCCCCTACACTGCCCGAACACCACTGCACTGCCCTAAACCCTGAAACATCACCCCCAGCAAGACCCCTACACTGCCCGAACACCACTGCCCTAAACCCTGAAACACCACCCCAGCAAGACCCCCTACACTGCCCGAACACCACTGCACTGCCATAAACCCTGAAACACCAGCCCCAGCACGACCCCCTACACTGCCCGAACACCACTGCACTGCCCTAAACCCTGAAACACCACCCGGTGCATGACCCCTACACTGCCCGAACACCACTGCACTGCCCTAAACCCTGAAACACCAGCCCCAGCACGACCCCCTACACTGCCCAAACACCACTGCACTGCCTTAAACCCTGAAACACCACCCCCAGCACGACCCCCTACACTGCCCGAACACCACTGCACTGCCCTAAACCCTGAAACACCACCGCCAGCACGACCGCCTACACTGCCCGAACACCACTGCACTACCCTAAACCCTGAAACACCAGCCCCAGCAAGACCCCCTACACTGCCCGAACACCACTGCACTGCCCTAAACCCTGAAACACCACCCCCAGCAAGACCCCCTACACTGCCCGAACACCACTGCGCTGCCCTAAACGCTGAAACATCAGCCCCAGCAAAACCCCTATACTGCGCGAACACCATTGCACTGCCCTAAACACTGAAACACCACCCCCAGCAAGACCCCTACACTGCCCGAACACCACTGCACTAAACCCGGAAACACCAGCCCCAGCAAGACCACCTACACTGCCCGAACACCACTGCACTGCCCAAAACCCTGAAACACCACCCCAGCACGACACCCTACACTGCCCGAACACCACTGCACTGCCCTAAACCCTGAAACACCACGCCCAGCACGACCCCTACACTGCCCGAGCACCACTGCACTGCCCTAAACCCTGAAACACCACCCCTGCACGACCCCTATACTGCCCGAACACCACTGCACTGCCCTAAAGCCTAAAACTCTACCCCCAGCATGACCCCCTACACTGCCCGAACACCACTGCACTGCCCTAAACCCTGACTCACCACCCCTGCATGACCCCCTACACTGCCCGAACACCACTACACTGCCCTAAACCCAGAAACACCACCCCCAGCACGACCCCTACACTGCCCAAACACCACTGCACTGCCCTAAACCCTGAAACACCACCCCCAGCACGACCCCCTACACTGCCCGAACACCACTGCACTGTCCTAAACCCTGAAACACCAGCCCCTGCACGACCCCCTACACTGCCCGAACACCATTGCACTGCCCTAAACCCTGAAACACCACCCCAGCCACGACCCCCTACACTGCCTGAGACACCACTGCCCTAAACCCTGAAACACCACCCCCAGCAAGACCCCTACACTGCACGAATACCTCTGCACTTCCCTAAAGCCTGAAACACCACCTCCAACACAACCCCTACACTGCCCGAACACCACTGCACTGCCCTAAACCCTGAAACATCACCCCCAGCAAGACCCCTACACTGCTCGAACACCAGTGCCCTAAGCCCTGAAATACCACCCCAGCCACGACCCCTACACTACTCGAGACACCACTGCACTGCCCTAAACCCTGAAACACCACCCCAGCACGACCCCCTACACTGCCTGAACACCACTGCTCTGCCCAAAACACTGAAACACCAGCCCCAGCATGACCCCCTAAACTGCCCGAACACCACTGCTCTGCCCTAAACCCTGAAACACCAGCCCCAGCACGAACCCCTACACTGCCCGAACACAACTGCACTACCCTAAACCCAGAAACACCACCCCCAGCACGACCCCTACACTGCCCGAGCACCACTGCCTGCACTGCCCTAAACCCTGAAACACCAGCCCCAGCATGACCCCCTACACTGCCTGAACACTACTGCACTGCCCTAAACCATGAAACACCATCCCCAGCACGACCCCCTACACTGCACGAACACCACTGCACTGCCCTAAACCCTGAAAAACTACCCCCAGCAAGACCCCCTACACTGCCCGAACACCACTGCACTGCCCTAAACCCTGAAACATCACCCCCAGCAAGACCCCCTACACTGCCCGAACACCACTGCCCCTAAACCCTGAAACACCACCCCCAGCAAGACCCCCTACACTGCCCAAACACCACTGCACTGCCCTAAACCCTGAAACACCACCCCGTGCATGACCCCCTACACTGCCCGAACACCACTGCTCTGCCCTAAACCCTGAAACACCAGCCCCAGCACGACCCCTACACTGCCCGAACACCACTGCACTGCCCTAAACCCTGAAACATCACCCCCAGCAAGACCCCCTACACTGCCCGAACACCACTGCCTGCCCTAAACCCTGAAACACCACCCCCAGCACGACCCCTACACTGCCCGAACACCACTGCTCTGCCCAAAACACTGAAACACCAGCCCCAGCATGACCCCCTACACTGCCCGAACACCACTGCTCTGCCCTAAACCCTGAAACACCAGCCCCAGCATGAACCCCTACACTGCCCGAACACAACTGCACTACCCTAAACCCAGAAACACCACCCCAGCACGACCCCCTACACTGCCCAAGCACCACTGCCTGCACTGCCCTAAACCCTGAAACACTACCCCCAGCAAGACCCCCTACACTGCCCGAACACCACTGCACTGCCCTAAACCCTGAAACATCACTCCCAGCAAGACCCCCTACACTGCCCGAACACCACTGCCCTAAACCCTGAAACACCACCCCCAGCAAGACCCCTACACTGCCCGAACAACACTGCAGTGCCCTAAACCCTAAAACACCACCCCCAGCACGACCCCCTACACTGCCCGAACACCACTGCTCTGCCCAAAACCCTGAAACACCAGCCCCAGCACGACCCCCTACACTGCCCAAACACCACTGCACTGCCTTAAACCCTGAAACACCACCCCCAGCACGACCCCTACACTGCCCGAACACCACTGCACTGCCCTAAACCCTGAAACACCACCGCCAGCACGACCGCCTACACTGCCCGAACACCACTGCACTACCCTAAACCCTGAAACACCAGCCCCAGCAAGACCCCCTACACTGCCCGAACACCACTGCACTGCCCTAAACCCTGAAACACCACCCCCAGCAAGACCCCTACACTGCCCGAACACCACTGCGCTGCCCTAAACGCTGAAACATCAGCCCCAGCAAAACCCCCTACACTGCGCGAACCCCATTGCACTGCCCTAAACACTGAAACACCACCCCCAGCAAGACCCCCTACACTGCCCGAACACCACTGCACTAAACCCGGAAACACCAGCCCCAGCAAGACCACCTACACTGCCCGAACACCACTGCACTGCCCAAAACCCTGAAACACCACCCCCAGCACGACACCCTACACTGCCCGAACACCACTGCACTGCCCTAAACCCTGAAACACCACGCCCAGCACGACCCCTACACTGCCCGAGCACCACTGCACTGCCCTAAACCCTGAAACACCACCCCCTGCACGACCCCCTATACTGCCCGAACACCACTGCACTGCCCTAAACCCTAAAACTCTACCCCCAGCATGACCCCCTACACTGCCCGAACACCACTGCACTGCCCTAAACCCTGACTCACCACCCCCTGCATGACCCCCTACACTGCCCGAACACCACTACACTGCCCTAAACCCAGAAACACCACCCCCAGCACGACCCCTACACTGCCCAAACACCACTGCACTGCCCTAAACCCTGAAACACCACCCCCAGCACGACCCCCTACACTGCCCGAACACCACTGCACTGTCCTAAACCCTGAAACACCAGCCCCTGCACGACCCCCTACACTGCCCGAACACCATTGCACTGCCCTAAACCCTGAAACACCACCCCCAGCATGACCCCCTACACTGCCTGAACACCACTGCCCTAAACCCTGAAACACCCCCCCAGCAAGACCCCTACACTGCACGAATACCTCTGCACTTCCCTAAAGCCTGAATCACCACCTCCAACACAACCCCCTACACTGCCCGAACACCACTGCACTGCCCTAAACCCTGAAACATCACCCCCAGCAAGACCCCCTACACTGCCCGAACACCAGTGCCCTAAGCCCTGAAATACCACCCCCAGCACGACCCCCTACACTACTCGAACACCACTGCACTGCCCTAAACCCTGAAACACCACCCCCAGCACGACCCCCTACACTGCCTGAACACCACTGCTCTGCCCAAAACACTGAAACACCAGCCCCAGCATGACCCCCTACACTGCCCGAACACCACTGCTCTGCCCTAAACCCTGAAACACCAGCCCCAGCACGAACCCCTACACTGCCCGAACACAACTGCACTACCCTAAACCCAGAAACACCACCCCCAGCACGACCCCCTACACTGCCCGAGCACCACTGCCTGCACTGCCCTAAACCCTGAAACACCAGCCCCAGCATGACCCCCTACACTGCCTGAACACTACTGCACTGCCCTAAACCATGAAACACCATCCCCAGCACGACCCCTACACTGCCCGAACACCACTGCACTGCCCTAAACCCTGAAAAACTACCCCCAGCAAGACCCCCTACACTGCCCGAACACCACTGCACTGCCCTAAACCCTGAAACATCACCCCCAGCAAGACCCCCACACTGCCCGAACACCACTGCTCCTAAACCCTGAAACACCACCCCCAGCAAGACCCCTACACTGCCCGAACACCACTGCACTGCCCTAAACCCTGAAACACCACCCCGTGCATGACCCCCTACACTGCCCGAACACCACTGCTCTGCCCTAAACCCTGAAACACCAGCCCCAGCACGACCCCCTACACTGCCCGAACACCACTGCACTGCCCTAAACCCTGAAACATCACCCCCAGCAAGACCCCTACACTGCCCGAACACCAGTGCCCTAAACCCTGAAACACCACCCCAGCACGACCCCTACACTGCTCGGACACCACTGCACTGCCCTAAACCCTGAAACACCACCCCCAGCACGACCCCCTACACTGCCCGAACACCACTGCTCTGCCCAAAACACTGAAACACCAGCCCCAGCATGACCCCCTACACTGCCCGAACACCACTGCTCTGCCCTAAACCCTGAAACACCAGCCCCAGCATGAACCCCTACACTGCCCGAACACAACTGCACTACCCTAAACCCAGAAACACCACCCCAGCACGACCCCTACACTGCCCAAGCACCACTGCCTGCACTGCCCTAAACCCTGAAACACCAGCCCCAGCACGACCCCCTACACTGCCTGAACACTACTGCACTGCCCTAAACCATGAAACACCATCCCCAGCACGACCCCCTACACTGCACGAACACCACTGCACTGCCCTAAACCCTGAAAAACTACCCCCAGCAAGACCCCCTACACTGCCCGAACACCACTGCACTGCCCTAAACCCTGAAACATCACCCCCAGCAAGACCCCCTACACTGCCCGAACACCACTGCCCTAAACCCTGAAACACCACCCCCAGCAAGACCCCTACACTGCCCGAACACCACTGCACTGCCATAAACCCTGAAACACCAGCCCCAGCACGACCCCCTACACTGCCCGAACACCACTGCACTGCCCTAAACCCTGAAACACCACCCGGTGCATGACCCCCTACACTGCCCGAACACCACTGCACTGCCCTAAACCCTGCAACACCAGCCCCAGCACGACCCCCTACACTGCCCGAACACCACTGCACTGCCCTAAACCCTGAAACACAACCCCCAGCACGACCCCTACACTACCCGAACACCACTGCACTACCCTAAACCCTAAAATACTCCCCCAGCACGACCCCCTACACTACCTGAACACAACTGCACTGCCCTAAACCCTCAAACACTCCCCCAGCACGACCCCCTACACTACCCGAACACCACTGCACTGCCCTAAACCCTAAAACACTCCCCCAGCACGACCCCCTACACTGCCCGAACACCACTGCACTGCCCTAAACCCTAAAACACTCCCCCAGCACGACCCCCTACACTACCCAAACACCACTGCACTGCCCTAAACCCTAAAACACTCCCCCAGCATGACCCCCTGCACGACCCAAACACCACTGCACTGCCCCAAACCCTGAAACCCCACCCCCAGCAAGACCCCTACACTGCCCGAACACCACTGCACTGCCCTAAACCCTGAAACACCACCCCCAGTACGACCCCCTACACTGCCCGAACACCACTGCCCTAAACCCTGAAACACCACCCCCAGCAAGACCCCCTACACTACCCGAACACCACTGCACTGCCATAAACCCTGAAACACCAGCCCCAGCACGACCCCCTACACTGCACGAACACCACTGCACTGCCCTAAACCCTGAAACACCACCCCGTGCATGACCCCCTACACTGCCCGAACACCACTGCTCTGCCCTAAACCCTGAAACACCAGCCCCAGCACGACCCCCTACACTGCCCGAACACCACTGCACTGCCCTAAACCCTGAAACATCACCCCCAGCAAGACCCCCTACACTGCCCGAACACCAGTGCCCTAAACCCTGAAACACCACCCCCAGCCACGACCCCTACACTACTCGAACACCACTGCACTGCCCTAAACCCTGAAACACCACCCCCAGCACGACCCCCTACACTGCCCGAACACCACTGCTCTGCCCAAAACACTGAAACACCAGCCCCAGCATGACCCCTACACTGCCCGAACACCACTGCTCTGCCCTAAACCCTGAAACACCAGCCCCAGCACAAATCCCTACACTGCCCGAACACAACTGCACTACCCTAAACCCAGAAACACCACCCCCAGCACGACCCCTACACTGCCCGAGCACCACTGCCTGCACTGCCCTAAACCCTGAAACACCAGCCCCAGCACGACCCCTACACTGCCTGAACACTACTGCACTGCCCTAAACCATGAAACACCATCCCCAGCACGACCCCCTACACTGCACGAACACCACTGCACTGCCCTAAACCCTGAAAAACTACCCCCAGCAAGACCCCTACACTGCCCGAACACCACTGCACTGCCCTAAACCCTGAAACATCACCCCCAGCAATACCCCCTACACTGCCCGAACACCACTGCCCTAAACCCTGAAACACCACCCCCAGCAAGACCCCCTACACTGCCCGAACACCACTGCACTGCCATAAACCCTGAAACACCAGCCCCAGCACGACCCCCTACACTGCCCGAACACCACTGCACTGCCCTAAACCCTGAAACACCACCCCGTGCATGACCCCTACACTGCCCGAACACCACTGCACTGCCCTAAACCCTGAAACACCAGCCCCAGCACGACCCCCTACACTGCCCGAACACCACTGCACTGCCCTAAACCCTGAAACACAACCCCCAGCACGACCCCCTACACTACCCGAACACCACTGCACTACCCTAAACCCTAAAATACTCCCCCAGCACGACCCCCTACACTACCTGAACACAACTGCACTGCCCTAAACCCTCAAACACTCCCCCAGCACGACTCCCTACACTACCCGAACACCACTGCACTGCCCTAAACCCTAAAAACACTCCCCCAGCACGACCCCCTACACTGCCCGAACACCACTGCACTGCCCTAAACCCTAAAACACTCCCCCAGCACGACCCCCTACACTACCCAAACACCACTGCACTGCCCTAAACCCTAAAACACTCCCCCCAGCATGACCCCTGCACGACCCAAACACCACTGCACTGCCCCAAACCCTGAAACACCACCCCCAGCAAGACCCCCTACACTGCCCGAACACCACTGCACTGCCCTAAACCCTGAAACACCACCCCCAGCACGACCCCCTACACTGCCCGAACACCACTGCACTACCCTAAACCCTAAAACACGACCTCCTACACTACACAAAGACCACTGCACTACCCTAAACCCTAAAACACTACCCCCAGCACGACCCCCTACACTACACAAACACCACTGCACTACCCTAAACCCTAAAACACTACCCCCTACACTACACAAACACCACTGCACTACCCTAAACCCTAAAACAATACCCCCAGCACGATCCCCTACACTACCCAAACACCACTGCACTACCCTAAACCCTAAAACACTACCCCCAGCAGTACCCCCTACACTACCCAAACACCATTGCACTACCCTAAACCCTAAAACACTACCCCCAGCAGTACCCCTACACTACCCAAACACCACTGCACTACCCTAAACCCTAAACCACTACCCCCAGCACGACCCCCTACACTACCCAAACACCACTGCACTACCCTAAACCCTAAAACACTACCCCCAGCACAACCCCCTACACTACCCAAACACCACTGTAATACCCTAAACCCTAAAACACTCCCCCAGCACGACTCCCTACACTATCCAAACACCACTGCACTACCCTAAACCCTAAATCTACCCCCAGCATGACCCCCTACACTACACAAACACCACTGCACTACCCTAAACCTAAAACACTACCCCCAGCACGACCCCCTTCACTACCTAAACACAACTACACAATTTGTTACAGGCGTTGCAACGCAGGCCTGTGGTGCTTACTGGAAGTACTTGGTGGGCTAGTTGGGCCCCAGGGACCCTCAGGATTCAAGGTGACCTAATCCCCCAACTTAAAACGCGCCACGGGGCGCGTTTGCACAGTGGTGAAGGGAGGGGCGGGGCCTCAGGTGACATGTGCACAAACATGCCCCCTTGAATCCTGAGGGACCCTGAGGGCCAACTAGCCCACCAGGTACCTTCAGTAAGCACAACAGAGTTGCGTTGCAGAGAGGTGAAAAAGGTGCGTGGCCTCGGAGCGCCTCTCTGCAACTCAGCTCTGTGGTCCTAACTGTAGGTACCTGGGGGGCTAGTTGGGCCCCAGGGACCTCAGGATTCAAGAGGACTTAATCCCGCAACTTAAAACGCGCCACGGGGCGCGTTTGCACACGCGTTTTAAGAGGTAGTTTTAATCCCCCTGCCCTATTATGTACTAGGGACTTACAGAGGAGGTCATGCTAATCACAGGGGTACCCCAACGCATAGTGTTCCTAGTGTATGTAGGTGTTTTCACTGTATTCTAAGTGTCTTTTAGCATAGCACTGACTCTGGTTAGTCAGAGTCAGTTACCACCAGTACCCGTCTGAAAAAGTTGTGGGCACAGGATGATTTTGCAACATGGCCTCTTTCTGCTCCTCTGTTGGTTCTTTCTGCACATCTTTTGCTTCTTCCTGTACTTTTCTTCGTCTTTGTGGACTTCTGTTGCTTCTTTCTGCATTTCTTTTGCTTCTTTCTGCGCGTTTTTCTTCTTTCTTCACATGTCCTACCTCTGTAGGCATAGTTAGAAACTAGCATTTAAAAAACCTTTGAAATTCACTTAATAAATCATAGGTTTCAGGCACGTTATAGTTAGAAATTAGCATTTAAAAAACCTTTGAAATTCACTGAAAAAACCATAGGTTTCAGACACGTTATAGTTAGAAATTAGCATTTAAAAAACCTTTGAAATTCACTGAAAAAACCATAGGTTTTAGGGACAGTTATAGTTAGTTGGACATTTCACTCGTACAAAACCATAGAAATTCCCCGTTATAGTTAGTTCAGCTAACTATAACTCGCTCCCGCAATGCACTGCTGATGACGTCACATATTACATCACTCATGACATGGTCAGTGACATCACTGATGACATCACTGATGACATCTCAAATGACATCACTGATGACATCATCCATGTGATAATTTCATGCATCTTCTCACACCCTAATATAGCTTTTGATACACCCACTCTAAATTACAGACTGCCATTCTCAAAACCATACACACTCCAATACCAATAACTACATACCCACTCACTGATTCTTAGGTCTACACACACACATCTACTCACTCACCCGTACAGTCACTCATACTTACAGCCACTCAGTACAGGACTATCATATGCACTCATACACCTATATAAACACTCACACACCGCCACTCATCCATAGAGGTACTCACACACCTAGTCAGTCATGCAAAAATTAATCACACACCCATTTACTCACCTATACAGTTATACACACACCAGCTCACTTACTCATACAAATACTAGCACATTCTTACGCTCTTATACAATAACTGATACAAGCACACACGCATCCATACAGCCACTCTCACAATCACACACTCTCACTTATAGCCATTTAAATACTCTAACACACATATATACTGCCTTTTACATATGTAGTTACTCGCACATGTACCACTGAGATATACATTCACTCACTAACACACCCATACACACACTCACCCACCCAAGCAGTCCATCACAGATGCACTCTTGAAATCATGCACCCAGTGAATCACCCACTCACACATCTATGTACAGAGTCACACACACCCCACCCACACAAACACTCAGGCAGCCATACAGATACTCAGAGAACCAATCAATAACCCATATAGACACTCATGTAGCTATTCGCAAATCCATGCATCCACTTACACACCAACAAACAGACGGATACAGACATTCACACAGTTTAGTCACTAACCCATGCATTCAGTAAGATACGTTTAATCACTCACTTGTAGAGTCAGTCACGCACGTACTAAATCATCCATTCAGACACTTAAACACCCACTCATTCTTCAATACGCCTTTCCCTATATATATTAAACATATTTAAACTTTACAGAAACACACAGTCACTGGATGATGTCATCAGTGATTTCATTTGAGATGTCATCAGTGATGTCATCAGTGATGTCACTGACCATGTCATGAGTGATGTAATATGTGACGTCATCAGCAGTGCATTGCGGGGCGCGAGTTATAGTTAGCTGAACTAACTATAACGGGGAATTTCTATGGTTTTGTACGAGTGAAATGTCCAACTAACTATAACTGTCCCTAAAACCTATGGTTTTTTCAGTGAATATATATATATGTAAAACATATTTAAACTTTACAGAAACACACAGTCAATGGATGATGTCAACAGTGATGTCATCAGTGATGTCATTTGAGATGTCATCAATGATGTCATCAGTGATGTCACTGACCATGTCATGAATGATGTAATATGTGATGTCATCAGCAGTGCATTGCGGGGGCGCGAGTTATAGTTTGCTGAACTAACTATAATGACCGAATTTCTCTTGTTTTGTACGATTGAAATGTCCAACTAACTATAACGTCCCTGAAACCTGTGTTTTTTTCAGTGAATATATATATAATTGTAGTGGACAGCATTCTACCCAATAGGAGCGGAAGAGCCCTACAAAAATAAGTGCTTCAAGTGAATCCACGCTAAGGGCATTGAGAAAGACATATTGTTGTCGAAACGCGTCTGCCATTTCAACTGAATAAAATGCATTATTGGGAACCTGTTGAGTGCTTCTATTTGATGGACAAATATACATATATATAGCGTTTATACTTACCTGTAAAATACTTACATTTTCAAACTTAACTTTAATCACTTATATGCCTTTACCAATCATGCTATTACAACAAACTTCATTGTAAAGGCATGCATTGTAAGGGCATATGCATGGTAAAAGTTTACGTTGTAATGGTAACTCATTTTAACAGCACTTGCGGCATGTGTTGTGCTTTCATACAACCCATACAACCACTCACACACCCACTCACTCACCCTTACAGCCACTCACACAGACATTCACTTTCCAATACAGCCACTCACACCCACTCACTTACCTATACACACTCAAGCAGCTGCTCACTCACCCATACAGCCACTCACATACCCATTCCCTCACCCATGCAGCTACTCACAAACCCACCCACACACCTATGCAGCCACTAACACAGCAACTAGCTCACCCATACATACACACTCACTCTCTAATACAGCCACTCACACAGCCACTCACTTACCCATACAGCTACTCAGACATCCACTCACACAGTTATACAGACAGTCACACAGCCACTCAGATGAGATATGTTAGAAATAGTATGGCTAGTTACTAGTACAGAAATAATAGTAATTTAACTTATGCTGTAGCTTAGTATTTATCTTTAAGTCTCAGAAATGTTTACAAAACACTTACAGTCATGGGATGATGTCATCAGTGATGTCATTTGGGATATCATCAGTGATGCCACTGACCATGTCATGAGTGATGTAATAGGTGAGGTCATAAGCAGTGCATTGCGGGGATGTAAGTTATAGATAGCTCAGGTATTTAAAACTGCTGAATTTCTATGGTTTTGTACAAGTCAAATCTGAGCCTAACTATAATGTCCCTGTAACCTTTGTTTTTTTCAGTGTATTTTATTATCTACAGGTCAGTATTTTGTCAAAGTTGTGATCCACCACCACCATATATGCCATGTTTGTCCTCATTAATGCCAAGAGTTACATGCAGTATGCCAGCTCCATCCTTACTCACTGATTCCAATATGCTAGGGCCAGCATTTTACCACAGGTGCCCCTTCTACCAAGCTTACCTCCAATGTGCCAGTGACAGAATGTTGCCATGAGTACTTAATGTGCCAAGATTTACCTTCAGTATGCCAGCAATAGAATGTTGCCATGGGTGGCCCTTATGTCAAGAATTATGTTTAGCATGCCAGGTTCAGCATTTTACCATGGATGTCCTGCAAGCGAACAAAAACCTTTATGGAGCTTCCCATCAGCATTTTGGTAGGTGCATCTCATATGATAAGATTTATCTCCAGTATTCGAAGTGACAGACTCACAAGAGTAGCATACTTACACAGGCAGACACGCAATCCCTCATGCTCACTTTCATTCAATCATATACTCACTCTAACACTTTCTCACTCAATCACACTCCCCTACTCTTAGTCCCTTGCAACCTCCAACACTCATGTGTTTATTCATTCATTGTCGCTCACTCATTTTCACTGATACTTTCACTCACACTTACTTGCACTGAATCTTACCCTCAATCTCACAGTCTCACTCTCACTCGGTCTCATTTATTCTTATTCACTGTAATTCACTTACTCACATTCATTTTGTCTCATCCACTTCCCATGTCACTCACTGTCACTCTCTCTCTCTTTCACCCACACTCATACATACACAACTGTCTCTCTCTCTCCCCCCCCCACACACACACACACACACAGTCCTTCACCCAAAAATGCACACAATAGCTAACAAATATTTCTCTCTTTTTCACTTACCTTTAGCTTCCCACACTAGTCCACTTCATCTCCTCAGGTGATTGTGAATGGACCCTCAGAGAAGGCATCTATCTTGGTCCCAGGCACTGTAGCAGGAAACTGAAATATGACGCCTGTGCAATGTATGCAGCTTCAGCTTCAGACTCTTTCTTAATCACCCCAGTTGCTCCCATAGCATCAAAGGGTGGGGTAAGGTAAGTAAGGCTCCTGACCCCGGCCCACCCTGTGACAAGATAGGAAAGGGAGAGCTGGCAGATTAGTTGAGGGGTCACACCAAGTACTGCAGGACATAAGCTAAAAAACCTAGGGCTACCTGTATGGGTGACTCCGCAGAGCATCGAATTGGGATTGACACCTAGGCATGTCAGACCCCGGAGGCCAGGACTTTGTGAGACCCGGACAATCTGTCTGATGACTGGCACAGGAGCCTTTCTGTGCCTGCTCCAACAATGGGTCAGATTCACTGCCTCAGGCAGCTGCTCAACCCTTGATTGTCAGAATTTATTTTTATTATACCAATAGTAAATTATAGGAGTAGGAAAAAGCCTCTTTTTTCATGACAAGCCCCATTGGACTATTTCTGCTAGATGTTTTACTTTGTTCATAGGAACGCTACTAACAAGGCCCCAATACATATGCTCTGACCTCTAAAACACGTTGAAATTGGCTATACTCCTAATTGGTATATTAACTTGCCTATAGCTATAAATATAAATTCCTAGTATATGGTACAAAGGGTACACAGGGCCTGTAATTTCAATGCTTCTTGTGACCTGCAGCAAACTTGACCAGTTAAAAATAACCCCTTTTGACAGGCCTAAGCCCTCCTTTAAATATGAATGTCACCCCTAAGTAGGCTTTAATGCCCATATGTCAGGGTGCATGGTACATTAAAATAAGACAGTAAATGTTTCATTTTGACAAGACCCCCAAAACTATTTTCACTATAGCAGGGTTAGCTGTTCCATAGGAAAGTGGTAGGATACAATATTACATTTAATAATGTTATCTCTGCCTAGGAAACACCTAAGAAGTTCATTCTTGGAATTTGCAAAATAATATTGCAAGCCCAATTCACTGGTAAAGTCTGATTTGTAAAAAATATTTTGGAAGCGGTACTTTTAGAAAGTCACCTCTTCCCTGCCTAAACCTTCTAGAAGTACATTTGCAGGAGCTTTAAACTGTCAACCCAGAGCTAAACAGATGACTTGATGAGATATGAGCTCATTCCCAGAGCTGACACAAATCCCTTGGGAGTGAGGAGAAGTTCCTTTTCTCTGGTAGGATGACCATCTGGGCTGTACCCAGGAATGTAATAAACATTAACAAGGCTTACCCTGCCATGAGCAAATGTTAGCTGACCCCTGGGCAGGGCTTCTTTTATCCACCCTAATCAGCAGACACCAATACTAGTGGGAGTGAAGCTGTCCCTATAACTGGTTTAAAGTGACCACAAAGGTGGGTTGCTCATTCCTATGTCCACATCTCTGGAGTGGCCACAGGAGCTGTGCATTGAGGAAGAAAGGTTCTGTCACAATGGATTTAGGTAGAGAAGTACACTGTGGGGTTGCTTGGAGTAGGGCACACAGGAATAGCTACAAATGTGGGTAGGGTTACCCTGGGTGCTTTTGTTCTATTGGTTAGGGAGGGTCCAGGAGTCACCACTCCCCACAGGACAGTGCAAGGCATAAATGTGACACTACTAGGTGCCCTCTTCAGAACACTACTGGATGTGTGGGAGATGGAAGAAGGACTGAATCTGCTCTTGAGACCTGTGAAAAGACCTGAAAAGCTGGACCAGATCACACTTCCACCCGGAACAAAGAAGTGGACTCCAAAGGTCAGTTGGCTGATCTACTGTGAAAATACAGCAACACAATAGATTGCCAGAAGCCTTTTTCCTGAAGAGCCCAGCTGACCAATTGCCATCTGGTCATAAACTCAGAGAGGGGAGACCGTATATGATGCTTGAATGTATTGATGTATCCCAAGCGAGTGGGCGGATGGCACCCAGGTAAATTAGGTCCCACACCACATTTGCTGGGATGTTTATCTTGTTTAAAGGTATTTATGGATTTAAATTATTATATTTACATATATATTATAGGGTCCTCACCCACAGGTACCACCTATGGCTTGCTTCATCATTGGACCCTCACTCATGCACCTAGTGTGTATGAGTGGCCTTGACGCAATTGTAAGTGGAGCTATTATAAGTGGAAGTGCAGGGAGTATGAGTGAGTTAAAAAGGCCTCTAAATCCTCTATTGATGGTTTTTATTCTATAGGGTCTAGGGCAAGATTAAAAACAGTCAGATGTCCTTTGGATGCAATGTTCCGGGACATGTACAAGGTCGACATGTTTCAGATGTATTTCTGCCCACGTAGGTTCAATCGGCTTTCCTCAGGACCTGATATAACCCTGCAAATGTTGGTTAAGTATCAACATTTAGTGCGACTTGATTATAAAACAGGCATGCAAAATACCGACCATACTCATAGGACTTTTTCCTGGTATGGTCTTAGCTGAAAAGAGAAAGGTATGCATTAATCTAGTATTCCACATTGGGTGTCTTTTCGGAGTACAACATCCCTTAAAAGTGCAGGGAAACATGCTACACACGTGAGATAACCCACAAATATTGCTTGTATGACACAGTATAACACAGTATGGGTACAACTTCACACCCACAGGGCACGTGAAGTACAGAACGAAATTAAAAAGGAAAACACAGACCCACACAAAATATAGTGTTCGATTTGGTCTATCTACATGGCTTGTTCAATTAACAGACATCATAGGGTACTGCAGGGAAGGACTGTCCCTTTAGTAAAACACTGAGAGAGAAAGTTATTGTCACGCTTCTGATCGATTTAGCATGTGAAACAATGAGGACCCTATCCGCACAGAAAACAAACAGAAAGTTTCTTACTTCATCAAGGGAGCTCGTCCGCTCGCACCAATTGTGTTTCCCTGTGTCCCTGAATGTTACTGACTTGCGTCTGTTGCCGCAAATATAAACGTTACTGACGGGGTCATTTGATAATCTATCACATGCCCATTTTTTAACCTTCTGTTCTGTGAGTCAGATTAAGGTTTTTTTATCGGTCACTGAGGACGCGTTGAAAAGTCTAGTGCACGTAGCTATGTGCGTCTTTCTTATTAGCAAGAATATTCTCTGCTGCCGTGTTGTTTGTTCTCGCTGTTCTGGGCGTATCTCTCTAGTCATGTCAGAGCCTTGGGACAGGGGAAGATGACGTCGGGAAACTGAGTCCTATACCCAGCATTGATTTCCACGTTCAGTGCAAAACACCATGGCCGTGCGGTGAACTGGAGTTTCCTAGCTCATGTGTGTCATGGTATTGTATGGGTTGGCAACATATAGTATTTTTTATATGAAGTGTCCTGTACGATTGCCTTATTTTCCAGTGTTTATAAAGTTTATTGCGCAGGTGGCTGTGAGCTCTGATCGTTATTGACATTGTATTTTGGACATCTGTCTTAATGTTGATAGAGTCATGTTCTCTACATTGACACCACGCAAAATGGATCGCACTAGGGTATCTGTTTAGAGTCTCTTGTGTTACATAGTACATAATTGATGTCGTCGTCTGTTGTAATTACTGGTACGGCCCTATACTCCCCCATTTAGCCTGTTCAAAGTATGTTGCCCCATAGAATTTCATCATTCATTCAGCCCCCTCATCTGAGTGGATAGCTTATAAATCCATCTTGTTCTTTTTTTAAAAGGATTCGGTCAAGGTTTCTAGTGTCTGCCGTGACTTGGTCTAAGACTATCCATCTTATGTGGTTAGTTGTGTGTTTCATTGCTATAAAATGTTCTGCCATTTTCGTGTTGTTGTGTCCGCAGTGTATACTACTCTTGTGCTCGCCAATCCTTATGTTTACTTTCCTAGTAGTCATTCCTATGTATTTTAGGTTGCATGGACACCTGATCATATAGACAACCTGTTTTGGGTTACAATTTGTATGTTTTCTTAGCTCCCATGGGGTGCGCAGACCTAGGTCAATCTCTTTCGTTACAGAAGTGAGGTGACATACACTGCACTGTCCACGGGGATAATGTCCTGTGACCTGTGGAAGACCTAGTGCTGTGTGTATTGTGTCTGTTGGTTTGTAGTGTTGTTTTGGTCTTGTGTGCAATAAGGTATCATGTATGCTTTTTGCCCTTTTTGTGGGAGAATAGTTGAAGGTCCCATTGTCTGTTTCCCGCATTCAATGTACGCCAATTGCGTTCAATTACTTTTTTCACCTGATTGGAAGCCACATTGTACGCGGTTACACATACAAGCAGTGGATCTGCTTTTGGGTGTGTTGGAGTTTCCAAAAGGGCTTCCCTATTTTGGTTTCTTGCTCTTTTTTGGGGTTTTTGAATGATCCGTTCAGGATAGTTTCATGCCCTCAGTTTGTCTGTGAGTATTTCTGCCCGATTTTTGAAATCCTGAATTTGGCTACAGTTCGTTCGAAGGCGAAGGAATTGTCCATAAGGCAGATTCTCTCTCAGTGGTCGGGGATGAAAACTGTCACATCATAACAGATTGTTCTTTGCTGTCGGTTTTAGGAACTTGTCTGTATGTAGCCTACCCCCTTCGTGAAAGATGGTCACATCTAGAAATGTCAGTTTCCTTTTGTCCATGGTATGTGTGAACTTTAAGTTTCTGTCCTGGTTATTTAGCCAGTTGACAAAGACCAATGCTGTTTTTGAATCTCCTTTCCATATTACAAGAACGTCGTCTATGTATCGTTTCCACAGAGCAATGTCTGTATAATAGTGGTTTTTCATGTAGGATGCATTTCATATCTCGGTTGAATACATACAGCAGTGCTTATTTTGAGCCGGTGGTTTCCGGTGCTCGGCATCAGCACTTAATTGTCAGCCCCAGCTCTAGTGACAGTCCAACACATGGTGGCGCTGTCTTTTGAATTTTGAGTTGAGCACAACACTGTGTTTATCAAGTCAATATACATAGAAAATGAATATTACCAGCTTCCCATGCCATTATTATAGCTTTGTGTGTCCTGAAATAGTCTGAATTTTCACACTTGTGGGAGTGCGATGTTTTGTTTGTGTTGCCATTGGCAGCGCTGGCAGGGCATTGGTGGTGGAGGCTGCAGTGGCCTACTGAGAAGGGCCCTGGCACTTAATTTTTTACAAACTAAGCACTCCATACAGCCCTGCTACACTGGGAGCAAAAGTATTTCCCAGAATCTGCCCTTTGCGACCGCAATTTTTGCATTTGGGATGCATCATCCCAAATGCAAAAATCGCTATTTAAGTAATCGCTAAAGTTGCGATTACTTAAATTGCGATTGCATTTAGGGAATGGCAAATTGCGATTCCCTAAATGCAATGCAACAACCAAAATAAAATTGCGATTTCGCAATTAAGAAACGCATATTACCATCAATTCAAAGTTGATGGTACTTTGTGAGAACTTTGAAAAATGCACAAAAGTGCATTTTTCAAAGTTCTAAGTTGCACACATACATGTCCTTGGGGCATGTGTGTGTGCAACATGTGTTGCAATTGCAATTTCAGGGGTGCATCAGGGTGTCCTTTTGGCACCCTTGAAATTGCGAGTACCTATTTGGTACTCGCAAATTGCGCATGCAATTCCCATTGATTCCTATGGGCCCATAGGAATGAATGGGAAGCAATTCCTTATTTGCGAATCGCAATTTGCGAGTCACAAATAAGGAGTGTGTAGGACTCGCAATTTTTTTTGCGATTCCTACATGCATAAGCATTTGCGATTCCTAAATTGCGATTTCTTAAAAATCGCAATTTGGGAATCGCAAATGCACAGTTTGATGCATGTGGCCCTAAATCTTTAATTTGCACCAACAGGTCTTTTGTGTCTTTTATGTATGTGTCTGTTTTCTGTAGAATAAGTTTTAAATAGAAATCACAAAATTGTGATAGTGGTTCTAACAGTGACCCGATTCCAGACACGATCGGTCGCCCAGGAGGTGGATCACGTTTTTTGTGAATTTTGGGTGGTGCATAGAAATAGGGACCTTTGGGGTTGCTGTTCCGTAAGAAATCTCCCTCGTGTTTATTGATCCAAACTTCACATTCTGCCTCTTCCACCATGGTTGCAATTTCTATTTTTAATATTGGTGTGGGGTCCTGGTTTAAAATCTTGTAGTTTTGGTCATCGTTCAGGAGTCGTAAGCACTCTGTTTTATGTGCTGTCGTTGTTTGTAACACAATTCCACTGCCTTTATTGACTGGTTTGATTGTTATATCCGTGTCATTTTGCAGGGTGGTAAGGGCAGTCCGTTCTTTCCTGCTTAGATTTTGAAACATCGTAAAAGCATTGGGATCTATTTTCTCAATCTCTGAAAATACTGCTTTTTCAAAAGCCAGTACTCCTACTGGAGTGTCTGGGTCGGGGGAAAAAAAGAGGATTTTTTGCGGCCCTGTGTTTGAGGGGGGTTCTTCTGTGTGATCCTGATCGCCAAATGTGCTTTTAGGTGTAGCTTGCCATCTGGACCTTCCATGAACATGGCTGGTGGCTTCTTCTCTAGTGAGTCTTGACGCTCAAGTGCTGTTCCTGGGACCTTTGACTGTGTGAAGGTGTACTTCTCCTAACATCTTAAAAAACCTGGGGCTTAGAAACATTTTGGCTCCAAAGACGTCTGAGGACAGAGACAAATCTACCAAGACAATCCGACGGAGGTGCGTTCCTGCTGGCTAAAGTTTCAGGTTGCTCTCACTAGGAGCCTTTCCACAGCAGCAAATCCTTTCAGTGTGATGTTGCAGAGAAGGTATCCGGCCTTGTGAAGCCCTGGTCACCGGCAGCTTGTAGCCTTGCCCTGCTGGAGGAATCTGAGCTCCAAAATAGCAACTAAGTCCAAATGTAGACGTCTTCAGCAGACAAAGGTGCTAAAAGTATCAGGCCAGCAAGGAACTTCCTTGAAGTTTTGATTTTCTCTCACTCAGAGCTTTCCTCCCAAAAGTAAATGGCTCCACTAGCACCTCATTTGACAGCTATCCGACCTCATGGAAGACTTCTCGACCACAGCCTCCTGCCTGCCCCACTCAGGATTTTTGACTTCTGTTTCAGGGACTAAGTCAGATGGTAGCACTTCAGACAGGGTTGAACCTGGTTTTGGTATTCGACCCGTGTTCCATTGTGCTCAGCTCTAAAATGCGCCTAAGTTCCAGTCAATTCAGATGACAGCAGTTGCCACTTAACCCTTTTTGGCACTATTTCATTTAAAAGCTTAAAATTTCAAGTCTTCCGTTCCCCTTATTGGAATGTTGTCATGTTGGTGTCATTTTGTTCATTACATTATTCTTAATTAAATTAATAACATTTAATTTAGCATTTTAATAAATTAAAATGGGATTTTTATTGTGTTGTGGTTTCGACTTTTTCACTATTTTGGTACTTTTAAATGCTTTACACATTCTCTTAAGTTAAACCTGCCTGCTTTGTGCTTTAGCTAACAGGGGTTGAGGTCAAGTATAACATACTAAAACCTTTACCAGACCTAACATAAATAGTTCTGCTGTTACTTATAGTGGACTACTATCCACTGCCCTTTTTCACAGTAGACTAACATCCACTACAAGTATACTAAAACCAGGGTAAGAAAACAAGGACAGTGCAGCCGCCATTAACTGAAAAGGTGAGCCGCCACTGCTCCCCTCTCAGTTCCTGGTAGTGCCCATTCCCCTCCATCATTAATATTGTTATCTTATACTTTAGGTTGCATAATGTGCCTTGGCCTTCCTCTTATGTCGTATATATCTTCATCCCCACATCTTTCTGTCTTGTCTGACTCCCATCTCCTAGCCATGTTATTCTTTGTTTTCTCTTCCACGTACCATGGTCTCATCTTTAAATGTTTTGTGCTTTTGGTCCCTCTCTAATGCTCCTTATGACTATATTACTTCACTCATCTGTTGTGCCCATCATCTCTTTGTCATTCTTATATCTCCACAGTCTTATCTCTAATCTGGCTCGTAACTTACACCTCTTTGCCTGTATCATATTCAACTCCTTCACATGTCTCTCTCATCCAATGTGCCTTAATGAACACAATCAATTCTCTTTCTTCTTTTTCCTATCCTCTTGTGCCTAGATTCTTCATTCTCCACATTCTCTGTGGCTTGGTCCACTCTCTCATGCATCATTCACATTGGCCCCTCTCTCTTACATGTGTAGGTTTATTAATCCATTGTGCCGTTGGGACTTTGTATGTATGTATATGGTATTTCTATAGCACAACCGTAGCTAAAAGGCAGATGAGTGCCGTACAAGGTCAATGATGGAGCTAGTTTTGAAGATTAGGCAGGCCAGCAAGGGGAGCCAATGAAGTTTGATCAAGATTGGAGTGATCTCACAATACTTCTTCAGGCCCATAATGAGACTGTTGCAGCATGTGGGGTGCCTTTACGGGTTCCAATGTGGACTCTGGGAGACCATGAGTAGAGAATCACTACCACCCAGATACAAAAGTATAAGGGATTAATCAGCAGTTCTAAAGTCACTTTCTTGAAGAAACAATTTGGCTTTCTGTAGACGTGAGAGCTGGTACCAGGCTGTCTTTGTTTTTGACAATGTGTTTCTTGAGGGTGAGTTTGATATCCAGGGTGAATCCAAGTGACTTGGCATTCAGTTAGAATGGGGGTTCGAAGATGTCAGAGTTCATGTCATTGAACCAGGTTTGTACTATATCTTTGTTGGACTTGCCCCTTTCTGCAGGGTCATCCCCAAACTTTTAGCCTTCCCCCTCATGTTTTCTGAACCTGTTTCTTGGGTTTTAGAACTCTGTACACTTTACCACTACTAACCAGTGCTAAAGTGCCTGTGCTCTCTCCTTTAAAATGGTAATATTGGCTTACACCCAACTGGCCTAATTCATTTGCTTATAAGTCCCTAGTAAAGTTGTCCTACCTGTATCCAAAGCCGGTAAATTAAATGCTACTAGTGGGCCTGCAGCTCTTATTGTACAACCCACTAAAGTAGCGCTTTAAACACGTCTCAGGCCAGCCATTGCAGCCGGTGTATACAGTTTTAAACAGACATTTAAACCTGGCAAAATAAACCCCTTGCCAGGCTGAACTCTCCCTTTTTAATTCGAATAGTTCACCCAAAGGGTAGGCCCTATACAGCCCAGAGGCCGGGGTACAGTGTATTTAAAAAGTTGGATATGTACTTTTAAAATTTACATGTCCTGGTAGTGAAAAACTCCTAATTGTTTTTCACTATTGTGAGGCTTTCTTGTCCCAAAGGATAACATTGGTCTCCATTATTACTAAGTATTATTAATAATAGTAATATTAATATGAAGAAGTGGTAACTTTCAATTGGGAGCAGATGAGAATGTTGAATGTGGTGTCTAAAGAATTGTAATTTAAAACCTACTTTAATAGTAAAGTTGGATTAAGTCACAATTATGAGAATGCCACTTTTAGAAGTTGCTGCCTGGCTGATGAGGGGTGAAACTCCAAACTCGGTCCCAGGATGCTTGACTCTGCTCCAGGGAAGACCTGGCTTGGCAGTTCAGGCTGGACTGTTTCCATGGGGAGCAGGGTCAACACTGATTTGCATATGGCTGGGCCTAAACTGGAATGGCATGGCGTGCAAAAAAACAATGATTTTAACCCAGATCTGTGACTGGGGTGAATGTTTGATTGGTTCTGCATTCCATCCATCAGCTGTTATTTTGGCATTTGTTGCCCTAAGCTGGAAGGATATGCCCAGACATGGGCCCCGTGCTTGCTACACCACCAGATTCAAGCTAGCCTGGCTGATGAAGGGTGAAACCCCGAGAACAGTCCCAAGATTCTTGTTTCTGGTCCAGGGAGGACCCTATACAGCCCAGAGGCCGGTGTACAGTGTATTTAAAAAGTTGGATATGTACTTTTAAAATGTACATGTCCTGGTAGTGAAAAACTCCTAATTGTTTTTCACTACTGTGAGGCTTTCTTGTCCCAAAGGATAACATTGGTCTCCATTATTACTAAGTATTATTAATAATAGTAATATTAATATGAAGAAGTGGTAACTTTCAATTGGGAGCAGATGAGAATGTTGAATGTGGTGTCTAAAGAATTGTAATTTAAAACCTACTTTAATAGTAAAGTTGGATTTTAAGTCACAATTATGAGAATGCCACTTTTAGAAGTTGCTGCCTGGCTGATGAGGGGTGAAACCCCAAACTCGGTCCCAGGATGCTTGACTCTGCTCCAGGGAAGACCTGGCTTGGCAATTCAGGCTGGACTGTTCCCATGGGGAGCAGGGTCAAGACTGATTTGCATATGGCTGGGCCTGAACTGGAATGGCGTAGTGTTAAAAAAACTCCGATGGATTTAACCCAGATCTGTGACTGGGGAAGAATGTTCAATTGGTTCTGCATTGTCAATCATCTGTTCTTTTTGCATTTGTCGCCATATGTGGGAAGGGTATGCCCATACTTGGGTACCGTGCTCACCACGCCACAAGATTCAAGCTAGCCTGGCTGATGGGGCGTGAAACCCGAAACCGGTCCCAGGATGCTGTTTCTGGTCCAGGGAGTACCTGGCTTGGCAGTACGGGCTGGAATGTTCCCATGGGGAGCAAGGTCAGCACTGATTTGCATATGGCTGGGCCTAAACTGTAATGGCGTGACGTGCAAAAAAATGATGGATTTAACTCAGATCTGTGACTGCGGGTGAATGTTTGATTGGTTCAACATTCCGTCCATCATCTGTCCTTTTTGCATTTGTCACCTTAAGTGGGAAGGGTATGCCCAGACGTGGGTCACATTCTCGCTACGCCGACAGATTCAAGCTAGCCTGGCTGATGAGGGGTGAAACCCTAAAACCAGGTCCCAGGATGCTCGTTTCTGGTCCAGGTATGACCTGGCTTGGCAGTTTGGGCTGGACTGTTCCCATGGGAAGCAGGGTCAAGACTGATTTGCATATGGCTGGGCCTATACTGGAGTGGCGTGGCGTGCAAACAAAACGATGAACTTAACCCAGATCTGTGACTGTGGGTGAATGTTTAATTGGTTCAGCATTCCGTCCATCATCTGTTATTTTTGCACTTTTAGAAAGTTGGCATTTTCTTGTCCTAATCATTTGGGGCCTGATTCACAAAAGTAATCTGAGACAAAATCCTAACTTTACGACTTTCGGTATTCACAAAAGGCATTTAGGAGTAGTAAAATTAGGATTTCTAACTTTTCTACTCCTAAACTGAGACAAAATCCTGACTTTACGACTTTCGGTATTCATAAAAGGCATTTAGGAGTAGTAAAGTTAGGAATCCTGGGCCCGATTCACAAAAGTAATCTGAGACAAAATCCTAACTTTACGACTTTCGGTATTCGCAAAGGGCATTTAGGAGTAGTAAAGTTAGGATTTTGTCTCAGAATACTTTTGTGAATCAGGCCCCCTAACTTTACTACTCCTAAATACCTTTTGTGAATACCGAAAGTCATAAAGTTAGGATTTTGCCTCAGATTACTTTTGTGAATCGGGCCCTTGGTGCCTGCAGCCTGGTCCTGGGTCACATGACTAGGTGTAGCTGGCAGTTGATCTTTGTGTATTGCTCCCATACAGTGAGACAAAGGAGGATAGGTGTTGGCAGGATGGTCCATCTCTGACTTGATGGGGGGTGCTGTCATCTACCACACATCACAAGACTCTGCCTGCGCACAATCAGAAAGGGTTTGACACTTGTCTTTTATGACCCCAGAGAAGCTGGGGCCAGGGCAGGAAGGCATGAAATTTCAAGCACCTCTGGGGGGAATCAATCAATCAATCACGGCATTTATAGAGCGCGCTACTCACCCGGGAGGGTCTCAAGGCGCTGGGGGAGGGGGTAAGTTATTGCTCGAACAGCCAGGTCTTGAGCTGCTTCCTGAAGGAGAGATGGTCCTGGGTTCGCCGAAGGTGAGTGGGGAGGGAGTTCCAGGTCTTGGCTGCCAGGTAGGAGAAGGATCTTCCTCCGGCGGTGGTTCTGCGGATGCGTGGTACGGTGGCGAGGGCGTGGCTGGTTGATCGTAGCTGGCGGGTGGGCGTGTAGAAGGTCATGCGGTCGTTGAGGTACTTTGGGCCCAGGTCGTGGAGGGCCTTGTGTGCGTGGGTGAGGAGTCTGAACGTGATTCTCTTGCTGACGGGGAGCCAGTGCAGGTCTTTCAGGTGTCCGGTGATGTGGCTGTGTCGGGGGATGTCCAGGATGAGTCGTGCGGAGGCGTTCTGGATGCGCTGGAGTCTTTTTTGAAGTTTGGCTGTGGTTCCGGCGTAGAGGGTGTTCCCATAGTCCAGTCGGCTGGTGACGAGTGCCTGGGTGACGGTCTTCCTGGTTTCAGTGGGGATCCATCTGAAGATCTTGCGGAGCATGCGCAGGGTGTTGAAGCACGAAGATGAGACAGCGTTGACTTGTCTGGTCATTGACAGGGAGAAGTCCAGGATGAAGCCCAGGTTGCGTGCGTGGTCCGTTGGCTTGGGCGCGGTGCCCAGGGCCGGGGGCCACCAGGAGTCGTCCCAGGCGGAGGGTGATGAGCCCAGGATGAGGACTTCCGTCTTGTCTGAGTTCAGTTTAAGGTGGCTGTTCTTCATCCAGTAGGCGACGTCTCTCATCCCGTCGTGTAGGTTGGCTCTGGCGGTGGTGGGGTCGTTGGTGAGGGAGAGGATCAGCTGGGTGTCGTCGGCGTAGGAGATGATGTTGAGGTTGTGTTGGCGTGTGATGGCTGCGAGGGGGCTCATGTAGACGTTGAAGAGGGTTGGACTGAGTGAAGATCCTTGTGGAACGCCGCAGATGACTTCGGTGGCCTCGGATCTGAACGGGGGAGGCGGACTCTCTGGGTTCTTCCGGCGAGGAACGAGATGATCCATTCCAGTGCTTTCTCTCGGATTCCGATGTTGCTGAGGCGCTTCACTAGGGTGCGGTGGCAGACGGTGTCGAACGCCGCGGAGAGGTCCAAGAGGATGAGGGCTGCTGTTTCCCCGTTGTCGGTTAGGGTTCTGATGTCGTCGGTGGCTGCGATAAGGGCGGTCTCGGTGCTGTGGTTGGCCCGAAACCCGGACTGCGAGGGGTCGAGGGATCCGTTCGTCTCGAGGAAGGCGGCAAGCTGTCTGTTGACGGTCTTCTCGATGACTTTGGCCGGAAACGGAAGGAGCGAGATGGGACGGTAGTTCTTGAGGTCGGTGGGGTCCGCCGTTGGTTTCTTCAGGAGGGCGGTAAGCTTGGCGTGCTTCCAGCTCTCCGGGAAGGTGGCGGTGTGGAAGGAGGAGTTGATGATGTCCCGGAGATGGGGTGCGATGGTGGCGTCGGCTTTGTTGAAGACGTGGTGTGGGCAGGGGTCGGTTGGTGATCCGGAGTGGATGGAGTTCATCGTGCGGGTGGTGTCTTCAGTGCTGATCGGGGTCCAGTTGCAGAGGGTGGTGGTGGCGGGCGTTGGTTCGGCGGTAGGGTGCGTGGTTTGTGCGTCGAAGCTGTTATGTATGTCGGTGATCTTGCGGTGGAAGAACGCGGCAAGTGAGTTGCAGAGGTCTTGCGAGGGGTGATGTTGTTGTTTCCGGCGCCGGGGTTGGAGAACTCTTTGACGATGCTGAAAAGTTCCTTGCTGTCGTGGGCGTTGTTGTCCAGTCGTTCTTTAAGTGCCGACTTCTTGGTGGCACGGATCATCTGGTGGTGTTTACGGGTGGCGTGCTTGAGGGCGGTCCTGTTGTCTGTGGTCTGGTCGAGTCGCCAGGTTTTCTCGAGAGTGCGGCAGTTCTTCTTGGATTCCTTGAGTTCGTTGGTGAACCAAGGGGTTTTCTTGCTTCCGGGTCTGCTGGGAGGGTTTTTAGTGGTGCGAGGTCGTCGGCGCAGGCGGTCAGCCACTTGGCGAGGTTGCTGGCTCCTTCGTTTGGGTCCGTTGTGTTGGTGGGTGTGTTCTGGCTGAGGGAGGCGGTGAGCTGCTCGGCGGTGATCTTGCTCCAGCTCCGGCGGGGAGCCTGTTGCGGGTGGTGGTGGGTCGCAGTCTTTCTGAAGCTGAAGTGGATGCAGCTGTGGTCGGTCCAGTGGAGTCCGGTGGCGTGGCTGAAGGAGATGTGCTTGCTGGAAGAGAAGACGGGGTCAAGCGTGTGGCTGGCGTAGTGGGTGGGCGTGTTCACCAGTTGCTTGAGTCCGAGGTTGGCGAGGTTGTCCAGCAGGGCGGTGGTGTTTCTGTCGTTGTTGTTCTCCAGGTGGAAGTTGAGGTCCCCTAGGAGGATGTAGTCGGCGGAGGGCATGGCGTGCGGGCTGATGAAGTCTGCGATGTCTTCGCTGAATAGTGTGCGTGGTCCCGGGGGTCTGTAGATGAGGGTGCCTCGGAGGGTGGTCTTGGGGTCAGTGTGTATCTGGAAGTGTAGGTGTTCGGCGGCGGTGAAGGTCTCGTCGGAGTTAGTCGAGATGCGGATGGTGTTCTTGTGTACGATGGCGATGCCTCCTCCCGTCTGGTTGAAGAAACCTCCAGAACCTTCTCCTACTTCAAAGAGGCATCAGATATAAATGGTGGACCCTCAGACCCAACTCTTCAGTACACCTATGGACCTGTGGAAGACTCAGAAGGACTGCTCTGTTGCTCTGCAAGAAAAACTTCAAATCTGTTGCCCTGCTGCCTGAGTGAAAGCTCTGGACCTGCATCTTGTACCCAGGACAATCAGAGTGACTCCAAGGGCTAGTTGGCTGGTCTCCTGATCAGAGCCTCAGGGGACAGAAAAGGATCCTACCATCTTGAATCCAGCACGTGGACTCTGTCTGCTGTGAGTTCTACCCCCCAAGTGGTGCCACCCCAGTCCTGGACCCTTGGAAGTGGACCCTGTTTCAGAACAGCCACAGCACTATACATCCCTGACGCCAAACCTCACATCTCAGCCTGCAGTCTTCTCGAAACCGCTGCTGCACAACACATCCTGGATGCAGGCCTTCATATTGCAAACCCCTTGTTGACGGCATTCTCAATGACGATGCAGGACTTCACAGCTCCGCCTTGCAACTCCTTAGAACCACTACTGTGCAACGCATCTTTGAGGCGGGATCGCTCAACGCTCTGAAACCAGGGTTTAAGTTACTTTGTGGAGCGGGACTATCTTGGACCCTGTATCTAGCCCACACTCCATCGCCATTGGACTGAACTTGTGACTTTGTCACGGGTCGGCATAACCAGATAACCGCAATTGGCGCTTTGTGCTTCTTGGCACTGTTTTCACTTAAAACCTTAAAATTGCATATATCTCCGGTTCTACTTATTGGAATTTGTTGTTTTGGTCTCAAATAATTTGTTGAATTTTACTCTAGTTTTCCAAATTGGTGTGGGATTTTTCTTGTGCTGTGTTTCCTCTTTATTACTGTTTAAAATGCTGCATAAAAACTTTGCCTCTAAGTTAAGCCTGACTGCTTTGTGCCAAGCTACCCAAAGGTTAACCACAGGGTAAGGTGGGGTTTGCTTGCTTTTCACCCTGTCAGGGATTGTGGTTTCTGCTTGAGTTAGGTTTTACCCCACTCAACCAGTAACACAATTTTCTACACTCTTGTTCGTTGTTCCTAGCAAATAACAGGAATTCTGTCTTTGTTGAGTTGAACTTCAGATAGCAACTGGGCAGTCAGGCCTGGATGATGTGCATGCAGTGTTTGAGGCATTGAATGTCTGAAGCAGAGGAAACTTTTAAGTAGAGTTGTGTATCATCGGCATATTGGTGAATCTTGATACTATTATTATCTGTAAGTAGAGCACCAAGTGGCTACATGTAAAGGTTGAAGAAGACAGGAGACAGAATGGAACCCTGGGGGACACCACATATGTTGCCTTGTTGATCCACTGTGTGCCTGGCTCCCCTCTCTTATCAAGATGGTATCAAAACTCTGTCTGTTTTCTGGCAGGTGCTTTATTTACTTATCTCATCCATGTTCTGCCTTTTCCTTGTGCCCTTCCATGTTGTGCCCAGCACACTATTTAATATGTTTTAAATGCTTGTCCACTACAACTTGATATCTTCTTGCACCCAACCTGCACCACAGTCCACTTGTTCATTTGGGTGGTGCCCCTCTCCCTTTTCACATCTGGCCTGTGCCTTGTTCCACTTTCTTCCTCTTTATCTCATTTTTTTTGCTTATAATCACTTCTCCACTCATTGTGTGCACTGGTCCCCATCACATCTGCCATGTACCTTGGTCTCCTGTCTCAACCACTGTGTGTTTTGGTTCTCTCTCTCATCTCTCTTGTGCCTTGTTACCACTCAACCATCTTGTATCTTCATTTCCTCTGCAGTAGCAAGTGCCTCCTTCCCATATGTATTCTGTCTCTTGTCTCATGCCCTACTCTCTTTTTCCTTGTACCTCATTCCCCTTTCTCATCAATATAGTGCCCTGGTCCTCTCTCCACTGCAAGCCCTGGTCCCCTTACTCATCGTTTTGTCTCTTTTCTATTTTCTCCCATCTTGTGACTTTGTTCTGTCTCTTTCCCATCTTTGCATTTCTCACCTCTCATCCATCATGTGCCTATCTCCACCTTCCTATATCCCTTGTGCCTTAGTACTCTTATTTTGCTTTGTGCCTCTCTCATCTCTCTTGTACATGTATCATCTGGATATGCATTGATCCTCTCCTATACAATGTATACCTTCTTCTTTGATCTCATGCATGTTGTGCCTCAGCACTCTCTCTCATCCATTGTGTGTCTTGGTTCTATAACTTATCACTTTTCTGCATTCATCCAACATGCACTTCACTATCCTTTCCTTTGCTTCTTATAACTTTTTCTATTTTCTCATCCATATCCTACTCTCATCCACATTCTGTTTTTTCCTACTCATGATATTTCATTTCCCCACTAATCCATCATGTACTATGCTCTTTCACTTATCAAGTTTGTTTCCTCCTCTACCCCAGTTGGTCTCTAACACCCCACTCATCCCTTCTCTTGTATGCTATGTGCCTTGGTCCCCTCACTCATATGTCTTTTATCTCACTGGACTTTTTCATGGGTCCTCACCCATCTTGTGCCTTGGTCTTCATTGCTGTCTAATATGTGCCTTGGTCACCTCTCTTTCCCACCGTGTACGCCTGTCCCTTAGCTCATTCATTGTGTACCTTTTCCCTCTCACATCCATCTTGAACTTTAACACCATCTATTTTCTCTGTATTATTGCTTCCTTTTTCATCTATATTTTGTCTTGTTTCAACCATTCATAAAAGTTGCATCTCAGTCCCTTCACACCTTACAGATGTGGCTTGGTGCTTACTAATTTTCTTTCTACAATGATACCCTATGTCAGCATTCTAGTGCCTTTGTCTTAATGTATCTGGCACCTTCCCCTCCTCTGACATAATGCTAGTATCTTGCCACATCTCATTCTGTATGTGGCTCACTACACTAAGTAGGTTATTGCCCTAAATGTGTCTAGGCTCTCCTCACTCATCTTGTGCAATAATAATCCTAACACCGCTTGTCCTTGGTCTCTGCTCTCTTCCATCATTTGGCCTAATCACCAATCTCATCCAAATTGTGCCTAAGCCTTCTCTCATCGAAAATATGCGGTATTCCAACTCCACAGCTTTTTTGTACCTCTGTCACGCTCTTTCCCTGGCTCATCCATTTTCCTTAATCCCCTTTTAAATCCACAATTCACATTGACCCACACCTTCATTTGTGTTATTTCTTAGCTACTCCCTCTTCCATATTGTCCCTATTCTCTCTTGGCGCTGGGGACTAATCCCCTCTCTAAATGTGCCTTGTTTAACTCTCAACTGTATTGTGCCTAGGTGTCCTTTTTCATCTACCTTATGTCCTGATTCCCTGTCTGATCTGCCCTGGATGCTGTGATCCGCACTCATCATCTTGTGCTTCTGTGTCCTTTCTTGCTCATACATCTAGTATCTAGATCCTCTGCCATTTTTTTATTTCACCTCTATCCTCTTAGCCCATGCCCATCTTTCATCTTTCATCCAGCTTGCGCCCTTATTTCCTCTCTATCTATCAAGCGCTCACCCACTTCCTTACATACCACGTGGATGAGCCCTCAGTCACTTGGCTTAATGCATATTTCCTCTCCTGTCAAACATACACCTTGGTCTCTTTCACCATTTTATCATATATATGTGAAGTCCCATTTCTAAAACATCTTGTTCCGGTATCCTCTCAATCACTTGAGTTTTACCTATGTTCCCTTTCCTACCCATTTTACATTCTTGTCCCCTCAATAATTCTGCTAATGCCTCAGTGCCACCCCTTGCTACACACGTGCATCTATTCATTTTGTGTCTCTGTGCCTATCTCTCACCTTTTTGTACCTACCTTCTCCCTATCCTTTCAATGCCTTGTACAGCCATCTCTCTTGTGACTTGGCCCCTCCAATCTCTCATATACCCTGCCTCTCAATTGGATGTTAGGTGTCACAGCAAATGATTCTTTAACTGGGCAGTATGCGTTCCTGTATATTGACAATTCAATGGTGAGGAAAATGCTTAAGTTTTGCAAACGCTTGTGGGTGCTGGGCACCAACACTCGTTTTTGAGGTCTGGGACTAATTTTTCTTTATCAAACTTTCTTTCTCAAACTTTGACTCACAAGAGCGAGAAGGCCATCAAAGGAAGAAGGGAGGGGGAAGAGAAAGATAAGAAAACAGCGACAACGGGAGGAAGCCATAATGATAAAGGTGACATAAAGAGACTTGAAGTGTACCGTGGTCGAAGAAAGGATATGAGGTGCTGACATTCAGCAACCTTGGCATTTTGCCACATCGGGAGTGGCTCCTGCTATTCTTGTTCTTCTTTTGTTATTAAGCACTAGGTAACCACAACATTTCTGCTTGTGTTGAGGCAAGCCAATCAGATTTAGTGCTCTTGGGGGACTTGCAGAAACCTCTAGCTACCGCAGAGTGGCATTGCCGACAGGGGAAAAGGCCCTCATGGCCAATCAGTTCACTCCTTTATTTGAAGATGATTGCAAGTACCCAACCATCCAGATATCTATGTAGTTTGAACCTTAATTTCTGAAAATCTACTGAATAGATTTACACCAAATTACAAAAAGAACACTTTCTGGGTAAAAAATCTAGCTCTCTGCCAAATCTGGAGAAATTCGGTTAAGCCGTTTTGACTGTAGTGCTGTCTAAAATTCCCAATCAAAATTGCATGGGGAAATTGCGGTTTGGGCCCCTCCCCTTTTCCTTGGCCCCCTCCCTACTTTATTGATCAACCTAGGAAGGAGCTGAGGTGGATGAACTTTCTTTTTCAAAAGTTTCATGATGATTAGTCAACTAATGCCAAAGTCATTAGCAAAACAAGTTGCTCCTGTCGATCTAATCACATGTTACAACCAGATATGTATACATTTTGAACCTTAATTTTGCAAAAGCTGTTGATCAGATTTGCACCAAACCACAAAAAGCACACTTTACGAAAAAGATCTAGCTGTCTGTAAAATGTGGTGTAATTCCGTTCAGCCATTTTTTTCTGCTTCACTGCTCAATTTTCCTCTGGAAAACTGCATGGGGAAAATGCGCTTTGGGAACCCCTATTTTACTCAGCCTCCACTTGACAGATCAAACCCAAAACATTAATTTCATATGGAAACGTTGCCCTTACTATAGCTACCCAGTGGTGACCGCCACTGGGCAATATTAAATATTTACATATATATCTATTCTCCCACATATGTGAAAGGTGAATAGGGAATAAGAGATTAAGGCTAGCGATATTAAAGACACTGGAACACATCAGGGGTTAGAGGTAGAATTATGTGAGGTCATGCTCACATGCTATGATTGTCACCATTTTCAAAAAAGGATGTAGAGGTGATCCTAGATGTTATCCCCCTATATCCCTTATAAATTCAACCACACAAGTCATGGGGAGCATTTTACTGGAGTGCCTCGAAGCGTGAGCACAAGACTATAAGGTCCTTTCAAGTCTGCAGTATGGCTTCTGGCCCGGCCTAGGCAGAATAGAGCAGTGTCTAAATATTTATTTGATAATCAACAAATATGTGAAAGCTAAGCAGGGATGCATCACCTTAGCATTCATGGACCGCAGCTCTGCCTTTGACTTTGTCAATCGGTCCAAATTATGGAACATTATAACAGGTCTAGGTGTGGAGCCTACTATTGTGCGTTTTCTTCGGCAGTTACATACAGATGTTATGGCAAGCATGAGATATGGTAGAAATGGGGAAACAGCACGTCTGTTTAACATAGATAGAGGTGTCAGGCAGGGTTGGGTGCTGGCCCCTTTTTAGGTCGAGCCTATAGCGGCAAAAAATGTCATACAAAAGTCTTTCTTCCTGGGCTCTGCTGGAGGGAGAAGAGCCGGGCACTGGGTCTCCCAGTCTTCAGACTTCACAGCGCAGCTAGAACAAGAAAGTGTCTGTCTGTCGCTGTGACTTCATAAACTGTGAGAGGAGAAAGCAAACACCAAAGAGTGAGCGCTTTCCTCAAACAACTCACTAGAATTATCAGTGCTCCTTCTTGGCTGGGTGTATGTGCTCTTCCGGGCTGCATGCATGTGGCTGTCTTTATGCTTGTATTGGTCGGGTGTATGTGTCGGCCGGTTGTGTATATGTCTTCAGGGTGTATGCTTGTGTCTACAGGCTGTATGCGTCCAATGCACAAGGAATGCCGTTGGGAGGGTTTGACTATAATTGGTTTTGCAGTTATAGAGGTGAGCTCAGATTTGGTGTTTTACGAGCCGCCTTTCACCTGTGTTATTCGGCAGCGCCCTGCACTCTGCCCCAGGGCTGGTTCTGTGCTCCGGGTCTGCAGTTGCGGCCGCAGCCCATGCCCGTTCAGATAATGCTCAGAGCAGCTGGGAGCGCGCGCACAGCCATGACCCACAAACAGACAGCCCTTTCATTCATAGCAGGGTACGCCGCAGCTCGACTGACTGTCAATACCGGCCCTGTCAAAGCGCCTAACAAAAGCTGGTGCATCAGGGGATAAGTAAGCAGCCTACCCAGTTCAGCTTCGGGTTGCAGTTTGGTACTTGCAGTCTTGACTAAATTGTGGTAAACGACGGACTACAAGCCCTCGAATGTAAAGTAGAAACCTGGACTGCGCTTCCTGAACAAGGACTTCTGAAACCCGAGAGGCAGTGTGAAAACACCACCTTGGCCTGGGACAGTAGGGAACACCAGCGTTTGCAGTGTGTAGAGGAGATGTGACAAAGGCATACGTGAATACAATTTTGCCCCACCTCGTACACTCAGTTTCATTTTCAACACATCTGTGCTTTCTTGCGTGCAGCAAGGAGAGGCCCCCCACTGCTCAGGACAACAGGCTACGGCTCCATTGCAGCTTATCACTCCACAAAAACCCCAGGCTGACTTAGCTGCCTGAGGGCTCTTTTCGGAGCCTAAGCATTTTATAAGTGAGAAGCCAGAACTAACACTACCTGCTGCACATTGGCATTCACACACAGGACAAAGACACCCACAGAATGTCAAAAGCAAAGGGCGGCAGCTACATGCTAAAGTAAATTAAATAGGAGCACTGTTTTGCTCCATCAACATCTTTCATAACATTACTTTGGGCAGGCAAGGTGTGGGAGTTTTGAATAACCTTTAAAATTAGTTCCATCTGTGCAGAAACTGTAACTATTTAATCATCAAATTGGTATACTTTCTTCTCCATGGCTAAATACTTATAAGGTCCCAAAGGCGAGACCCATTGCATTGCAAATGCTTGTTTGTTTATGCTATACATTAATGCTCTGGAAGGCTATTTAGTGAATCAAAACGCAGACTTTCCACATGTGGGCATTCGCCCCATTTGGGCGCTTTTATACCCGGATGACGCTGTGCTATTTGTCAGGTCACAAATGGGACTACAAGCTTGTTTAAACCACTTTATGCAGTTTATGAAGAGCTTGGATCTGACAGTTAATCAATCAAAGACGCATGTTATGGCTTTTCGTTCTAGGAATGGAAAAGGCTATAGGGTAAAGGATGCGAAGATCTAACCAGTGGCAACATTACTGTATTTAGGGGTCTCTTTTGATGATGTACATGGAAGAAGTTAGAAACCATGGTAAAAACTAATCTAGAGAGGAGAATCGAGGCACTCATACAATTTGCCTTGAAATTATGCACGAAGCCTCTGAAAGAATTAGTTGAGGTATACAAGGCAAATAGTTTCAATATGAAGCAGGAGTATGAGAATACAGTGATTGTACCTCTACTCAACAGATAGAAATTGATTTTGGGGCGATTGCTGATGATCCTATGGGGCATTTTGACATATGTATGTCACTCAGAATTGGGTATAGAATATCTTTCTTATTACATTAGATTGCGCCCATTTCATCTATGGCTGTCTATCTTAATCAAGGAAGAGGCCTCTTTTAACCACTTGATTTTATAGGATTGTTTAAGGCTTGATTATGCCAATACATTTTTTGGTCGCTTTTCCTGAGCAGGTGGCCTATTCTAGCCACTAGCTGTCTGCTACGCAATCGAATCTCCACACAGTCTACATTGCACTTTATGTTCTTTTCCAAAGTTTATTCTTGCATTAGAGAGTCTTGTTGCCAATCACGAAAGAAGTGAATACCAGGTTCTGAGGCAGGCTCTGCTATATGTTGAGTCTCTATCTATGATTTACATCTGTGCAGCAACATTAAGTTATATTGAACGTTGGATTAAATGGAGAAAGCGCTTGGGTTGGGTTCCTATTGATTACGTTCTATTTAAGCACCCTTAGCATGATAATGCAAGGTAATGTCCTTGTTAGATTAAATTGAGTTTTTATGTATTTTAGCATTGTTTGTACTTTGCTGTGGGAAATCCTCTGTGAAATTCGTCTATGTTTTTACATCTGTGTGGCAATAGTATGCTCTTTCGAGAGTTAAGTTAAATGGCGTAACCATCTGGGGTGTGTTTCCATTGAAAATATACATGCATTTGTCTAGGATTTATATTTGTCTGGTAACAGAAAGTTTCACTGAGAGTTTAATTAATGGAGATAGCGTCTGGGTAGGGCTAATACTGATTACAATTGATTGTATGCACTTTAGTATAACAGTGCAAGAAAATGTTTATAATAGAGAGATTTGTGTTTCCTTGAATTCTAGGACTAATAGCATTTTAATGTAGGACAACTTTTGTAAAAGTGAAATGTTGTTTTACTTAATGTTATCTGTTTTTAAATGTGATTGTGACTGTATTTATGATGACTTTTATGGCTTATATGTGAGCGAGTAAAGCTTATTTGACGCTTGAATTGGAAATGATGCACTCATTGTTATGCCTATTTATTGTTTATTAATATTGTAAATATTATCTCCTATCATCCATCAGGTGCCAGCTTCCCGTCCTATAGCACACCAATTGGGTAAATCTTCTATTGGTGCTTTCACGTAAAAAGCTATTACTGCCATATTTCAATAATAAAACTACCACAGACTATCTCAATGAAAGAGCACACACAAACCCATCAAGTGAGTACCAAGAGGGTATTCACACCGGGACTTATCCAAATTATAAAACGCATATGCAGGGTCTAATTGCAATAAGAACTTGAGAAGGAGTCGAGGTAGGATATATATATATATATGAGGCGCGTACAGGAACATCATAGCCGCTTTGGTTAGGCAAAAGCCAAGCAGCCAACCAGTTCAGACCCGATGGGATGGTGAAATCTGTGGAGGGAAAGGAACGGCAGCATCCACTATGGCAATACCTATCTGAACTACGTAAACCAAGGTGCACTGCACCATGTGGGCGGGACTATGTGATACAAAACGTGAGGAAAAATTGCTCAGCTTTTTCTCCACCGCAAAGCCAAGCCAGTGACAAAGGGAGAGTACCCGAAACGCGTATAGCGTAATTGGCTCACAACACGCTGGGAGGTCACAACTGAGTTCGCTGCTGCCTGCCAAATAAAAGGTGAAAAATACGATTGTGTGTGGCATCTTCACTCTGGGAGCAGTTTCGATTGGATATATATATATATATATATATATATATATATATATCCACCCAAAATTGGTTCTCCTTCGCCCGGTTCGTTAGCGCTCACTTAGGTGCGTGACCCCCGCGGTTGGACCAAACCGCTAAACATCCATCTCATCCTTCGTTACCGAAAGAAACGGGTCGCACTATTGCAGCAATATTAGGCAAAGTTAATTTATTCTTAAATCCATTTGTCAGGAACACAGACACACAACCAATGCGTTTCGGTATTTCGTAATACCTTGTTCACGGTTAATTCTTGGCGCGAACTCACTAGTTTTTTACAGTTCAAAACAATTCACGTCATTTCCTGTTTACCGATACTATCTAACCCACGGATTTCTGGGAAACGAAGTCCCCTTTAAATTTATCGTGCAAAATTCCACATAGTGCAATATAAAAAAATCATTGAAAGTGCAGTGAATTAAAACCAATTAAACTATTCTCATTACACCAAAACAATTGAGCTATTAATTGATTCATATTTTACAGTCTTCTGTCTCTAATCATATGGATGCTATGTACTGGTGTTGTATTCCGCTTTAGGTGTCCGTATATAGATTTTCCTGAATCATATCCTTATATAGGCACAATTCGCATTGCCCTTATATAGGCATAGAATCCCAGTCCTTATTTAGGCATTAACCATGCACTCCAAATACAGGCATGGTCACCGACATCCGTCCACCCTAACGTCACAACGAGTTCTTAGAAACCAGACCCTTAAGCTTCAGGAGTTCCCCTAGCACAGGACTATTGATTTCTCCAAGAACTCATCTATTATGTATGAACCGTTATACCTTAAGGGTTCATTCCTGACGTCTTCCTCTGTCCGACTTCACGTCAATGCTAACATTCCAAGGCACCTATCAGGTATAAATATACCTTCCCTCGCCCAAGCAAGTAGGAGGAGACCTCGACTTCAGAGGAGCCCGTATCCCGGCCTGAGGCACTGAGAAGATGCTGTCATTCCTGCACGCAGACGAATCCAGCTTCCAGTGTTCTGACTCCCTTCGCAGGGTGTTAGAGTTCCAGATCCGGCAAGAGATTCCCACCTCTCTCATTCTCAAGGTATGGAGTTGACTAGAACCTAGAGGGACTCTTGGCATACTAGACTTAACATACTCTTAGTATACCATATTAGAGAATACTCCACCTACTTCTTACCTTTCCCTACACCTAGATTAGGTTAGGTACATTGGGGTAGAACTAGCTTAGAGACGCATCGTATGAGTACTCGCATTTTTAGCTCATGTTATTTATGTACGTGAATATATGCTAAAAGATAATGCTAGCACAGTATTATTTATTTCTACTGCTTACGCTGTACATTATTTATCTTGCCTACTGTCTTGTGATCATAACAGCACATATCTCTTACACGAGAAACAAGACTGTTCAATAAAACCTTTTTATTGAAACGCCCGTCTTTCCTTTCTGTGTAACTCTGTAAAAACTAAGCATGCACGATTGACTGAGTGAAACTGTTATCTATTGTTTCCACGATTCTGAGACGTGTTCCGATTCTAAAGGGAAACAAAGTGGTCATGTTTATGCGGTTGCCATAAACTACTCCCTTCTTGTTCTCAAGGAGTTTCTAGTGGCCTCTGAGCCAGCTGGCACAAGTAATTAAGTTTAATATACTCGATAGGGACATACCGACCTCAGTCCTATGTCAAGCCTATAGGTTATATTATTCCAATGCGCAGAGCCTATTAGGGAAATAGGAACTACACGACATGGCGCCCAAACGTTTGGTAAGGCAGTAATTTAACGCTAGATACTGAGTAACTCAGTCGTGCTTTTCTCAGAGACCCCTACTCACATACTCCATAAGACGTCTGGCGTGGGTAGGGTTAAATATCCGCCAAAACTAAATAGGACAAAAACCCTATATATTAGTTGTTTGGTTTGTTCAACGTTGAAGGATACAGTGTTCCAAAATATTGTGCACCTTATCTTTTGTTTCCTTGAAACTTGTTCTACATTTTTCAAAAAACAAATGTCCAACCAGGACAATGCCACCGAAACCGGTGGAGCTGCGGCTGACCCAGTCGTAACAGTTTTTAACTTTACAGGTTTAAATGAAACCGAGGAGGGTGTTATAGACATCCATTCAAACTTAAGAAGAGCCATCACTCTAAAACTTATAAAACATGGCCTACCACCAAGAGGCGGTAGAGCAGTTTTCGTGATAGAGGCACACGAATCCTTTCAGACAGAGGTATTCTATTCATGGATAATATTCCCTGAATCAAATTCAGTAACAAGATTGTTTCACTTCTACAAAGAAGATGAACCACCAGAGGAATATGTTCCTTTCGAGGATATTGAAATTCCACTAACATACCAGGAGCATCAGCTCTGGTTTAAAGGCGCCCTAAAACATCACAAAAACATTACCAGGCTCGGTCCACTAGGTAGACCAGGAGCAACATGGCCGATTCTAGCCGGCTACACTCCTCATCCTGACCTCGATATAATGTCAGGCGAGGAATTACTTACTCAACTTACAGAGTTAATAAAAATTTACAGACAATTAGTCCAATATGTCATGCGGACATTCACAGTCCAACCACCATTGACAAATCCAAATCAAACCCCACAACAGGGGAATACACTAGAAATTACACCACAGACTTTATACGCAGTCATGGGAAAAATGCCCACAAAATGTGAGCAAATTCCATTCTGGATAGCTCAAAAAATTACTCAAATAGAAGCAGTATTTCCTAATACTAGCCCTTATGAGAAACACAGAATCCTAACAATGTGTTTACCAATGGGGATCACACCACAACTGGAAGACTGCATCACTTGGGGCTCAGTCTTTGCTACCATCTATACTAAAACACATGGTATTCCGTCAATTGCAGTAATACCTGATGTCCTGAAACAAATTCAAAACGAATACGGGGCAGAGCCTGCTCTGAATTTAGGTATGAAATTACTGAAAAATTTCGACCAGGTCTCAACAATAATATTATCTAATATTAAAGGGAGGCAGCAGCAGTGGCGATCTGCCAACGATTAAGGGAATTCAATGTTACAGAACATCAAACAGAACTACCCAGAATAATAGAACAATCTTATGCAGAATTAGGCAGAGATAGTTTGGGTTGAAGACCATTGAAGCCAAAACTATCTGAAAGTCCTGAGAAGGACTCTATTAAACAAACTCCTACATCTTCTAAAAAGAAGTGGGAAACTAATAAACAAAATTCAAACGAGAAACGTTCTCAATCCCGAGGTAGGTCTCCTCAAAAGGAGCCCTCTGAAAGGAGGTATAACCTCAGGAATAGGGATAATTTAAAAAGCCTGACAGGTATCAAGATACTGATACACGTTGCTCTCGTACCTTTCAGATATCGTCACAGACATCGGAAAGAAGAGGACGGTCAGAACATAGAGAAGAACGCGTGAAATCGAAAGACGACAAACACGTTCCGAAAAATACATCTAAACCTCAATTCTCAAAAAAGAAGGTAGCAGGTCTGAAGATCAGACATGCCGAGGATACTGAGAACACAACTCAAGAACGGAGAATGGGCTCAGACAATGCTGGACAGTGCGGCAGAAGTCACAATAGCTTGCCAGAACCTGAAGGAACTTCTGGAGATAGTGGACTTGAATGAGTACATCACAGTTGAGACTGTAGACACCAGGGTTAGTACTCCACAAAAGTTATATGAAATAACACTCCGAATGGAGGGAGACATACCGAGAAAGGTGAAAACACTCTTTTGGGAAAAACTTTCAAGGGGTTATGACATACTTATAGCAGAAAAAGACTGGCCACCGCAATTTGTCAGGGAGTGCCCACATGGTGAAGACATTATTATGCCTGCCTTCTTCAACCATATTCCAATTCATCTAAAATATACCTATGCCAGGAAATGGGCAGTTGCCTAGGCCCCAGCATTATATAAAAATCATGTAGGATGTGATGAGGACTCACCTCACCATAAAATACATCTAAAAAATGAACCAACTGCACAAAGGCAGTACCCAATAAAGCAAGAAGCTAAAAAACAGGTCAGGGAGATCTTAGATCAACTTGAATACCAAGGGGTGATTGAAACATGCACCTCTTCAATGAACAATCCTTTGTTTCCTGTCTCCAAACCAGACAATACATATCGTCTAGTTTTGGATTACAGACACTTAAACACTTGTTCTAAAACATTTGCAGTGCAAAATGCACATAGTACAGCATTAATGAATAACATTGTGCGTAAAAAATATAAAACCACATTGGATATCTCAAATGGTTTCTTTTGTCAAAACATAGCACCTGAAAGCAGGTACTTAACAGCTTTCTCAATAATGGGGACCCAGCGTCAATTTTGTCGACTCCCACAAGGGTTCAAGAACAGCCCGGGTTATTCTCAGCGAGGGTAACAGAGTTACTACAAATCTATGATAATGAGGCATTGTCATATGTCGATGACATCTATCTGACAGACGATGACCTGGATAGGCACTTGAACAGGGTGAGCACCATTATATTGGGCTTCGCCTCTGAGGGCTATAAGTTCAACTTTAAAAAATCCAGAATTGCCCATCTCAATGTCCTTTTTCTAGGATATAAGCTTTCAAGTGAAGGCAAGAGCTTGGCAGCCAACTTTTTAGAAAGGTGTGCGCTGCTCCAACCTCCAAAGACGCAGAAACATTTACAATCCATCCTAGGTTTCCTAAATTTTGGAAGAACTTACATTCTAAATTACGCAGAAAGGGTTAAACCTCTCTACGCATTAATCAAACCTGATTTTTCAATCAAAAATTGGACACAGGAACACACAGTAATCTTGCGTTCACTCCAAGCTAACATGTTAGCAACAAATCACTTACAAACACGTGTAAGTCAACGCAACTTAGTGATCCGAATAATTTCGGGTCAATGCGGATTCACCTACTTAACATTTAATGAGGGTGAAAAAGTACCAATAGCATACAAATCACATTTGTATACACAAGCAGAAATGCGCTTCACTTCAACTGAAAAAATACTGACAACAGTTCAAACTGCAGTAGCAAAAGAAAGAGCTCTAGCCCAAGGGAAACGCATTATTGTCGTAACCCCAGTACCGGCTTTAGAGGCGGTCACAAAAGCGAGCATTCCAAATGCTAAAGCATTACATCCTAGATGGATACAATGGGTTAATTCTCTTGCTGCAACAGATGTTGAATATGTTTTTGATCCTGATTTAAAAACACAAGCGTTCCTGCAATATGAACATGAATGTCCTCTGCCCACTGAGATTCTGCCTCTCGATCAGTATGAATTCATAATTTACACTAACGGATCCGCACAACCCGCTACAGGGAGTAAGCAAGCTTACAGTGCAGCGTGCGCAATCGTTAAAGGTTGCATGCGCGATGGTAACTTCAGACCTATGGTCACTAAAACTCAATCTCTAGGAGATTGTACAGCTCAGAGAGCTGAACTACAAGCACTCAAACTGGCACTTGAAAGTACAGATCGCGAATTCCCCACACTAATAGTGTGCGATTCTTTCTACTGTGTGCAGTCGTATAATGAATATATACAAAATTGGCTTGAAAATGGGTTCAAAGATGCAAAAGGTGGCACAATAAAGCATAAAACGCTTTGGGAACAAGTAGTTCAGTTAAAAAGTGAACTACCAAAGGCTCACGTGATACACACACTGAGTTATCAACGTGATGGCGTTCACGTTGCAGGGAATTCATTGGCTGACGAAGCCGCAAAGGGGGCTCTTCAGACAGCTTCCGTAGCTGCGATCACTCATTCAAAAACAAGAATAGACAGTGAGATAATGTTGGCTGTCAATGCTACGAGCAAAGGCAGTGGTGCAGCGTTACCAAAAAAGTTTCCACTCAAGTACTCTTATGTAATTGATGCGAACAACGTTCCTTTTGCTCGAATCCCTGGAGTGGGGGATAGGGTAATTCCAAACATGGAACGTAGAGCAGATTTGATTTATGAAGCACATTTGGGGGAGGGTCTGTCACATCAAGGGATCTCTAAAACAATATTGACATTAAAAGAGATGTACTGGTGGCCTGGAATGAATACACAGATTCACATCTTCATCAATGACTGCATAGACTGTAAGGTACAGCGTGATGCAGAACGCCACCAGACACCATGCTACGAAGTAGCCTGCCCAGTACAGACACCATTGTTAGACAGCATTAGACTATCTACGCGCAGGCGTCCTTTTGGACAAATGCAATCCCACAAATACTAAGTCAAGGTTCCTATGGATATGGCCTCAGCGCTCGGCTGACGCTCGAACTGTTATAAAAGATTTGCGAGTCTTTATCAGCACATACGCAATAGGCGCGCTACATTCTGACCAGGGCCCTGCGTTTAGCTCTCGGGCTTACAAAGAAGCCATGGCCAGTCTGGGCGTTGCATTGCGGTACTCCTCTCCATTTCATCCTGAGGGAAATTCTGTTGTGGAAAGGAAAAACCGGGACATAAAGCAGTCTATAACAACCAGGGTATTAGGTTCGGGTGATGGGTGGGTCAAACATCTTTATGGGGTCCAACGCTCATTAAATAATTTGCCAAGAAGTTCTCTAGGGGGGGGGTCACTCCATATGAGGTCCTATTTGGGACAAGAATGTGGGTTCCTGATCTCGAATGTAAAGGCACAGTGGTGGAAAATAAACCCTTTGATATCAAAGATCGTTTGGCTGTTTTACAGGATCTAAATTAACTAAGATCGAAACAAAGCAACGTGTTCCTGCAGCCAACCACCACTGGGGAAAAACGGGCAGTCCCAGCAAGGCCTGTCTGAATTCCAAAAGTTGGGGATCTAGTCAGAGAGAAAATTGCGGACAAGAAGGAATTTGGACCTTCTTACAGACAACCAGTACCTGTCCTAGCCATACACGGAACAAGTACTTCTGCCGCCCCTTGCTGGAAAAAAGGAGTAAAGATTTGTGTCCATCGACCTCATCAAAACACAGTATGTGGCCAATACTAAATAGTAGGCCTCGTGGACTCCGACCTAGTAGCAGATGCACTCCTCTCGCTACTATCCAAGAGGTTCAGAATGAAAGACTGATCACCATCGAGAATTCAGCAGTAACAGATGAAGGACTGAGCAACAATGCTATGGAACTCATCCCTCTTGAAACTCAATTAACAGTTCGTCCAAATACACCTGTCTACACCAATGTAACAAGTGATCAACTGGTTCCAGCGATTTTAACAAATCCTGATGCTATTCCAACAATTGACAGAACTGCTTCTGGCTATTTCATTAACTTTGATACGTTTTCTGAGGATCTGAGTGAGCCTGAGACGCCGCCAGCATCAAAAACTTTTAAACAGCAAGTACAAGACTTTTTTCATTTTTTGAGAAAGACTTATCTGGTTTCACCATGGATTGAACTATGGATTATTTCTGGAATATTTTTCTTTCTGCTTTGGCTAGCTTTGGTTATGACTATGAGCGTGCTTATAAATGGCAGATACATCCATTTGAACACTGAAAGTAAAGATGTGAACTTACTTTTGAAACCTCACAAATCATCCCATCGTGAAACAAGAGACTTGTCTGCAGTGAACATCACAGCCGTTCCTATACAGGATGGTATAGTGTGGGACAAAACTGATTTCGATATATTCGGCCCTACGGAACATTTGAACATTCCACATTTATTTAAGATTTCACTAAGTGATTTTGTTTCATCCAGTACATATTCTGATGATTGGGACTTTGAAACTGTAAATGACATGATGTTTGACCTAGAAAAGTCTGCTGCGTTTTCTAATAATGAATATTTAGACGGTTCTTCAGACTATGAACAGCTGTATTGCTATAACCACTATTGGTCATCATTTTTTGCATAAATCTGAAACACCTAGAAATGTGTTTATGTTTAACCAATGGGAGCATTGTCCTTCACCACCAAAAGGTAGTTCAAAAACATTTGCTAAAAAGTTTCCATATTTTTCAGGATACAATACATCTGATCCAGAAACATTATTCTATAAAAATGTAAACAAAACAGGACTGAAAATTATGTTAACTAATACAAAACAGATTTACTCTGCAGCATTTATTGCCCAACTGTCTAGACATGGTTTCGACTTGTGGAAAGACACAATAGACACAAAATCTATCTGGGGTACTAAAGATTGGCAAATGCAGGGGATAGAAGCTTTGTTTAGAGCCTGTATCATCCCTCAGCAAATTTTGTTTTTGAATGACACTGTGCAACAAACATCTTGCCTGACATGAGAACACCTTCTGTACCAATACCTGCCAGTAATAACGATACACAGGCAGCGGTTACAGTTGACACAATACTACAAATCAACAGAACAAATCCTGATTGAAGAAAATGGTTGATCTGGCCCACAGACACAAACATCTGTCAAGAAAGATTCCTGAATAAAACACAGGGGTTTACTATTCATAGGCCAGACCCACGATACGTCCAAAGAGAACATCCGGGGGTAGTAACAACATACAGTGTAGGAAAATTATGCCTCGATTGGCTGCAAAAATCTACACTTAAGGATGTGAAACAACACTTATCTTTACTTAAAGAAGACACAGACCTTAGGAAATTCTTGCTTGGACCAAGAAAACCGTGTCAAAAATGTTTCATATATGCCGGCATCTATGCTGCTTATAATGAAGCATGGAAGATGTCACAGGTAGAGGCCGCAGAACGAATACGTGAAATTGATCGTATTAACTTAGAGAAAACTCTCACTGTGGTCGACAACGGGTTAACAACTTTGTCATCCAGAATTTATTCATTGGACAACATTGTATCCTCTGCTATTGACATACTGGAACAAGATTTAACCATGTTACAGCAAGGCCAATCTCAGTTACGTTCTAATATGTTATTAAGCTGGACGCTGCAATCTTTGAATGCGGGCTATGTGCCTTGGCGTTTTATCAACACGTCGGCTCTGTTTGCAGAATACAATCTAACTGATAAACAGATCGAACTGGCACAAAGAGGAGCAAAGTATACAGTGCTGAGCATTGAAAAACTGGAAAAATTACCATTCACGGTGGCAGAAAAACCAGCTACAGAATGGCTTATTCATGGCAAAATCACTCTGCCTGTAACTACTTTTCAGTTTCAGTATTGCCTCAAACAAATGCAAGCAGGCAAATATGAAAGGTTGGGTAAAGAATACATTAAGACATCCTGGAATTTACCTTACACATATAGATGCTGGAGTGGGGCTCGTGAAGTGTTTCTGAGCGGTACACACTGTGAAAGTGCACTAAGCGGTTCACTGATTTGTCAGGACATTTCTTTACACGGGGCTTGTAATGGTTCTGTGGCAAATTTGTCCTGCCACCAGCAGGGTACACCAGCTGCTGTGATTAACCCAACGTTTGGCCAACTTTCTAATGGGAGTTACCTCATGTTGAATGATCAGAGTTGCTGTGGCATGTTGCCAGGCATCCCATATCTAATAACGGTCGACTCCAGGGTCACTTGCTGTATGCAAGTATTGTTTGCCCCAATAGACACAGTCAGGGAGTCGCCTCTATGGCCTTCGTTGAATGTCTCTTTTATACGATTTGATACTTTAAGCAGAATGAAAGCCATGCTTATACAACAAACAGTGCCTCTGAACTCGGCCAAAGAAATCTATGATTTACAAGTTGCAAGGACTTCGGCTGAGATACAGGCTTTAATTCGTACAAACTGCCCTATACATTTCGTAGAAATGATGGGACGTATCTTAAACATGTCTGATACGAGCGGAATTGTACATGTATTTAAGACCATCTGTTCCGGACTATTAGCACCTTTCCAGGCAGTCCTCGGAATCATCCCAAACTTCGCACATTCGGTGTTTGGTGGTGTGCCATTAATTCTAGCACTTGTTGCAGGAATTCTATTTCTATTCCTCCTACTATGCTATGGCAAGCCTATTCGCCAACATCACTCCGAGCGATGTGGAGAAAGCTCTCCTTGAACAGAAATGCCGTGAGCGAATAGTACAGCTTTTGGGCATGCCTCGTCTACGGGAACTTAATACAACGTGGTTCCTGTCATTCAGACCAATCTGGCAAGATTGCATCTTACCTGTTCTACGCTGCCTGTTTTGCGGTGAAGAATGCGTGCTAGACACCTGTCTAACACTCCCATCAGTCATGCCAACGGATGTCGATACTCTGCTGGACCCGATAACGGCCCATGCTCTGTGTTGTCCCCAGAGGCTTCCTATCCTGATGACAGCATTCATTGAGATCTCACAGACGCTTCCGGCAGCTGCTGAGGTACGAGATGGATCAACAGGCACACAGGTAACAACGGACGCGAACATTGCATCTTCTGCTGAAGGCGATGTTTCTCATCTCTGTGTTATTAACCTTCTGAGCGAGGTGTTCCAAATGTCACCAACTTCGGTAGATGATATTTTGGCTACGGAGATAGATGATCTCATGTTTACACCATACCCATACACTGACTTTGATTTGGCTCACAGTGTACCAGGGAAGCAATGAAATGTGGCCTTCATATTTTCAAAACTTGGAACTTTTCCCAGAACTGAACTTTTTTCTTTTTAATTTTTAATTTTTGAAATGGCATGGCAAAAAACAATCTGCTTGCAGTAGAACTAGTCTTATAAAACGGACTTCTTTGAATACTTCCAGGGACACATTGTCACCTTACTTGTCTAACAATTCATTTAATACCATGATATGCAATGGCTTTGATTTTTGAAAACTTATCCACCATTTCATCATATGTATATATTTCTGTTTATTCATTCGTGCTGCATTTACTTCCATTATATGCTTAGAATGATAACGATGCTTTGAATGTACAGTCCCTTTTGCATTTCAACAGTTTTGAGCTTCTTTTAATATGCTTCTAGAAATGTTTTTAGCAACATGTGGTACTCAATTTTATGTTTAGCATTTAAATGTTTAGCAGTTAGTATTATCGTTCATTCGAAAGTGGAGTGGGTGTTGTATTCCGCTTTAGGTGTCTGTATATAGGTTTTCCTGAATCATGTCCTTATATAGGCACAATTCGCATTGCCCTTATATAGGCATAGAATCCCAGTCCTTATTTAGGCATTAACCATGCACTCCAAATACAGGCATGGTCACCGACATCCGTCCACCCTAACGTCACAACGAGTTCTTAGAAACCAGACCCTTAAGCTTCGGGAGTTCCCCTAGCACAGGACTATTGATTTCTCCAAGAACTCATCTATTATGTGTGAACCGTTATTCCTTAAGGGCTCATTCCTGACGTCTTCCTCTGTCCGACTTCACGTCAATGCTAACATTCCAAGGCACCTATCAGGTATAAATATACCTTCCCTAGCCCAAGCAAGTAGGAGGAGACCTTGACTTCAGAGCAGCCCGTATCCCGGCCTGACGCACTGAGAAGACGCTGTCATTCCTGCACGCAGACGAATCCAGCTTCCAGTGTTCTGACTCCCTTCGCAGGGTGTTAGAGTTCCAGATCCAGCAAGAGATTCCCACCTCTCTCATTCTCAAGGTATGGAGTTGACTGGAACCTAGAGGGACTCTTGGCATACTAGACTTAACATACTCTTACTATACCATACTAGAGAATACTCCACCTACTTCTTACCTTTCCCTACACCTAGATTAGGTTAGGTACATCGGGGTAGAACTAGCTTAGAGACGCATCGTATGAGTACTCGCATTTTTAGCTCATGTTATTTATGTACGTGAATATATGCTAAAAGATAATGCTAGCACAGTATTATTTATTTCTACTGCTTACGCTGTACATTATTTATCTTGCCTACTGTCTTGTGATCATAACAGCACATATCTCTTACACGAGAAACAAGACTGTTCAATAAAACCCTTTTTATTGAAACGCCCGTCTTTCCTTTCTGTGTAACTCTGTAAAAACTAAGCATGCACGATTGACTGAGTGAAACTGTTATCTATTGTTTCCACGATTCTGAGACGTGTTCCGATTCTAAAGGGAAACAAAGTGGTCATGTTTATGCGGTTGCCATAAACTACTCCCTTCTTGTTCTCAAGGAGTTTCTAGTGGCCTCTGAGCTAGCTGGCTCAAGTAATTAAGTTTAATATACTCGATAGGGACATACCGGCCTCAGTCCTATGTCAAGCCTATAGGTTATATTATTCCAATGCGCAGAGCCTATTAGGGAAATAGGAAGTACACTACACTGGGCCACCAACAATGAAATGGGTATCACAGCCAATTTCTCTCTTGGAATCCCTCCAGTGGGTCTCGAATTTTTTCTTTCAAAATTTGTTATTCCTTCTCTCCCTCCAGTGGGTTTATTCTGCCATAATCATGACGGTGCCTATTCATATTTCCACTCTTTGCTTGGTGTTTTTGTGTTTTTCTTTTACATTTTACTCATTACTTACAACAAGGGAGACAATTTTGCATTACAAGTGTATATACAATTCCTCTGATTGATTAAGGCCATGTGGTGTCATACTTCTGAGATTTAATATATGGCGTGACTCTTTTTGCCGACGTATTTTCTCTCTATTGCCTCCTCGTTCATTTGCAGGCACAGTTTCTATCCCATAGAACTTCAGGGTTTTCCAGTCACCATTATGGTGTAGCTCCATATGTCTAGCCACTGCATTATTTCTGTCCTTATTTACTGTGGCACGTACATGTTCTAATACTCTTTTTTTAATTCACAGATGGCGCTACCCACATATTTTAACAGACATGGGCACTCAATCACATACACTGTGTACTGACTTTTACACGTTATTAGATCCCGGATCATACACATTTTGTTGTTAGCCATTAGGATTTCTGTCACTGGCTTTGCAATTTGTCACACCTTGCAGCTGTGGCATCTGACAAAACCCTTGGTTTTTAACCATGATTCCTTTTTCTGTTTTCCTTTAAAGTGACTATGTACTAGTCGGTCTTTTAGATTTTTGGCTCTGCGATAAGTTATATTTGGGTGTGTTCCCATTATTTTGCCCATTGTTCCATCCAGTTGCAAGATTTTCCAATTTTTTCTTATTATGCCTGCAACATCCTTGGATTCTTGAGAAAAATCCATAATTTATCTTTTGGGTTCCGGTTCTGATTGTTTATCATGGCTTTTGGGCACAAGACATTCCTCCCTTGATTTTCCATTTGCTTTGTTCCAGCACCTTTTCACAATGTTTGTGTTATATTTTCTCCATTTGAATATTTCTGATGTAGTAGCACTGTCCTTCTTCCATTCTTCCTCTTCACTACAAATTCTTTGCAAAATGAGAAACTCTCCATATGGTATGCTCGATATTAGCGATGGCTGGTGGAAGCTTGTTGCTTCTAGGGTTGCGTTAGTCGCCATGATTTTCAGATGGAGCGTGGTTTCTATTTGGTTGTTTTTTATGTAAATTTCCGTGTACAGGAACGTTACCCTCTCTTTGCTGACATCATATGTACATTTTAGGTTGGTTGTACTTGTATTCAGGTTTTCAAAATAGTCCTAGAAATCCTCCATGCTTCCATCCCAGATGATCAATAAGTCATCTATAAATCGTGTCCAACTGACTATTTTATCCACGAATTTGTCATATTTAGGGTTCCACGCAACCTCTTTCTCCCACCATCCCATTACCAAACAGGCATAACTGGGGCTAAATGAAAAACCCATAGACGTTCCATTGCTTTGACGGTATACTTCATCGCCAAATAGAAAGACATTACTTGTTAAGCATAATGAGATCATTTCTGATAGCATTTCATTACGATCATTGTAGTGTATGTTTCTTTCTTGTAGGAAGTAATTACACGCTTTTAGCCCTAAGGTGTTGTCAATATTTGTATATAAGGCTATCACATCCATCGTGATTAGGTGGTAAGTGTCCTGCCATGGTGTTTTCCCTAGAATTCTCAAAAGGTCACTCGTGTCCTTGATGTATGAGCTAAGTTCTGCTACATACGGGATAAGGAAATGGTCGATGTAATTTGCTATTGGCTCCAGCAAGGAGCCCTTTGCAGATAAAATCGGCCGGCCAGGTGGCTTCTTTTGGTCCTTATGCAATTTTGGGAGAAAATAAATTGTCGCCATTACTGGAAAATCAACAGTTAGGTACTTGCTCTCTTCGTCATCAATAAGGTTTTTTTGTGTCCACATTTTGATTTTTTTTGTCTATTTCTTTTTTTATTGACATTGTTGGATTTGTCTTTAATTTTTCATAGTATGTGCAATCCCTTAATTGACGATGTGCCTCCGTGGTGTATGCAGCGCGGTCCCATATCACCACATTACCACCCTTATCTGCTATTTTGATTTCTATTTGATGGTCATTCGCAAGATTTTCCAGGGCTTCTCTTTCATCTTTCGTTAGATTATCTTTGTACTTAGATCTCTTCAGCTTGTACAGATCATGAGTAATTGCTTCTTGGAAAATATCAATTTTATTTCCCGCAGCAAGCTGTGGATAGAACTTCGATTTTGGTCGCTTTTCACTCAAGGCTGCCCCCAGTTGATGGCATGCTGTTTGAAGGGAGATATCCTCCCCTTCTTCTGCATTCAAGTTTAGCAATGTTAGGAAGTCCCTTTATTCTTTCACCAATAAAGTTGATACTGGCTTTTCCATTGTTTTTACTGGTTTCTTACTGTTCTGACTTACCAAGAAAAATTTCGCAAGTTTTATTTTTCGGATATACAGATACAAATCTATCCTTGTTTGTGCTAAATCCATTCTTTGCGTGGGGCAGTAGTTAATGCCTCGTTTTAAAAGCGATATTTCTGCTGGGGATATTTCTCGTTTTGAAAGATTTATTACTTGCAGCTCATCAGCTACCGATACTTCCTTTGCCTCATGCTCCTCGTTGTTGTTCCGATCTTCTCTGGCGATCCGCTTGCATCTCCGTCCCCTTCGTTGCGGTTTCTTTGGGGCCATTGTTTTCCTCTCCCTCTTCCTCGTTGTTGCTGTTGCGCCATCCGATTTTGCTCCCACTGCCGTTGTTGCAGGACCAGGCGCATGTCCCCTAAAAAAGTTAATTTTGCACTCTCTGCAAGATTTTCCGATTCTCCACCACTTAAATCAGTAGAGGTCAAGGAAGAGAGACTGCGTAAGGATTGACGCACCATGTTAGGGATAGGGAAGGTTGGGACAGTGCTGGAGTTGCGTCGCGCTTGCGACACGACTTCAGCACTGCGCCAACCTTCCGCCGGCAGATGCGTCACGCATCTGCTTATCCTTGCGCCACGATGCGCTGCATTGTAAATGCGATACCAAAGGGGATGATGGACGGAGCGTTAGAGCAAATCAAACACTCACCCCCAGTCAACTGATCTGGGTTTAATCCATCATCATTCTTTAGCTCACTCCACCACCCCAGTTCAGACATGGCCATATGCAAATCAGTCTGACCCTGTGCCTCATGGGAACAGTCCAGCCCGAACTGCCAAGCCATGTCTTCCCTGGACCGGAAACAAGCATCCTGGGACCGGTTTCGGGTTCATAACCCTCATCAGCCAGGCTATCTTGAATCCAGTGGCAAAGTGAGCAAGGGACCCACGTCTGGGCATACCCTGCCAACTTAGGGCGAACAAAGCGATACCAAAGGGGATGATGGACGGAGCGTTAGAGCAAATCAAACACTCACCCCCAGTCAACTGATCTGGTTTTTTTTCCATCATCATTCTTTAGCTCACTCCACCACCCCAGTTCAGACATGGCCATATGCAAATCAGTCTGACCCTGTGCCTCATGGGAACAGTCCAGCCCGAACTGCCAAGCCATGTCTTCCCTGGACCGGAAACAAGCATCCTGGGACCGGTTTCGGGTTCATAACCCTCATCAGCCAGGCTATCTTGAATCCAGTGGCAAAGTGAGCAAGGGACCCACGTCTGGGCATACCCTGCCAACTTAGGGCGAACAAAGCGATACCAAAGGGGATGATGGACGGAGCGTTAGAGCAAATCAAACACTCACCCCCAGTCAACTGATCTGGGTTTAATCCATCATCATTCTTTAGCTCACTCCACCACCCCAGTTCAGACATGGCCATATGCAAATCAGTCTGACCCTGTGCCTCATGGGAACAGTCCAGCCCGAACTGCCAAGCCATGTCTTCCCTGGACCGGAAACAAGCATCCTGGGACCGGTTTCGGGTTCATAACCCTCATCAGCCAGGCTATCTTGAATCCAGTGGCAAAGTGAGCAAGGGACCCACGTCTGGGCATACCCTGCCAACTTAGGGCGAACAAAGCGATACCAAAGGGGATGATGGATGGAGCGTTAGAGCAAATCAAACACTCACCCCCAGTTAACTGATCTGGGTTTAATCCATCATCATTCTTTAGCTCACTCCACCACCCCAGTTCAGACATGGCCATATGCAAATCAGTCTGACCCTGTGCCTCATGGGAACAGTCCAGCCTGAACTGCCAAGCCATGTCTTCCCTGGACCGGAAACAAGCATCCTGGGACCGGTTTCGGGTTCATAACCCTCATCAGCCAGGCTATCTTGAATCCAGTGGCAAAGTGAGCAAGGGACCCACGTCTGGGCATACCCTGCCAACTTAGGGCGAACAAAGCGATACCAAAGGGGATGATGGACGGAGCGTTAGAGCAAATCAAACACTCACCCCCAGTCAACTGATCTGGGTTTAATCCATCATCATTCTTTAGCTCACTCCACCACCCCAGTTCAGACATGGCCATATGCAAATCAGTCTGACCCTGTGCCTCATGGGAACAGTCCAGCCCGAACTGCCAAGCCATGTCTTCCCTGGACCGGAAACAAGCATCCTGGGACCGGTTTAGGGTTCATAACCCTCATCAGCCAAGCTATCTTGAATCCAGTGGCAAAGTGAGCAAGGGACCCACGTCTGGGCATACCCTGCCAACTTAGGGCGAACAAAGCGATACCAAAGGGGATGATGGACGGAGCGTTAGAGCAAATCAAACACTCACCCCCAGTCAACTGATCTGGGTTTAATCCATCATCATTCTTTAGCTCACTCCACCACCCCAGTTCAGACATGGCCATATGCAAATCAGTCTGACCCTGTGCCTCATGGGAACAGTCCAGCCCAAACTGCCAAGCCATGTCTTCCCTGGACCGGAAACAAGCATCCTGGGACCGGTTTCGGGTTCATAACCCTCATCAGCCAGGCTATCTTGAATCCAGTGGCAAAGTGAGCAAGGGACCCACGTCTGGGCATACCCTGCCAACTTAGGGCGAACAAAGCGATACCAAAGGGGATGATGGACGGCGCGTTAGAGCAAATCAAACACTCACCCCCAGTCAACTGATCTGGGTTTAATCCATCATCATTCTTTAGCTCACTCCACCACCCCAGTTCAGACATGGCCATATGCAAATCAGTCTGACCCTGTGCCTCATGGGAACAGTCCAGCCCGAACTGCCAAGCCATGTCTTCCCTGGACCAGAAACAAGCATCCTGGGACCGGTTTCGGGTTCATAACCCTCATCAGCCAGGCTATCTTGAATCCAGTGGCAAAGTGAGCAAGGGACCCACGTCTGGGCATACCCTGCCAACTTAGGGCGAACAAAGCGATACCAAAGGGGATGATGGACGGAGCGTTAGAGCAAATCAAACACTCACCCCCAGTCAACTGATCTGGGTTTAATCCATCATCATTCTTTAGCTCACTCCACCACCCCAGTTCAGACATGGCCATATGCAAATCAGTCTGACCCTGTGCCTCATGGGAACAGTCCAGCCCGAACTGCCAAGCCATGTCTTCCCTGGACCGGAAACCAGCATCCTGGGACCGGTTTCGGGTTCATAACCCTCATCAGCCAGGCTATCTTGAATGCAGTGGCAAAGTGAGCAAGGGACCCACGTCTGGGCATACCCTGCCAACTTAGGGCGAACAAAGCGATACCAAAGGGGATGATGGACGGAGCGTTAGAGCAAATCAAACACTCACCCCCAGTCAACTGATCTGGGTTTAATCCATCATCATTCTTTAGCTCACTCCACCACCCCAGTTCAGACATGGCCATATGCAAATCAGTCTGACCCTGTGCCTCATGGGAACAGTCCAGCCCGAACTGCCAACTGTAAATGCGGCGCATCGGACGTGGCGCAAGGGTAAACTTGCGTGACACATTTTCCCTGGCGCATCCCTGCTGATATGCAGGGATGCGCCAGGGAACGTAAATATGCCCCCAAGGGTTTTGTCAGATGCCACAGCTGCAAGGTGTGCCAAATTGCAAAGCCAGTGACAGAAATCCTAATGGCTAACAACAAAATGTGGACGATCTGGGATCTAATAACGTGTAAAAGTCAGTACACAGTGTATGTGATTGAGTGCCCATGTCTGTTAAAATACGTGGGTAGCACCATCTGTGAATTAAAAAAAAGAGTATTAGAACATGTACGTGCCACAGTAAATAAGGACAGAAATAATGCAGTGGCTAGACATATGGAGCTACACCATAATGGTGACTGGAAAACCCTGAAGTTCTATGGGATAGAAACTGTGCCTGCAAATGAACGAGGAGGCAATAGGGAGAAAATACTTCGGCAAAAAGAGTCATGCCATATCTTAAATCTCAGAAGTATGACACCACATGGCCTTAATCGAATCAGAGGAATTGTATATACACTTGTAATGCAAAATTGTCTCCCTTGTTGTAAGTAATGAGAAAAATGTAAAAGAAAAACACAAAAACACCAAGCAAAGAGTGGAAATATGAATGGGCACCGACATGATTATGGCAGAATAAACCCACTGGAGGGAGAGAAGGAATAACAAATTTTGAAAGAAAACATTCGAGACCCACTGGAGGGATTCCAAGAGAGAAATTGGCTGTGATACCCATTTCATTGTTGGTGGCCCAGTACATAGCATCCATATGATTAGAGACAGAAGACTGTAAAATATTAATCAATTAATAGCTCAATTGTTTTGGTGTAATGAGAATAGTTTAATTGGTTTTAATTCACTGCACTTTCAATGATTTTTTATATTGCACTATGTGGAATTTTGCACGATAAATTTAAAGGGGACTTCGTTTCCCAGAAATCCATGGGTTAGATAGTATCGGTAAAAAGGAAATGACGTGAATTGTTTTGAACTGTAAAAAACTAGTGAGTTCGCGCCAAGAATTAACCGTGAACAAGGTATTACGAAATACCGAAACGCGTTGGTTGTGTGTCTGTGTTCCTGACAAATGGATTTAAGAATAAATTAACTTTGTCTAATATTGCTGCAATAGTGCGACCCATTTCTTTTGGTAACGAAGGATGAGATGGATGTTTAGAGGTTTGGTTCAACCGCGGGGGTCACGCACGTAAGTGAGCGCCAACGAACCGGGCGAAGGAGAACCAAGTTTGGGTGGATTGGCAAGCCTGGGATGGTGCTCGCCGACAAGGAAGCTTTCTGAACGAAAGATACAATCAAGCAGGACACGCGCCGCCCGGAGTTTTACCCCGAAGTAAGAGCGTGTGACTGGATGGTTGTTAGAGCAAAAAGGAAAAATAAGCCGTGAACTGGTGATTTATCAGCTAGTCGGCTGTTTAGTGGGAAACGAGAGACAAGTAGCTGTGAAAGGATTGCAATAAGGTTTCAATGTAAACTGGCAAATGGAAATAGCTACTGAGTTGTCCCGGAAACAAATCCCAATTGCAGAATAAGGCATAATAACAACTAAACAATAAATTGCTCATTAGGATTTGAGCAACAGTTCAGAAAAGAAAGGAAATTACACAGGCATAAAGATGGAGAAGAGGGAGGCAAAAAGACAAGAACTTTTAACGACAATGTTCGAAAACGGCAGCATGGTAAAAGAGCCAGACAAACAAAATGTGTCTGGAAAAACTGACACTAAAAGTAAACTGAGATAGTGGGAAAAATTAAGTAGAAAAGAAATCAACAAATCTTGGGAAATGATAACTTTGAGAAAATACCTGGAGGTACAGCGCGTGCCCAGAGGGCTGAGGATTATGTTAATGCCCAGTCAACAAGATGCTACAAATGAATTATTACAAGAGTGGGGCGAGCGCACTTTAAACTCGTCGTTGGGCTTAATCAAAATCCTTGTAAAACATATTGAAATTGCTTTTCAAAAAATCAAGGAACAGCTACAAAAAGTGGAAAAGGAACTGGTGTCTCTAAAATTAAATGTGGAAATGACAAAGTTTAGGGATGAATTGGAAGGACAAATTGAAAAGCACGAAGAATTAGTAAGGCAACGTAAACATAACAAGTTTGTGCGTGATACCATTGACTATGCTGAAGGATGAATATTTACCTTTGCATGCAAATTTGACCCCTTTGAACAACATACAATGCAAAGTAATATTGCAAGTGTATCAAGCAGTCTCTCTTTCTTGACCTCTAATGATTTAAGTGGTGGAGAATCGGAAAATCTCACCGAGAGTGCAAAATTAACTTTTTTAGGGGACATGCGCCTGGTCCTGCAACAACGACAGTGGGAGCAAAATCGGATGGCGCAACAGCAACAACGAGGAAGAGGGAGAGGAAAACAATGGCCCCAAGGAAACTGGAACGAAGGGGACAGAGATGCAAGCGGATCGTCAGGGAAGATCGGAACAACAACGAGGAGCATGAGGCAAAGGAAGGATCGGTAGCTGATGAGCTGCAAGTAATAAATCTTTCAAAACGAGAAATATCCCCAGCAGATATATCGCTTTTAAAACGAGGCATTAACTACTGCCCCACGAAAGAATGGATTTAGCACAAACGAGGATAGATTTGTATCTGTATATCCGAAAAATACTTGCGAAATTTTTCTTGGAAAGTCAGAACAGTAAGAAACCAGTAAAAACAATGGAAAAGCCAGTATCAACTTTATTGGCGAAAGAATCAAGGGACTTCCTAACATTGCTAAACTTGAATGCAGAAGAAGGGGAGGATATCTCCCTTCAAACAGCATGCCATCAACTGGGGGCAGGCTTGAGTGAAACGTGACCAAAATCGAAGTTCTATCCACAGCTTGCACCGGGAAATAAAATTTATATTTTCCAAGAAGCAATTACTCATGATCTGTACAAGCTGAAGAGATCTAAGTAGAAAGATAATCTAACGAAAGATGAAAGAGAAGCCCTGGAAAATCTTGCGAATGACCATCAAATAGAAATCAAAATAGCAGATAAGGGTGGTAATGTGGTGATATGGGACCGCACTGCATACACCACGGAGGCACATCGTCAATTAAGGGATTGCACATACTATGAAAAATTAAAGACAAATCCAACAATGTCAATAAAAAAGAAATAGACAAAAAAATCAAAATGTGGACACAAAAAAACCTTATTGATGACGAAGAGAGCAAGTACCTAACTGTTGATTTTCCAGTAATGGCGACAATTTACTTTCTCCCAAAATTGCATAAGGACCAAAAGAAGCCACCTGGCCGGACGATTTTATCTGCAAAGGGCTCCTTGCTGGAGCCAATAGCAAATTACGTCGACCATTTCCTTATCCCTTATGTAGCAGAACTTAGCTCATATATCAAGGACACGAGTGACCTTTTGAGAATTCTACAGAACACACCATGGCAGGACACTTACCACCTAATCACGATGGATGTGATAGCCTTATATACAAATATTGACAACACCTTAGGGTAAAAGCCTGTAATTACTTCCTACAAGAAAGAAACATACACTACAATGATCATAATGAAATGCTATCAGAAATGATCTCATTATGCTTAACAAGTAATGTCTTTCTATTTGGCGATGAGGAATACCGCCAAAGCAACGGAACGGCTTTGGGTTTTTCATTTAGCCCTAGTTATGCCTGTTTGGTAATGGGATGGTGGGACAAAGAGGTTACGTGGAACCCTCAATATGACAAATTTGTGGATAAAATAGTCAGTTGGACACGATTTATAGATGACTTATTGATCATCTGGGATGGAAGCATGGAGGATTTCCAGGACTATTTTGAAAACCTGAATACAAGTACAACCAACCTAAAATTTTCATATGATGTCAGCAAAGAGAGGGTAACGTTCCTGTACACGGACATTTACATCAAAAACAACCAAATAAAAACCACGCTCCATCGGAAAATCACGGCGACTAACGCAACCCTAGAAGCAACAAGCTTCCACCAGCCATCGCTAATATCGAGCATACCATATGGAGAGTTTCTCCGTTTGCAAAGAATTTGTAGTGAAGAGGAAGAATGGAAGAAGCACAGTGCTACTACATCAGAAAGATTCAAATGTAGAAAATATAACACAAACCTTGTGAAAAGGTGTTGGAACAAAGCAAATGGAAAATCAAGGGAGGAATGTCTTGTGTCCAAAAGCCATGATAAACAATCAGAACCGGAACCCATAAGATTAATTATGGATTTTTCTCAAGAATCCAAGGATATTGCAGGCATAATAAGAAAAAATTGGAAAATCTTGCAACTGGATGGAACAATGGGCAAAATAATGGGAACACACCCAAATATAATTTATCGCGGAGCCAAAAATCTAAAAGACCGACTAGTACATAGTCACTTTAAAGGAAAACAGAAAAAGGAATCATGGTTAAAAACCAAGGGTTTTGTCAGATGCCACAGCTGCAAGGTGTGCCAAATTGCAAAGCCAGTGACAGAAATCCTAATGGCTAACAACAAAATGTGGACGATCTGGGATCTAATAACGTGTAAAAGTCAGTACACAGTGTATGTGATTGAGTCCCCGTGTCTGTTAAAATACGTGGGTAGCACCATCTGTGAATTAAAAAAAAGAGTATTAGAACATGTACGTGCCACAGTAAATAAGGACAGAAATAATGCAGTGGCTAGACATATGGAGCTACACCATAATTGTGACTGGAAAACCCTGAAGTTCTATGGGATAGAAACTGTGCCTGCAAATGAACGAGGAGGCAATAGGGAGAAAATACTTCGGCAAAAAGAGTCATGCCATATCTTAAATCTCAGAAGTATGACACCACATGGCCTTAATCGAATCAGAGGAATTGTATATACACTTGTAATGCAAAATTGTCTCCCTTGTTGTAAGTAATGAGAAAAATGTAAAAGAAAAACACAAAAACACCAAGCAAAGAGTGAAAATATGAATGGGCACCGACATGTTTATGGCAGAATAAACCCACTGGAGGGAGAGAAGAAATATCAAATTTTGAAAGAAAAAATTCAAGACCCACTGGAGGGATTCCAAGAGAGAAATTGGCTGTGATACCCATTTCATTGTTGATGGCCCAGTACATAGCATCCATATGATTAGAGACAGAAGACTGTAAAATATTAATCAATTAATAGCTCAATTGTTTTGATGTACTGAGAATAGTTTAATTGGTTTTAATTCACTGCACTTTCAATGATTTTTTATATTGCACTATGTGGAATTTCGCACGATAAATTTAAAGGGGACTTCGTTTCCCAGAAATCCGTGGGTTAGATAGTATCGGTAAACAGGAAATTACGTGAATTGTTTTGAACTGTAAAAAACGAGTGAGTTCGCGCCAAGAATTAACCGTGAACAAGGTATTACAAAATACCGAAACGCGTTGGTTGTGTGTCTGTGTTCCTGACAAATGGATTTAAGAATAAATTAACTTTGCCTAATATTTCTGCAATAGTGCGACCCGTTTCTTTCGGTAACGAAGGATGAGATGGATATATATATATATATAGATATAGATATAGATATAGATATAGATATAGATATAGATATAGATATAGATATCTCCTACGTCGACTCCTTCTCAAGTAGAAATATATATAAAAAGGCTTTGGCCATTTTACAGCTCAGCATGGATAGCACTGTATTAATCCTATTCTTAAAGACTTTGCTGTGGAAATGGCAAAAGACTTTGTCCCTTTCTATCTCAGTGTGGATGGCACACTGTGCTAATCCTATACTTAAAGACTTTGATAGAAAAGCAGACATTTGAGGTGAGCAAATTTGGAGTGTCGCTGGTGTTGAGAGTGCTCTATACTGGAGCTGCTTTCCACCAAAACTTGAGAACTACCTAGAGTTCTCTGCTTCTTTTTTTGCATAATTTATGCGTCACTCTATGCCTGAAAGGGTATTGTTTTGACATATACTGGGAGCTACCTTGTGTCTGGACAAAGCTATACCTCTCTGAAAAGCTCTAATGAGAGCAAAACACGTGTCAGGGGTTGCTTTTATTCATTTCAGGTTGGCTTGGATGGTATTTTACCAATTCAAAGCTGTAATACTGTGCTTGGAGTGGTAAAAGGCTTTGGTCATTTTACAGCTCAGCATGGATAGCACTGTGCTAATCCTATGCTTAAAGACTTGCTGTAGAAATGGCAAAATACTAGGTATTTTGGGTGGTAGTTATAGGTAGGACCTAGTTTCCATAGGAAAAGCATTTTTTGACTTGCCTATAACTTTTTTTTTTAAACCGATTTTATTTCCTTTTGCATGTTTACATTTAGCCTGTTACATACCATTTTCGTGCTGGCTTCACACCACTCGCTTGCATTCTCATTTACATGTTTATTTAGTACATATTCTGTATAACATGCAACTGTTCCTGTGGCGATTTTCCCCAACAACTCCCCCCCTCCTGTCTCCCCTCTGCAGGTCGCCATTAGTGATTGTCTATGTTTGTATGTGGCCCTCTTTATCGGCTATTGTGTGCATGCCCATCTCTCCTAGTACTGATCTTCGTCTTTCAGCCTTCCCTGGACTCCCCATTTTATCTTAGAGTTTGTCAGCTGGTGGTGCCTGCTCTAAGGCCCTTTACAGGCTGTGTCGTATTGGACTTCCCTGTCGGGACTGTGTCCTTGGCGTAGTGTTTCCGGATCCCTGGTCGGCGTGTCTCATACTCTCTGCCAGTGCCTCCCATGCCCTGGCCCTCTCAAGTTTTCCCAATCCCCTTTGTGCGTTCCTAAGCAGGATCCTGCCATCACAGCTCACCTACTTCTCCAATTCCCGCTTCCATCTAGCTATGCTTGGGCCGCTCGGTGCCTTCCACCGGCTAGTAATTTTGCGCTTGGCTACCATGAAGGCCAAGTCCTGAAATTTGTCGGTGATCTTTATTTTAGCTGTGTGAGGGAATAAGTTAAGGAGGCAGTGTGCCGGAGTACACGGGACCTCTCAGTCGATGATTCGGGCTGTTTCATTCGTCACTGCCTGCCAATAAGGAGTCAGATCCTGGCAACTCCATATCATATGTAGGAGGTCCGCTACCACCTCTTCATATCTCGGGCATCCCGCTTCTTCTCTGTGGAAGTAGTGGTTAATTTGATTTTGAGTAAGGTATTCCTGGTGTAGAAGCTGATCAGCCTAAATCAGGCGTTTCTTGAAACCCTAAGAGCCCTATCCATTATGTTCTCCCAATCCTTGTCCTCTAGGGGTCTGCCTAGATCTTCTGTCCAGTCATTATTTCAGCAACTCCATAGGCTTGATGGAGTCTTTGCTTATCGCTCTATACAGGCAGGTGATGGCTTTTATGGTGCCCCCTGCTGCTCCTATGTACCCACACGTGAAGTGTTGATCAGGTTCTAGGTTACTCAACCCCCAGTGCCTTAGTATAGCCCAGTGATCGCTCTATGAAGCAAGAACTGGCTTTGAGGGATATCCCAGTCCGTTCTGAATACGTCAAATGGTATCAATTCCCCATTTCTGTATAGGTCCCCCACTTTTGAGGACCCTGCCTACATCCAGTCCTCTAGTCCCCCCATTGACCCCAATGTGGCAGTGCTCGGATCGCGGCCATTGGGAGGTCTGGAGAATAGGGTTGTCTGGTCCGTGTCTTCTGAAGGCATCTATTCCAGCACCGTCAGATCACTTTGTGTTCATTTGTGAATTCCTGCTGTGTCCTCGCGGTTCTCAGAAGGGTGCGTAATAGTACGTCTCTCTCAGGGGTGAAAGGGCCGACTTTCCTGTCTGGTGTCAGTCTCCTGGCTATCCACTGTCTAAGCCTCTGTAATTGCCCTGCCAAGTAGTATGATTCGAAGTCAGGGATGGCCAGTCCCCCCTCCACCGGTGGTGGTTTCAGTGTCGCCAGGGCCACCCTTCGTTTGCCAGCCCCCATATAAAAGATGATAAGCATGAGTCGAGTTCTCGAAACCACACTCTTGGTACCCATACAGGTTGTGTGGTAAAAAAGTGTAGCAGTCTGGGGAGGGCCATCCTTTTTTAACAGGGAGATCCTTCACGCCACGGATATGGGGAGTCTCCCCCAGAAAGCCATGCTGTCCTTTAATGATCGTAATGCCATTCCTATGTTCCCTTCCTGGATGTCTAGCTGCGAGTGGTATACTTTTACTCCCAGATATTTGAAGCATTGGGGTTCCCACTGCAAACACCCCAGTCCCTCCGGCGGGTGTCTGTCTTCCACTATCAGGAAGAGGTGAGATTTCTGACAGTTAACTCTGAGCCCCGAGAGGGCCCCGAACTCTTCCATCATTTCCCTGGCCATTCTCAGTTCTTCCTCTGGATCTTTCAGAAATAAGAGAAGATCATCGGCATATAACGCGATATGATGTGCATGTCCTCCCAAGCGTAAGCCTCGGTATCTGCCACCCATTCGGGCCAAGCAGGCCAGGGGTTCCACGGCTAAGACGAATAGCATGGGGTAGAGGGGGCACCCCTGGCGTGTTCCCCTCTCCACCTGGTACTGCTCTGATATCGTGCGACCCATGTGCACCCTGGCCAGTGGTTCCGAATACAGCAGGTGCACCCAACGTACAAAGCCCTGACTCACTCCCATCTTTTCTAGGACAGCATAGAGAAAGCCCCATTCCAGGCTGCTGAACGCATTTCACTATCTATAGCGAAGATCACTCCCTCCCGTTCTTTGTGTCTGCCCACCTCTAATATGGAAACGAGTCGTCTGATATTTAGGGTCGTGTTCCTTCCCAGAAGGAACCCAGCCTAGTCTGGGTGGACAAGAGTGGTCATATATGGGAGGAGTCTCGTCGCCAGCAGTTTGCTCAAGATTTTAAAATCTACCTTGAGCATCGACAGTGGCCTATAAGCCATGCATTCTAGGGGGGGTTTATCCGGCTTGAGCAGTGGGACCACCAGTGCCTCCCGTGTGGTCTTTGGGAGGGGAGCCTCCTCCCCGGCTGTTGCACACAGCTCCACCAACCTAGGGGCAGTTCCCCAATATATGTAGCATATTACTCCATAGGGAGCCCGTCGGTTCCTGGGGTCTTACCCCTGTCCAGTCCTTTAATGGCTGCCATAACCTCATGCTCTGAGATTTTAGCCCCCAATTTGTCCACATCGTCTTCAGTCAGTGTGGGGATGGGAAGCTGGGCCAGAAATTCCTGCGTTTCTCCTCCCTCTCGTACCCCCTAGCTCTTGTACAAACATTTATAAAATTCGAGGAATCTGTTATTTATCTCAGTTTGCTTATATAAAGGATGTCCCATTTAGTCAGCTATCTCCATTATGGTGTTGCCTCTATGGGCCGGGTTGGCCAGCCAGGCCAGTAGTCTGCCCACCTTGTCCCTCTCTGCGTGGGTACAGTCCATGTATGTTTTATAATCAAAACATCTCAGTCGTTCTTCTTGGACTGCCACTTCCTATTTCGCCACCAGGAGCTCCTGTCGGAGCCCCGGGCGTTTGGGTCATTGCGTCTCTTTATCTCTCAGTACTCAGTTTGCCCTTTCCACATCCATAATTAATTTCCTACGGACCTCAATGGATGTCGCCATACACCTTGCCCTGATTACTGCCTTAAAGGATTCCCACTCCGTCAATCTAGAGTCTGTGGAGTCAGCATTGTCATTGAAGTAGGATGTTATGTGTTCCCTAGTCTCCGGGAGGAAGGCCTGGTCCTCCAGTGCTTATGGTTTAAGGCGCCATGTAGGGATGGGATGATGTTTCATTCCCCATTTTACCCTCATCAGGATTGAGTTATGGTCTGATATCATGCGTGCCAGGTATTCCACCCCCTGCGTTAAAGCATGCATGTCAGCTGGACACAGAAAGGTATCCAGGCATACGTGTAGTTTGTGTACATGTGAGAGGTGTGAGTATTCTTTATCTAGTGGGTGTGTACGTCTCCAGGTGTCCACCAGTCCCCATCGGGTCTGCCACCCTCTAAAGGCCTTCGCCAATCTATATACCGGGGAGTCCCTGAGCGGTGGGTGGGATCGGTCTAGGGCTGGGTCTGCTACACAGTAAAAATCTCCCCCCATGATGATGGGCCCAATCATGTAGGGCGCTAGGATGCCTGTTATCTTATCCAGGAAGGCAGCGTGGTCGGAGTTCAGTCCATATATATTAACTAATGTTACGTCGCGTCCGTCCAACCTACCCGTGACTATTAGGTACCGGCCTTCCGGTTCGACCCTATATCCCGTGTACTGAAAAGGAACCCCCACCCTTATCCAGATCAGTACTCCTCTAGCAAATGCTGAGTATGAGGTATAGTATGCCTGATCTCTCCATCTGCGGTATGATGCAATTCCCTCCGAAGCCAGTGTGGGTTTCCTTCAGCAGGGGTATGTGAACCCTACGTCTATTAAGGTGGGAGGATATTTTATGTCGCTTCTGCATGGAGTGCATGCCCCTAACATTCCAGGACAATAGATTATATGTCATTCCACTACCCATTGTTCCCTTTCTCCTCCCCCCCTTCTTTCCTCGTACCCAGGCTCTCCTCGAGAGATGAGTCATGCAGACGTTATTGGAGTTCAACCTCTTGTAGTCTACCCAAGGCTCCCTGCAGTGTCCCCAACTTAAAACTTTATAAATCCCACAATTCCCCCACCCCAGGACAAGTGAGAAATTCTCCCCCATCCAAACTTTGCACCTGTGTGCAACAACTAATAGTAATTGAAGCTCAAGCAGGGTTTGGCCAGGTGCTCAGTTCGGAGAAGAGCAGTGCCCTCTCTCCCCCCCAAACTCTCCCCTCCAGTGTGCTCATAGTTCGAGTAGCATGCCTTGGTCCTGAGCCTACTCAGTCCCACTTTATTATTGTCCCTCTGATACTTGCATGACCACCAGTGTTCATATGATGTTTCTGCTGATCTGGGAGTCACCGTCTGGAGTTCTTGGCTGGCTCCCCCCACTGTGCTGGAGCTTTGGCCTGAGTCCGAGTCTCTAGTGTCTTCCCCTGACATTGAGGTAGTTTCTCGCCTTCCGGATGCGCTAAAAGATGCTATAGCCGCCACCGCTAGGTCTATTTCCCATTGTGTCTCCACTTCCAATGGTGCGCCTGCAGTCTTTCCACCTCCCTTTCTGTGGCAGTCCGGGCCACTTTCATGCCTGTCCTCTCTAGGGTCATCCTGCTCATGTGGTGTTGGTCTATCCATTCCACACCTCCTGTGGCGTGTTAAAGAACTGTGTCCCATCTGTTGTTGCCACTCTCAGTTTAGCTGGGAACATCATGGAGTATTGTATGCCCTGATGACACAGTTTCCTTTTAGCAGCTACGTAGGATGCTCTCTGTTTCTAGACCTCTCAGGAGAAATCCGGGAATATTTTGACAGTGCTATTGTCCACTATTAGTTGGCCCTTTAATCAGGCTTGGCCCAGCACATGATCTTTGTCCTTATAGAATGGCAGACATGCCATCACTGGCCGTGGGGATCCCCCAGCAGGGGGCTCTCGCTGGTACTCTATGTGCTCGCTCTAGGGCAAAGTATGGAGAGAGTCCTTCTTCTGCCACCTTGGTGCGGATCCAGTTTTTTAGGTATGCGACCATGTTCACACACTCGATTTTTTCTGGCAGTCCAACAATTCGTAGGTTGTTGTGCCTTGCTCTATTTTCGGCGTCCTCCGCCCTGAGTTCCAGAGTGTGCACCAGCTTCTCCATGTCTGAGCGTCTATTTGCTGTTCTGGCCAGCTTGGGTTTCTTGTCTTGGACATCGCTTTCACTTGTTGTGACCCGTTCCGCCAGCCTTCTAAGGTCCGCCCTCAGCAGTCCCAGATCCTCTCTGAGGGTGTCAATTTTTGTTTCCACCTCCACCTGTGATATCTCAATGGCTTGGAGTATGTTGTGGAGGTTAGGTCCCTCTGGGGCATCTCTCCCGGCACTGCGACTGTCTGCCTTCGGTTCAGGGCCCCCCGGGTCATCAGTCGTCTGTTCCTGCTGTTCTGGAACTCTTCTCCTGGACACCTTCCCCATAGTGGTTCCTCTCTAACTGTGCAGGCCTTTCCTATCAAGTTTACTGCTTCTTCCTATCCTGCACTCTCAGCTCGTAGGTCTGGGCCTGTTTGGGGTCAAGGTGTCAGGCAGTTCAATGCCTACGATGCCCTCTGCCACCCTGGGGGACTTGCCAGCGAAGTGGAGCGCCCCAGATAGCTCCTATATGTCCAAGGAGGGTGGGAGTGCTTTAGCTCCTCTCCTCTTTCCTTCCAATTCAGCCCTCCTCGTATCATGATGGGCTGTGTCACTTTAGGGTCCCGGCTGTGGAGGTCGAGATCTTAATTTTGGGGCTCCCCCCCTCCTTGTATCGTTCTGCTTGATTATGCCCCTCTTTACCGCACTCCTCTCTGGGGTAGCGGTTCGAGATCTGGGCCTCACCTCTGCTATGCCTGTCCGCGTCCCTTGCCTCTGTGCTGCGCAGCTGTATTGCAGCTCCCCTCGCAGCTCTTCACTAGGCCTCAGGCGCCATGTTCGTGCAGTCTTTTTTTTTGCCCCCTAAGGGGCTGCCCGGATATCTAGGCTCACCTCCGATGCAGTTTTCCTGGGTCCAGGCCTCTTGTGGGTCCTTTAGCCTCAACAGCAGTCTTCCTCCACTCTACGCATCTCGGTCAGGTGTCAGCTGCACTCGCTGCTCAATTTCAGGGCTCGGCCCCTAGTTTTGGGACCTCCCTCGCCTAGGGGGGGAGAGCCTCGTTCTTCAAGTCCTACTCCCCGTCTGTCCTTCTGGTGTTCCGGAACTCCCGTCAGCAGCTCACAAGCCCGCCAGCCCCTACATCGATGCTTTCCTTCTCTATGTGCTGCTGTTGGGCTCCGGTCTTATCCACGGCTCAAGTCCAGGCAGCGACCGCCATTTACGTGCGGCCGCCTTTCTCAGGAGGGGGAGCCCAGGTCCTGATGCTCGCCTCCGGCTCAGTTTTCCGAGGGCTCCGGGTTACTCAGTGCCCCTCTCTTTCAGGTTCCGGTCAGAGGTCTGCGGCACCCCTGGGTCTCCCCGTCCGATTCATTTAGCTGCCGCGGGCACCATCTTGCCTTGTCTTGCGGTTCCGCCTTTCGGTTTCGGCTAGAGGCTCTCTTCACTTTATCAGCCCCCGGAGCCGGTCTATTGGTGTCCGCTGCTTAGTGGGGGTCCACCTCAATGCCCCTCGGTTGTGTCAGGATGGGGGATCGTCGGCGGGAGCGCGGGCTAAAGCTCCCTACTCCATCGGCGTCAGGCCACGCCCCCTTGACTTGCCTATAAATTTGCCATCATTTGACCAATATTCATGAAATTTACCAAAAAGTGTCAAAGTAGGTTCTTTGTGTCATAGAAAGTTTGGAGGTGATTTGTGCAGTGGGGACTAAGAAATAGGGGCGTAAAAAAAGGTTGCGTTTGTAATGTTAATTCCCTTATGAACACATTGTCGAACCTACAGCCCAAAGCGCTGGATGGAATTACACCAAATTCAGCAGAATGGTAGATGTTCTTATGCAGATTGTGCTTTTTGTGTGTAAATCTGTTCAGTAGTTTTTCAGAAATTTAAGAAGAAAAAGATAGATGTATCTCTAGTCACAAAGCCTTCGAGAAAAATAACGAGCTGGTGCAGGGAAATGCACTGCTCTGAATGGCTGCCAACACTTCAACCAGGAAGTGTTGGCAGCCATCTTGAGACTCGGCCTCACCAAGTCCCCCCCCAAAAAATTGAAAATAAAGAAAGGGGGGCAGGGTAGGAATACCTTGACCTCCGAGCCATGGTGTTGGGGTCCCCCTAGGATCCTGCCACGGCATAAAAGCATTTTTTTTTTTAAATAAAAGAAATTGCTGCAAAATTGCGATATTCACAAATTTGGAGCAAAAAGTTTTTTAAAAAAGCAAGCATGGGCTCCCGCGCTTGCTTTAAATTAACCCCCCAGGTGGGTCAGGTCCCGGAGCATATGGTGAATATAGGAGGGGGGCGCACAGGGCCCCCTCCTAGGGCTTATCAAAGCCCCAGAGACCGCCATTTCCCCTGGTCTATTATCATCATGAACGCAGGTGAGCCCACTGGACCCGCTGCAGCCCCAGGGACCGCCACCTCTCCGGGGCTATTGCCTTTTATTTGGGGGGGCCTCACGGACCCCCCTGTCCCGGGGACCGCCACCAGCCCAGGGCTAATTTCAATAGTGTGGGGGGACCTTGTGGACCCCCCTGCCCCTGGGGGGACCATCACCTCCCCGGGGCACATGCATATTAAAAAAAAGAAATGGGGAGAGGTCCTATGGCCTCCACCACAGCCCAGGGGTTTGCCACCTCCCCGGGACTAAAATAAATAGTGATGCGTGGGGGGCTTCAATCCACCCACAAAGCCCCGGGGACCACCACCTGCCCAGGGCACAAATACACTAATGAAGGGGGTCTGTTGTGGGACCCCAGGGATCACCACCTCCACGGGGCAAATTGAAAGAAGGTCATCAATGATGTCATTTGAGATGTCATCAGTGATGTCACTGACCATGTCATGAGTGATGTAATATGTGAGGTCATAAGCAGTGCATTGCCGGGGCATGAGTTATAGTTAGCTCAGCTAACTATATCTGCTGAATTTCTCGAGAATAAAGAAGCAAAAACACATTGAGAAAATGAGGAAGGACAGGGTAGTTCAATTCAAAGGCATATAGATAGAATTCACTTAGGTTAACAGTGCACGGAAAGAATACTGGAGTGCAGGTAGAGAAGAAAGGAAGTAGGGGTGAAGAAAGAAAGTGGAGTGGAATTATTAAATAAAACAAAGAGGCATCTGAGAGATTAATTTAGTTGCAGCTGGAAAGGCAGTGTCTCTGAAAGAGAAGACATTTCGACTCCATCTTGAAGCTTTTAAGTGACGAGGTAGTGCATTGACTTGAAAGTATAGATTTTCAGACTGTGAAAATGACTGTGCCATCCTGCACTTCTTTGTAAAGCAGGGATTTGTTGAAGACACATTAACGCACTACACACAGATCTGAGACTTCATAGTTTCAGCTTTAAGGCTATGTACCAAGGGGTGGAAATATGTAAAACTTTACTGATAATGAAGACAGTCTAGCACAGTGCTCTTGTTTGCATGTGGAATCATTGTAGTGTTAATAACACAGGACTAATATATTTACATTGCTGCATGTATTACTGCATGCGAGGGGATGAGGTGCACCTCAGGAGGCCCTGTCAAGAGTCAGTTACCATAGTCAATCTTGACAATACCAGGAATTGATCTATTGCCTGGAGGTCTTGTACAGGCACACTGACCAATCCCCCAAAACAGTCTCAGTTGAAAATATGCACTCTTGGTCATTCAATTGATTTTTGTCTTCTCAGAATGAACTAAAGGATTTAACATTATCCACTGCCCAATACTCATTATGCCATTCTGAGCTAGAATTCTCACTGTCACCTCTCATGCTGCACAATGGTTAAAGAATATGACACCTAAAACTAACCAATATGCTCCCAGTGGGGAAACAGCGTTTAAAACGCTGTTTCCACAATGCATGGCTTTGCAACGTGGTTGTTACAACGACCGCATTGTTACCACGTGTGCCATTACATCGCAAGTCGTATCAACGACTTGCTGTAGGGGGCGTGCAACACCAGGAAATGTGTTGGATTTTAAATCCAACACCTTCCCTGCTGTTGCACAAACTGGAGTAGGAATAGTAGTTAATACTATTCCTAAGTCCAGCGCGCCCCCTACAGCAAGTCGTCGATACGACTTGCGTTGTAATGGCACGCGTGGTAACAACGCGGTAGTTGTAACAACCGCATTGTAAAGCCATGCGTTGTGAATGTATGCGTTGAAACGTCATACATTCCTCCCAGTGCCACCTTAATCCTGTTGCTGAACTTATATATAGTCAAGGGTTCCCTAATTTCATGCAACAATAACCCTATTTTAACCACTTTCCTGATATTCAGGTATCTTTCAATGGACATCAGGGGGCATTTCTGCTCCCCTCCAGAATCACCCAGTAACCCCATCCTGTCTGATATTTCTTGAACTTTGGGATTCCGAATGCCAACATAAACATGTTGGCTAATAGTTTCATCTCTCTCTTTGCGGTGGACACCATTGTAAGAACTCCCAACATGCTTTCCAGTACATGGAGAGAGATACCTTTTATTCACCAATCAGATGCTCCAGTCAAGGATCCATTGGCTGGGATCTACATTATTAAAATTTCCACTTTAGGTTCACATAATGATCCAAGCATGTCCAATTCCAACCCCACAGGCCTTCTCTATAGCCATGTATGCCCAATGACCTGGCAAGACATTGACAAAGCTCTTCTGTAAGTCTGTGCTCTGTACCTGGTTATGAGGGTCCCATTTGCTATGTCCATGAGAATTCAATGGGATTACAGGATCACACAAGGTCAGGCAACCATCTTGGGTGCTACTCTATATAAAGCACACTCCAGGACCCAGATTTACAAAGATTTTTCGTCAGGTTGCTTATTTACAAAGCAAACGTTGATTTATGCATCTTTGCACAAAAACGTAACACAAGGCAGTGACGATGCCTTGCATTAGTTTATATTTGGGGGGTTCAATAGGGGTGCTTGGACATTCCCGTGCACCCATCCATGGACTGTGATGCAAACCAATATTTAAAAAGAGATGTGGGCATTGTTTTGTGACAAAATGGGGTGCCAGCCTGAGGCGGAGGAGAAATATGTTTATTTCTCCTTGTTATTTCCTCTTTGCATGTGTGGGCTGCGCATGCAATGAGAAAAAAGCCTCCAAGGATACTTTTCTGTAGGAAGGTGCCTGCACAAAAACTATCCTGGCCATAACGCAGGCGCCCTTGCCCTACAGTGCAAGAGTGTCTCCAAGGCGCTCAACAGCACAAAGTGCGTGAGTGGAAGGAGACAGCAGAACTATGCCATTTCTTTGATGCTATTGTCATAAGGTTTCTGCACATACACAGAGCTATGCACAGGAAAATGGGACCCCGGAATACAGTGGTTTGCCACCATATACCGTAGCACCCAAAAACCCCAACCCAACTAGCTTAGCATCCCATTAGCACCCAAGTACTAATGTTTGGACAACCCAGAACACGGTATCTTTATCTCAGGACTCGCAGAAGCAAGAACACTCTTTCATCACTCACTCGTACTTGTCCACAAGATGCGTAGGAAGAGACACTGGATAGGTTAAAATATTTATTCCAACTTACGTGCTCTAATGTACAGTACACGTGTCAGTACTAATAGCATAATGCATATGACTAATATAAGCAGCATGGTTACAATTCCATAGAATACAAACGGGGAAAGCATCTCAGAGCTCAGTGGATAAACGTATAAATAACATTACCACCCTCCCCTTGCAGTAAGATAGTTTATTATAATAATAGAAGACCTCTGGGCTTTGACTAGCGAACCCCCATACCTCAGTCTCTAGATGCAGAATTACATCAGCAGGACATCATAGCTCTTCTCACTGAAAGGGATTTCTCCAAGTGTGTTAAGCGCTAGTAAACCACAGTATTAAAAGCATACCAAGTTCTTCATGGCAATTGTACATAATGTTATGTCTGGGTGCGCGAGACTGGCCATATCAGGAAGAACCAAAATACATTGTTATGCGACCTTGTACATGTTTGTGCAGACTGAGCCCAAAAAGGTGAACAACAGAAGATGCAGACAGTGCAAAAGAACTTGGCACGAGCAAAGGGCGAGGCAGGCCCGGCTCAGTGTAACGTGCGCAAAGAAAAGCAGCATGGCAGCCAGGCCTAGGCCAACATAACAAGGCAGGTAACAATCCACAAGACACCCTCCCCTGGACAGTCCGGCGGCCAGGACAGAGGCCCATCAGAGGAGAGAAATAGCCGTCGGAGCACAGGGAGCGCCCAAACGGCGAAGGGCAGGTCAATCCATGAAAGTGAAAGTACAGAAAAAAGCCATACCCTCCAAGAGCTCATCATTGGAATCGTCAAAAAACATAGATGCCATCCAATCCATGAGTTCAAAAGAGCAGGAATGCTCCTCAGCAAAGGGAGCATCCAGAAGCAATGCGGGACAGCTTGCGTGATAATTGAAACAGCTTCGTTGTAGGAGATCCTGGGCAGCCGCCCAGATATCCCATTGCGCCAAAATCCCCAGTGCAGCCGCACGCGCCATACAGCCAGCGACGGAACAGTCCTGCTCATGGGCCTCTAAGGGACCCATCAACTGAACAAAATCCGGAACAGACAATGACGAATTGGAGAGGCAATAATCCAGAGTCCAGGTGAAAGGACAGCGGACACAAGTCATCACAGGTTGCACGCAAGTGAAATACGCAAAGCGAAATGAAAGAGTATATGACACACTCAGTGTCGCCAATGGCAAGACACCAAAACCAGCCAAAAGGCGCTCACGGAGCAGCTGGAGGCGTTCTGGATCGAGCAGGTCCCATCGGGGAGCAGCCATTGCGCAGAAAGCAAATTAAGAGCAAGACACCAGCCGCTAAAGCGAGGATCAATGGGAAACCGCCAAAGACACTGGAAAAAATAGAATGTATGAAAGCCGGGATGACACCAAAAATAGTTTGGAAGGAGGACACCAAGCCCGACCCCACGACCTTAAAAAAGTGCACTAGGCCTTCAGTGTTAGATGCGTTAAAAATACGATGTATTAACTCCCCAAAATGTTGGGGGAGATTAGTGTTTAAAAGGGCCTGTATTTCACTGTGGGTACTCGCCACCTGGAGAATGAATGTCTCCCGGGCGGACGTGAGCATAACTTCCTCGTTTAATAATAGTGCCTTTATTCTGCTCAGTCTATTGAAATCTGCTTCCAGGGTAGGGATGGAAGGCCAAATAGAGATATCAACCTTGCCGTGAGGGGGAGGAAACAGCACATTTTTGCAGCAGACAACCCTGTGCGAAACTGTTACAATGTAAGGAATGCCCGCCTGCAGGCCACAACAGTTTTCGTTATTTAAAAGTAAATAACTACCATTGGAAAGGAGAGTGAAAGTAGGTGAAATAACAGGAGCAGGAATACCTTTCAGCACACAAGCAAGATTAGGAGAGGAAACGCTGCATGAGCCATGCAATTTAATGTGTTTACAAATAAGCGAATGACCTATAGTCGAGTCGCAGTACTCCCCCGTGAGAAAGACTTCCTTGCCGTCCCGAAGGCATTTATACATGAAAGGCAAGGACCAGAGTTCATGCAGGAAAGCACTGCCCAATGGCCGGTAACGGCCCACAGGATAATGTTTCATGCACGAGTCAAATTCAAACAAGGAAAATGGTAAAGCTATAACCCCATGGACTAGCCATACAGCAGAATCGAGTTCTGCAACAGAGAACGGCAATGGATCCACCTTTTCGATATGTAATAGATTGTAAGTTGCATCCTTCATGGACATAAATTGCTGTTTATCAGTTAAGTTAAAAGGTAGAAATAAGGCAGAGGTGTTCAAGAAATGCCAAGGCACTTTACCTAACTTAAGTGTTTGTAAAGTCCATGCAAACTGCATAACTGAGCGCAATTGATTCTGACCATGATATAACACAGAAACATCATCTTGTACAATATCAACAACAGAGGACACAATATTCTCTAAAGTGTAAATGCGAGAAGACAGGGTATTAATACTATTGTCAACAACAGCAAGCACCTTTTCCATATTTGCTTGATCTATTTCCCGAAGACGGGAAGCAGCTTCCATTTGTGATAGCTTCCAGAGTTCATTATACGTTTCATAAATGAATCTCTTAGGTCGGGGACCACGAGGTCCCAAAACAAAGTCGGACAGATCAATATTGCCTGTAAGGAGGGACAAATGTTGTTTAACAGAATCAAGGGACGAATGTTGCAGCCATTGTTTGCATAATTTACCAACAGAGTATGTAGTGACAGTACGGGCATCAGTAAACCTCGGATCAGGCCTATTCTGTGTGTAGCTAGCACCAGTATCATGAAAACGCATTTGACATGCATTAGATGATATAGGCCATACTAACCAGGGTGACTGAACCAGCTCAGAAACATTAAACGAGTTATTTTGTAACATTGCCTGCAGGGACACGAGGGACAGATTGAATCGTGAGCTTTCATTTGGAAAACTCGACAGGGATGGTATTGATGGCGTATTCAATTGTTTAGTGGTTGCTAAGCCCCAACATGTAGTCTGATAGATGGAAGCATTTAGGAACATAATTTGGGTAGGGATGAGGCACGCACGATGCAACGCCTCGGTTCCCTGTACCTGCCATGGCTTGGAGCCCCAAATAGATTTTAAATCCACTGTATTATCCCAGTACTCATAACCACCCACAGCTAGGGCACTCAGAAAGGAACCTGAATAAAGCAATTTGGTGTGTGTTAACATAATTTTCTGAGTTGATGTGTTATTAAGTCTAAAATAATAGGATGAAGGGTTCGACCGATTAAAATCAGTAAAATAATTAAACTTATTCCGAAGAGTTTGAGAGCTACCTGGCAAGGGGTTTGGACAATGTTCCCATTGGGTGAAGTTAACAGAACTTCGCAGGGCACTGGGCTTATGAAGAAAATGATTACCCCAATGTTGGTAACAATACAAATCGGCATAATTAGCAGAATTCATATATAGATCTTCAGCATTAAAAGATGCATAATATTTTAAATCGGCAAACAATGCTTCAACGGCATGCACATCCCAATCATCAGAATGAATATTATTTTGTACTACATCACCCATTGAAACACGAAGGACATTAGGTACATTAATAATTTCCGTCGGACCATGGATTTGATAGTTCACTGCATCCCATACGATGCCATCAGCAACGGGGAAAGCTGAAATGTTCACAAATGTGTGGTCACGCTTCATGATGTGAGACGAGGAATGAGGAGCCAAAGTTCCAGAAACATAGTCTACAGCAGAGCGTTCAGGTAAATAGTGACCATTGATTAGTAGAAAAAACACTGTGACAAAGCCAATGGACATGAACAGAAAAATCAAGAAAAGTACCAACCAGATGTATGTCCAGGGGGAATCAAAAAATTGTCTCTAAACCAGGATACAAAAATACTGAACTTGGATGGAACTTTTGAAGATGTGGAATCCGAATCAAAGGAATAACGAGTCGGGCTTAGTGGCGTTGTTGGTTGATGTGCCACCGATTCTGATGCAGGATAAGTATACTCGTCCTCGTTGATATTGGTGGAGAGTTGGGGATCAATCATAGTTTCAGGCAAATCAACCATCTCAATTACAGCATCAGCGATAGTTCGTGCAGATGGACTATGAACATATGTCCGATAAATGGCAGGACAAGAGACCGCTGGTGTGACACTATTCAGGATCGGCCAGGCGCTGTAGCTTGACATTTTCAACTGAGATGTATCTGTTCTCTTTGCGACCAGGAAGCGGTGGTAAAATGACTGTACGTGTTCCCTTCAGGCCAAGAACTGGAACCGGTGCACGAAAAGAGGGGCCAAATTCCTTTTTGTTTTCAACCTTCTCTCGAACCAGTTCTCCAATTTTCGGAAGCCAGCCGGCTACCGGAATCTGCAACGCAGGGTCTGTGGCTGAAGGTAAATGTGTAGTTGCAAGTTTGTCTCGGGCTTCTTGTAAGTCCTGTAACATAGCAGAATGGTTATCTACATCAAACTTGGCGGATTGCGCCGCGATGTCTGGACCCTCAAGGTCAGGCACAAACATTCTTATGCCAAAGAGCATTTCGTATGGGGTCCGCCCACCCAAAGGTCTTCTAGGGAGATTATTAAGTGCACGCTGAACGGTATACAAATGGGCCAGCCAGTTCCTGCCAGTACCTAAAACCCTAGCTGTTAAGGATTGCTTTAAGTCACGGTTCATTCGTTCAACGATAGAGTTGCCCTCAGGCCTATACGGAGACGAAAATTTCACCCGCACCCCAAGCGAAGCCATTGCATCCTTGTAAGCCCTAGAGGCAAACGCTGGACCTTGGTCCGAATGGAAGGTGCCGCATGCGAAAATTCCCACAAAGACACGCAAATCCCTGATTACATTTCGGGCATCAGCACTCCGTTGTGGCCAGACCCAGAGAAACCGTGTGCACGAGTCCACTGCCACTAAGATGTATTTATAAGCAGTGTCTGATGAGAATGGACCGCAGTGATCCAAGTAAACACACCCAAAGGGTCTGTTAGCAATGCAGAGCGGTGTTTGTGGTGGACGTGTTACCGTGGAAGGCTTAATCTGTTGACAAACGTCGCAAGAAAGCACGAAAGCACGGGTGTCTTTATATAACCCACGCCACCAATAACGCTGCTGCAAGATGGAAACCGTAGCTGACACACCTGCATGTGCAGAAGCCATGCCTTCGTGTGCAGCTGATATCAAGGCACTCCTGCGGTCCGCGTTGGGGATCAGCCGATCTCCAACGTCAGGTATAGTTACATAAGGAACCTGATCGGGACTTAATGTGTAAGAATACTTGGAAGGGAAACCTGTAGGGTAATTATTACCTTCCTTGGTTGCAGCAATAGCTGCTAATATAACAGGGTCTATTTTAGACATGGACCTGGTAACCGCTGCTACTGAACACGTGACTACTGCTGAACGGGCAGCTTCATCTGCCAGATCGTTACCAATAGCGTGTGCGCCCACCCGCTGATGGCCTAAGGTGTGTACCACCTGTGTGAGGGGCAGACGTTGTTGCAATTCTGCCACTCGAACCCAAAGCATTTTATGCTTAATTGTGCTCCCTTTTGCGTCCTTGTAGTCGTTTTTCGACCAGAAAAACAGATTGTCATTGTAAGATTGTACACAGTAAAAAGAATCACATACAATAAGAGTGGTCTCATCCTGTGAAGCGAACTCAAGTGCAAGTAGCAATGCATGCAGCTCGGCCAATTGTGCGGTACTATCTCCAAGTGTGCGAGTGTGCACTACAGAGGATTTGAACGTTCCATTCACAAAGGAACCCGCAACAATAGCACATGCAGCTGAATAAGCGTGCTTGGACCCAGTGGCCGGTTGCGCCGAACCATCGGTGTAGATCACACATTTGTAATCCTCAAGCGGTAGTAAAAACAAAGGAGGAGGATGAACGAATTCATACTGCAAAAACTCCTGAGTCTGAAGAGAAGAATCAAAAACAAAAGTGACGTCCGAAGACGTCAAAGATGTAGCCCATTGTATCCAACGGGGATGCATTGCTTTTGAGTTCGGTACACTTGCCTTTGTTACTGCCTCCAGGGCAGGACAGGGTGTTACCACCAGAATCCGCTTACCCTGTGCCAGTGCGCGTTCTTTTAGAATCGCCATTTGCACTGCAGTCAGAACTTTTTCAACAGATGTAAAGCGCAATTCAGCGGAAGTGTACAGATGTGACTTGTATGCGATAGGTACTGTATCACCTTCATTAAAGGTTAAATAGGTGAATCCCACCGCCCCCGGAATTATTCTAATCACCAGGTTTGTGTGGTTATCACGAGTCAAAAGATATTTAGACTCTAAAAGGTCTGTCTGCAAAGACTGCAGAATTGAGGTATGCTCAGGCAGCCAGCAAGACCTTGAATAAGTAGGTTGTATCAAAGCATACAAAGGCTTGATACGCTGGGCATATTCGGGAATGTAAGTACGCCCGAAGTTCAGGAAACCCAGCAAAGACTGAAGCTTCTTCAGAGTATTTGGGGGGCACAAATGTGCACATTTTTCCAAGAAATGGGGGGCTAAGCCCTTACCTTCGTTATTGAGCTCATAGCCCAAGAACAGAACGGTAAATTCAGCAATGTGTGACTTAGCAAAGTTAAATTTGTAACCCTGCTCCGCAAATTCAAGAATAATGCGGTCCACACGGGACAGATGCTGATATAACTCGTCGTCCGTCAGATAGATGTCATCTACGTACGAACATGCGTCTTGATCAATGTCATTTAACAAAGAAACAACACGGGCGGCGAATATACCCGGACTATTTTTATAGCCCATGGGTAATCGCCGGAACTGGAATAATTTACCACCGGATGTGAATGCGGTCCATTGACCACTCTCCGGGGCTAGGTTGTGCGTGTAGAAACCGTTTGAAAGGTCAAGTGTCGTTTTGTATTTTTTACGAACAAGACTGTCTACAAGCGCAGAACTGTGTGTGTTTTGCACCGCAAAGTTCCGACAATGAGTATTTAAATGCCGGTAATCCAAAACTAAGCGGTACGATCCATCGGGTTTAGAAACCACGAAAAGGGGATTGTTCATAGGTGATACGCATGGTTCAATTACTCCCTGATATTCCAACTGTGTCAGAATTTCGGAGACGGGGCCTTTTGCCTGCCGTTTAATGGGATATTGGGGTTGTGGCTGCGGTAGTGACCGCAAAGGTATTGCATGAGGAGGTGATTCTTCATCCCATCCCACATGGTTGCGGTATAACGCTGGTGCCAGGTACACTGCCCACTCAGCTGCAAGTGCTTCAGCTTTGTCTTTTGGGACATGCCGTGAAAAGCTTGGAAGGATTACCTCCTCTCCTTTATGTGCAGCTAAAACGAATGGGGGTGGCCAATCCACCTCTGCTAACAAAATGTCATATGAAGAGGTTAGATTTTCCCAAAAAATCCCTTTTATTTCACGCGGTATGTCACCTTCGATTTGTATGACTATATCATATAGTCTGTCAGGGGGTGCCACTCTCGTGTCAGCTGTCTCTACAGTAACGAATGTTTCAGTTGCTGTCGCCTCCATATGAGGACGTAGCGCCTCCCGCACTATGGTAACTTCCGCGGCGCTGTCTAGGAGGGTCACTGCCCACGTCCAATTCTGGAGTCTCGTTCTCACGGTCTGAGGCATATTTCGCTGTGACAGCGGCAACCTTTTTCTTCTGAAATTGCGGTCGAGGAAGATGAAATTCTTCTGCTTTACCTCTGACTTGTTGTCGAGGTTGGTCTCGCTCCTGGGGAGCCTCTCGGCCCCTTCCTCTATCTTGCCGTCCTCCTCCACCAGCCTGTGACGACGTCTGGGCCTGTGAAGAACGAGGAGAACGCGTATCAGAGCTCTGAAACCTTTCTGGTGATTTAATCCTTGACCTATCACGTAAATCATAAGTACGTTCAGAAGAAACCGAAACTGGGGAAGCGCCTCTCGACCCCGGCTTCTTTTGTTGCTTACCCTGTTTTTTCTGTCTCCAACTCTTTTTAGTGAAGACTGGTTTATCATCTTTCTCAGATGCACTTTTTGTTTGTATAACTTGTGATTGCGATTGAGTTTGCATTTTTACAAAAGGCTTGTTGCCTAGGCTATTTCTTCCAATTGTTTTATAAGCCCGGGCTATTATTTTCGGTAATTCGCGAGGCCTGTCCAACTCTGGGACCAAAGCCAAAGCATTCGCTACTTGAAAGTTCATAGCATCGCCCTTGACATTTCCAAGGATCAGCTCAGCTACTACATCAAACACTCCCACTAGTCTCATCCCTAATTCCACAGCCGCTTCAGGGCCATGTTCATCCTGTACTTTTTTAATTACAGAGGGTAGAACCGTCATGGAAGGAGTTCCAAAACATTTTGAATAAACTGCTGCGAATACCTTACCCCAGTTTTCACATGATGTCAAATCGGGGATTATGTCTTTTGGCAAACTTATCGTAAGGATGCGGTGTTTATCTACTGGGGATGTATGTGGAAACACTGCTTCTATCTGATCGAACTTTTCTGCAAGCCAGTAAGGATAGTCGTCCTTACTTTGTGGACGTTTGCCCATCACAGAATTTACCATGACAGGACTTATAGTCACTCCAGCTGCAATAGCTGGTTGGCCTGCGACTACAGGAGCAACTCCATGTAGACTACCTGTAACGTATGTCACTAGGGCTCGATGCACTCGTACCAATTCGGTATGCATAGTGCGCAGTTCCGCAAGCGGTAATGCCAGATAATTTGGATGCGGGGTATACCCGGCCAATACAGGCCAAGTGGCCCCCTGAATTGATAAGGGGCCTAAACGAACTGCGGTAGTTGGTTGTGGTAGGGCGCCATTGAACCAAACACGGTGCTGCCAAGCCGTGAGAGGCACTTCAAGAGCAGTATAGGGTCGATAGGCAGCAGGAATAGCGGTGGGTTTATATTCATGAAACAGATTATCATCTGCCTCCACCGCTTCAAAAGTGATCCAAGTGTAAAACACTTCAAAGTGATAAGCCGCATCGGCTTGAACCACAAAGACCAACTCGACCCCAGTATCGGGCACTCCATACACAGCTAAGTGGTCTCGGAGTGCTCCTCGACTATGTGCAGCTATCGCCACACCAGCCATGACTAAACAATTATATTTGACAACCTAACAGGGAGCACAAAAATGGGTCTGTTAACTAACCTTTTTTAATAACATCAAGCTTGAAAGAACCTATAAAATATTCAATATAGGAGGTATCACCGTCACATACGCCTCCGGAAGCGTACGCGAGGGGTTTGTGGACAAGCACAAGTACTACTCAAGCGTCTCGCAGATAAGCTGCCCCACGGTGGTCGCGCCATGTCATAAGGTTTCTGCACATACACAGAGCTATGCACAGGAAAATGGGACTCCGGAATACAGTGGTTTGCCACCATATACCGTAGCACCCAAAAACCCCAACCCAACTAGCTTAGCATCCCATTAGCACCCAAGTACTAATGTTTGGACAACCCAGAACACGGTATCTTTATCTCAGGACTCGCAGAAGCAAGAACACTCTTTCATCACTCACTCGTACTTGTCCACAAGATGCGTAGGAAGAGACACTGGATAGGTTAAAATATTTATTCCAACTTACGTGCTCTAATGTACAGTACACGTGTCAGTACTAATAGCATAATGCATATGACTAATATAAGCAGCATGGTTACAATTCCATAGAATACAAACGGGGAAAGCATCTCAGAGCTCAGTGGATAAACGTATAAATAACATTACCACCCTCCCCTTGCAGTAAGATAGTTTATTATAATAATAGAAGACCTCTGGGCTTTGACTAGCGAACCCCCATACCTCAGTCTCTAGATGCAGAATTACATCAGCAGGACATCATAGCTCTTCTCACTGAAAGGGATTTCTCCAAGTGTGTTAAGCGCTAGTAAACCACAGTATTAAAAGCATACCAAGTTCTTCATGGCAATTGTACATAATGTTATGTCTGGGTGCGCGAGACTGGCCATATCAGGAAGAACCAAAATACATTGTTATGCGACCTTGTACATGTTTGTGCAGACTGAGCCCAAAAAGGTGAACAACAGAAGATGCAGACAGTGCAAAAGAACTTGGCACGAGCAAAGGGCGAGGCAGGCCCGGCTCAGTGTAACGTGCGCAAAGAAAAGCAGCATGGCAGCCAGGCCTAGGCCAACATAACAAGGCAGGTAACAATCCACAAGACACTATGGTTCTGTTATGCTCTCTCCCTTTCAAGCAACAGAAAACAACAACTTTACTTGATGTGCTGCTTGAATTCTTTTTGAATATGCCCCTTTGTGTATGCGATTACCTCAGTTCTGGCTAGAGGAAGTACAACACTGGTTGTGGCACTAAAATCTTGTTCTGCTTACCTGTCTCAGGTTTCTGGACCCGCTTTCCTCCCAGTTTATGAATCCTGTGCTTCTGCCCCTTTTCTGCTAGCTACTTCATCTACAAGACAGAAAAAACATTTAGAGGTTAGCACACTAGTATAAAAAGATTTTTATGTTATATATTATTGTAAATACATTTTATATATTTATTTTAAATGTTGAACAAAACAAAATATGCTTCAGGACTATTAACTTAATTTTGAATTAAGGGACAGATGTACAAAGCATTTTTCCAGTCGCAAACAGCCAGATTTGCAGAATTGGGCTGTTTGCAACTGGAAAAATGCTTTTAAAAATGTACAAAATGAGAAATGCGATTTGGTACCTTGTTACCGAATCAAATTTTGGAGTTGGAATTCGGTATTTTGAAAGGGCATGTTTAGGGTGTCCCTTCCAAATACCAAACCGATATGTATGTATTACTGATTTGTGACCGAATTCCAGTCGCAAAAAAAAGTTTACAACTGGTGCTAACTCATTAGCAAAGGCAAAAGGGACCCAAGGAACTCCTTCCCCTTTGAGAATTTAAATAATAGTATTTGCTAAGAGCAGGCAGTGCCTCTGCTTCCTGCCTCTGCCTGCTCTCAAAAAACAGAACTTCAAGGTCTCATTTTTTTCCTTTTAACTGCATCCCGTTTTCCTTTAAGGTAAATGGGCTGTATTTAAAAAGAAATATTGCTTTATGAAAAAGCAATCGCAGACATTGTGGTCTACTGATCTCAGCAGGCCACTATCCATGTGATGACTGTGATACCTAAAGAGTCGCTAACTGCAACATTAATATGCATAGGATAGGGTGATTTGCAACCCACAAGGAATCCATAAATGGTACTCAATGAGATTCATACATTAGGAATACCTACTTCCTAATTGTGATTCGGAGAGAATCGCAATTAGAAAACTGGTATTCCTAATGTTTGTGCATCTGGCCCCTAATCTTTAATTTATTTAAATATATTAAATTATACTATTTCTTTTTTACATTTAAACTAAAAAATATATTGCTAAATTGTTAGAAATTGGGTTTCTGGTTGTCAGAGGCATGCAAGTCTCTCTGAGACAGAGCTCATTTGCAATTCTGCACTCCTCCATGGCCAGTCTCTTTTCCTCTACAGCTTGCTCCTTCTTTAGTTTGACACTCTATAGCTTATGTTTTCTCTCCTCCCTCGGGCCCTCCAGCTCCTCCGGGGACAGGTTTCTTGAAGACACACAGCTCCATGCACAGGGATGGATTTCCAAACCTGGAAAATGTTTTCCCCCTCCTCAACAAGTAGCAGTCTAAGACCCACAGGCAGGTCTTGTTCCAATTCCTCCTCAGATTCTGACCCTTCATTCTCATTGTCTGTGAGGGTCTGGTAGGGGTCTGGTGGGCCTCCGCCCATGCCCTCAAAGCCTTTTGAAGCTCTGCCTTTTTAGTGCTCCTCTTGGCAGGCAACCTCTTCTGCTGACAAAACTCGTTGAGCTGGACCATAGTGCAGCTCTCCAAGTTGGCCAGCATAATCTAATTGTTTGCGGTTGAGTTCACAGACACAACAGGCAGGTAGGAAAATGGAATATTTGGAAAAATCTAAAAATGTCAGTCAGGGAGAATTTAATCGAAAGGGTCTTAGTTGTGGAATAGTAGTGTACACCAAATTACTGTGTGGTACTGCTCAAGTCCTCTCCTCACCGCTGAGTGCCGGTGTTAGAAATTGGGTTTCTGGTTGGCAGAGGTATGCATCCTGTCCAAGCAGATACCACAATCCTAGTCAGGATAAGTCAAAACACACCCTAAATTAACCTGTGCTCACCCTCTGGTAGCTTGGCACAGAGCAATCAGGCAAAACTTAAGAGGCAATGTGCAAAGTATTTGTGCAACACTTCAAACAGTAACACAGTGAAAACACCTCAGAAAGCCTCCACACTAGGTTAGAAAAATATAACTCAATTTCATAAATAAAACAAGACCAAAATGACAAAAATCCAATGAGTAAAAATGCAAGTAGTGAAAGATTAAGGGGTCGATTCCGATCTCGGTCGGTAGGGCTCCAAATCGGATTCGGCTTTACCGGATCTGAGTCGGAGGCTTTGTTTCCGACCGATTCGTACAGTCGCCCGAGCGAGCAAGTACGATGCGAGTGAACGCAAAATCGCCGACCGACTCGTTTCCGGGTCCGAACCGCTCCGTCCGACTCGTTCGCACTCGATTCGTGGTGCGTAATGGAGACGTTTTACGACCGAGCCAGTACGATGCACGATCCGGACAGCAGGATCGAGTCGAAGCCTCCGACACGAAAAAGCTCCCGGACGCGGACTTCGGGGGTCCGTGCCGGATCCCCCTTCACCCGTAGCCGTACGAGTCGGACACAGGGGGGACCCATGGGTCCCCCCTATACATACGTGTACGGTGCGGATGGCACCAACGCGTACCCACTACAGGGGGCCCCCTTGTGCGCAACGTACCCATTGAGTCAATGGGAGCCCATGTACACGTCGTACGACCGGCTCCCATTGACTTCAATGGGAGTCCGACCGAACCGAGTCCGGCAGCATACGGCCGCAACGTACTCGTTCGGTCGGACAGCAGGGGTCCGGCTCGGTTGGAAAGCAATCCGGATCCGGATCGGTCGGAGAGCTTTCCGACCCAGATCGGAATCGGCCCCTAAATGTGAAAATAGCGCTGAGAAGCAATAAGCGCCTGTTAGATTTGAGGGTCTCTAGTTGGCAGAGGTAGGTACCTTTAACCAAATAGGGACCCTTGCGTCTAGTCAGGGTAAGGGGCTACACTCCAAAAATAACCCCTGCTCACCCCCTTGGTAGCTTGGCACGAGCAGGCAGGCTTATCTCAGAGGCAGTGTGTAAAGCATTTGTGAACACATACAGTAATATAGTGAAAACACTACAGATGGACACCACGCAGATTTAGAAAAATAAGTATTCTTTATATAGACTTAACACAAGACCAAAACGACAAAAATCCACAATACTGTAATCAGAAATAATACTTCAAGATGGTAGAAATAGCTTAAAAATAGGTTATTCACTTAAACGCAGTCTTTAGCAACAGATAACCCCAACTGGAGTTATCACGACATCGAGGTCAAAGAAATCCCAAAGTTCGGCGCTGACCGCGAGGTGCGCAGCGTCGGGCCCGGAGTCAAAACAGACCCACAAAGAACAGTACCTTGTAAAAGCGAAAACAAAGACAGCTCACGGCGTCGGGGAGATGCGGCGTCATTGGCTCTGTGCGGCATCGGTTCCTTGCTTTGGGGGAGGCGATGCGTCGGGTCCTCGATGCTTGCGAAAGGCAGGGGATGCGTCTATGCCTTACCGGAGAGGAGGTGACGTCGCGATGGCGCCGAAACCACGGTTCCGTACAAGGTCACGATGTCGATGGATTCTTGACCACCCACGTCGAGGATCGGCTCCGCGATGATGTCGGCCTCGGAGTCGATGCAGCACAGCAGCAGGCGTCGGGCCTACGTCGCAAGTTGGAGCAGCGCTCACGGCTTATGGCAGGTTGCGATGTCGCTCGCTGGTGTCAATGGGGCACGGCGGCCGGCGTTGGGTCTACGTTGTAAGTCGGAGCAGGGCTCACGGCGTCGATGCAGATTACGGTGTCGCTCGCCGGCGTTGGTGTTGCAATTTCCTTCTGTAGCAGCCAGAACAGCAAGTTCCAGATGCAGGCAAGCAGCAGTGGTGAAGTATTTGTATCCCTGAGACTTCAGACAGGAGGCAAGCTCAAATTCAAGCCCTTGGAGATCTTCTTCAAGATGGTGAAAGCACACTCAGTCCTTTTTTCCTTTCTGGGCAAGGGTCATCAGACGCACCACAGGAGGTGGAGCCAGCATTGTGGAAGGCAGGCACAGCCCTATTCAGCCCCAGGTGCTACTCCTCCCACCACTCCCAATGCAGCTAGGTCTATTCAGCCTAGTACTGACTCACCCTGTCTCCTGGAGCCACCCCAGCCCCTGTCACTCACAAACCAGACATGCAATACACAACCTAGCAGGGGCAGGCTGGATGGTTAGGCAAGAAAATGCCTACTTTCTAAAAGTGGTATTTTCAAACACAGAATGTAAAAATCACCCACACTAAAAGATGTATTTTAACATTCTGAGTTCAGGCATACTAAACTCGAATTTCTACCTGGTTCCCTGGGTCAGTTAGGATTATAAAATGTTATAATCAAACTGCCCATTCTGGCCTATGGGAGCAGGTAGCCTTGCAATAGTGAAAAACGAAAATGGCTGTAATTCACTATCAGGACATGCCACACACATCAGGGCATGTCCTACCTCTCACATACAATGCACCCTGCCCTTGGGCCTACCTTAGGGGTGGCTAACATGTAGAAAAGGGAAGGTTTGGGGACTGGCAAGTGTGTGCACTTGCCCAGTCGACATGGCAGTCCCAGACTGCACACAGGCTCTGCAATGGCAGGCCTGAGCCATAGTTTACAAGCTGCTCCGGTGGGTGGCACAATCAGCGCTGCAAGCCCACCAGCAGCATTTGATTTACAGGCCCTGGGCACACACGGTGCACTGTACTAGGGTCTGACAAGTAAACCAAATAAGCCAATCATGGAGTCACTAATCCATTCCATCAATTTACAATGAGAGCATATGCACTTTAGCACTGATCAGCAGTGGTAAAGTGCCCAGAGTCATAAAACCACCAACAACAGGTCAGAAAAAATACAGGAGGAAGGCAAAAAGTTCAAGGATGACCCTGCAAAAAGGGCCAAGTCCAACACAACCCCCTTCCAGCCAAAACGCAGGGTAGACCAATCACTACCTTGACGGGCTTCCCTGCTTTGGGCGATAGAACATGGACCCTGGCCCGCAACAGCAGGGGCATATTCCAGTTCTATGCCAATCTGATCCTATCTGGATCCCTCTGTCCATACTCTCAGGGCCCACTAAGCTAACCCATGGGGAACACTTCTCCTCACCTGTGGACACCATCTGTGCAGCACCTAACCTTATCTTGCTCACAGGTGTGTCCCAACAGACATACAGTACCCACATGGCCAACACAGAGGTGTGGCCCAGTCCACCCCTGGGGTGCAACTCCTGTCCCCCCAGGGAACACTCTGTTCACCAGGACAGCAAGCCACAGTGGCCACTGACAGATGTCAGTGATGAGACCCAGGCCTTATGCGTCTCAGGGCTCTCAAACCTCTGTAGTGTCAGAGACCTGGGGGCAGTAGCCCCAGGTGCCTGGCACCCTTTGTCCACTCTCCCTCCTGTCAGGTCAGGTATGACATCCTGACACTGACCCACCAGCCCCGGGCCTGTACCCGGCGGCTGGACCGGAGACTGGGGTGGGCTTTCCCACACCCGGTCCTCCTCTTTGGGGCTCTGCACCCTCCCACCTGGAGCGGTACCCCCTTCCAGAATTGTCAGGGCACCTGTGGCAGGCGTCCTGCACAATTTGCCCACCAGTTCAGGGGTTCTATCCTGCAACTGGGATACAAGCATAGGGTCTGTACCCTTAGACTGGGCAGATGTCAGGGGTGAGGCTGTCCTCTCCCCGCCCCCCTTACTGGGGCCCTACACCCTCCCACCTGGAGCGGTGCCCCAGAAGACAAACTGGTAGGGGCACTGTTAGCAGATGCCCCTTTCTCCAGGTCAGGGGGGACACCCTGAACCTGGCCCTCCAACCCAGGGTCTGTACCCTTAGGCTGGACCTGTGCCTGGCAACCCAGGACTTCCGGGGGGGTACACCAACGCCCCCAAGGGAAACACGCTCCTCTAGAGTTGTGTAAGAATCTGCCTGGCGCACCAGGACTTCCTGGGGAGCACGCATGCCCCCCCATAGGGTAACACATCTCTCATGTGTTGTGTGACAGTCTGCCTGGCGCTGATCTCCCGACCCCTGTCCACCTGACAGTGTGTGAAGACCCCCCAAAACAGAAGTGGTGTCACCATGGTCACTCCTAGGAGGCTCAGCCCTTCTGGCTGGCCCCTGACCCACTGGCTCTCCCACTGGGGAACACATCCCCCTCTCACCCCTCAATCTGGACTTCTGCACCCTCCCAACTGGAGCGGCACCACCAGACACCAGAACCACTGGAGCTCCGTTTACAGATGCTCCAGGTTCTCCTGACACTTGGAGATCCCCCTCAAATGGCCTACCAGTACAGCCTAGGCCCCCAACCTGGTGTTCCCTTAAGGAACCCTCCAGGCCCTGAGACTGGGTTTCGGGCACCTTGGGACTAGGGGTGGGCGGAATTTGCGTAGTCGCGCTACGCAAAGCTCCTCGAAACGGTAAAAAATCTCCGCAAGCACGCAGAGTTCCGCGAACACGCGGAATTGCTTGTTCCGCACGTTCGCAATGCTTTTTTCCTGTTCGCGAACGCTGTTTGCGTGCTCGGGGGGAAATATCTAGCGAACACGCATTTTGAAAGCGCAAACAAGCAAAAAATTCCGCGAAGCAGCGGATCGCGGAATTTTTGGCAATTCCGCGGTCTCCGCGGAACGCGAAATTACCCAAATTCCGCAAATTCCTCAAGCGGGACAGAATTTACCGCCCAGGCCTACTTGGGACACGCAGTCCCACACTCACTCCTTCTCCGCAGAGACAGGACGTGAGCCCCTACACCCCTCCCACTACACTGGGACCTAGCTGGGCTACTCTGACCCTCTTCCCCCACGCAGGTCTGGAAGATACTTGAGCCACTCCTTTTAGGATCACTCCCAAATGCCTCTTCAGATCCTCTAACACACAGCCAGAGGTCTGCCTCCTGTGCAAGCTCCCTGGGATCAGAGAACTCACACTCCAACAGGTGTTGGCATAGCTCTGGAAAACAGGGACTTACAATATGCTCTCCACAATTTGAGTCATATATCCCCACCAAACTATCCTTCACCTCACCATCCAGTGCCTCGCACACGTACCCCACACCACTCTCCTGAGATTGCCAAGACAGTATCTGACTGTCTCTGTCACTCAACCCACACTCTTCTGGGCGGTCTTCACACTCACACACCAGGACTTCAACCATGGGGGAACCCCTCTCCCTGCACCTCTCATCTAGAGTCAGTAGAGTGTCACTCCCACCCCTAGGACTATGAAACCCTGTGCCAGTTGTCCAATCCACCTCAGGGACACTGCGCACCACTGGAGCTACCTCATATCCTTGAACCTCCTGGTGTATATTAACCCCCTCCTTCAAGTCAGGCACCACATCTTTGGGTGTGTGTACTACTCCCTCAGCACTAGATAACTCAATATTGCTGCTACCTTCTGAGCTGGATTCCACCTCCAACTCAGCCAAGCTCACTTCCTGAGCTACCCAAATTTCTTCTTCTTGGGTTAAGGCCCTCTTAGCCTCATCAAGCTCTCTCAGCTCCTCATCAATCTCTCTCAGCCTCTGCTCACAAGCCAGAAGCCAGCCATCTTTTCTGTTTCTTCCTCACTTTCAGAGAATTCCTCCTCCTCAGACTCAACTGGTAGTGTTGCCTTCCAGCGGGGTAACTCATTATGAAATAGGGATGCCTCTAGATCCTCCCTGGACCTTCTCCTCACAGGCAGCCCCCTTTCCTTGCAAAACACACGTAGCTCCTTCATTGTGTAGATGAACATGTGCCTGAAGTTAAGTTCCATTTTGCAACAATTAACCAGAGTCCTAGTATCAAAAATACTTCCAGGAGGACACCAGGAAAACAGAAAAAACTGTATGTGGTTGCGTTTGGTCTGCACTCACTAGTAGTGTACACCAATCACTGTATATGAGTCACAAATGCAAGTCCAAATCCTCACCGCTGACCACCAATGTTAGATTTGAGGGTCTCTAGTTGGCAGAGGTAGGTACCTTTGACCAAATAGGAACCCTTGCGTCTAGTCAGGGTAAGGGCTACACTCCTAAAATAACCCCTGCTCACCCCCTTGGTAGCTTGGCACGAGCAGGCAGGCTTATCTCAGAGGCAGTGTGTAAAGCATTTGTGAACACATACAGTAATATAGTGAAAACACTACAGATGGACACCACGCAGGTTTAGAAAAATAAGTATTCTTTATATAGACTTAACACAAGACCAAAACGACAAAAATCCACAATACTGTAATCAGAAATAATACTTCAAGATGGTAGAAATAGCTTAAAAATAGGTTATTCACTTAAACGCAGTCTTTAGCAACAGATAACCCCAACTGGAGTTATCACGACATCGAGGTCAAAAAAATCCCAAAGTTCGGTGCTGACCGCGAGGTGCGCGGCGTCGGGCCAGGAGTCAAAACAGACCCACAAAGAACAGTACCTTGTAAAAGCGAAAACAAAGACAGCTCACGGCGTCGGGGAGATGCGGCGTCGTTGGCTCTGTGCGGCATCGGTTCCTTGCTTCGGGGGAGGCGATGCGTCGGGTCCTCGATGCTTGCGAAAGGCAGGGGATGCGTCTATGCCTTACCGGAGAGGAGGTGACGTCGCGATGGCGCCGAAACCACGGTTCCGTACAAGGTCACGATGTCGATGGATTCTTGACCACCCACGTCGAGGATCGGCTCCGCGATGATGTCGGCCTCGGAGTCGATGCGGCACAGCAGCAGGCGTCGGGCCTACGTCGCAAGTTGGAGCAGCGCTCACGTCTTATGGCAGGTTGCGATGTCGCTCGCTGGTGTCGATGGGGCACGGCGTCCGGCGTTGGGTCTACGTTGTAAGTCGGAGCAGGGCTCACGGCGTCGATGCAGATTACGGTGTCGCTCGCCGGCGTTGGTGTTGCAATTTCCTTCTGTAGCAGCCAGAACAGCAAGTTCCAGATGCAGGCAAGCAGCAGGGGTGAAGTCTTTGTATCCCTGAGACTTCAGACAGGAGGCAAGCTCAAATTCAAGCCCTTGGAGATCTTCTTCAAGATGGTGAAAGCACACTCAGTCCTTTTTTCCTTTCTGGGCAAGGGTCATCCGACGCACCACAGGAGGTGGAGCCAGCATTGTGGAAGGCAGGCACAGCCCTATTCAGCCCCAGGTGCTACTCCTCCCACCACTCCCAATGCAGTTAGGTCTATTCAGCCTAGTGCTGACTCACCCTGTCTCCTGGAGCCACCCCAGCCCCTGTCACTCACAAACCAGACATGCAATACACAACCTAGCAGGGGCAGGCTGGATGGTTAGGCAAGAAAATGCCTACTTTCTAAAAGTGGTATTTTCAAACACAGAATGTAAAAATCACCCACACTAAAAGATGTATTTTAACATTCTGAGTTCAGGCATACTAAACTCAAATTTCTACCTGGTTCCCTGGGTCAGTTAGGATTATGTGGAAAGGTGTGGTGCAGCGGCCAGGGCAGCTGACTTCGGAGCACAGGGTTCACTGTTCGATCCCCGGCTCCGGCGGCAGCTCAGCTCAGCACCATGTGACTCTGGGCAATAGCTCACTTAATTTCCACGACGGCCCCCAGCGCCTTGAGACCCGTAAGGGTGAGTAGTTCGCGCTTTACAAATACGGATTTAATTTAATTATAAAATGTTATAATCAAACTGCCCATTCTGGCCTATGGGAGCAGGTAGCCTTGCAATAGTGAAAAACGAAAATGGCTGTAATTCACTATCAGGACATGCCACACACATCAGGGCATGTCCTACCTCTCACATACAATGCACCCTGCCCTTGGGCCTACCTTAGGGGTGGCTAACATGTAGAAAAGGGAAGGTTTGGGGACTGGCAAGTGTGTGCACTTGCCAAGTCGACATGGCAGTCCCAGACTGCACACAGGCTCTGCAATGGCAGGCCTGAGCCATAGTTTACAAGCTGCTCCGGTGGGTGGCACAATCAGCGCTGCAAGCCCACCAGCAGCATTTGATTTACAGGCCCTGGGCACATACGGTGCACTGTACTAGGGTCTGACAAGTAAACCAAATAAGCCAATCATGGAGTCACTAATCCATTCCATCAATTTACAATGAGAGCATATGCACTTTAGCACTGATCAGCAGTGGTAAAGTGCCCAGAGTCATAAAACCACCAACAACAGGTCAGAAAAAATACAGGAGGAAGGCAAAAAGTTCAGGGATGACCCTGCAAAAAGGGCCAAGTCCAACACAACCCCCTTCCAGCCAAAACGCAGGGTAGACCAATCACTACCTTGACGGGCTTCCCTGCTTTGGGCGATAGAACATGGACCCTGGCCCGCAACAGCAGGGGCATATTCCAGTTCTACGCCAATCTGATCCTATCTGGATCCCTCTGTCCATACTCTCAGGGCCCACTAAGCTAACCCATGGGGAACCCTTCTCCTCACCTGTGGACACCATCTGTGCAGCACCTAACCTTATCTTGCTCACAGGTGTGTCCCAACAGACATACAGTACCCACATGGCCAACACAGAGGTGTGGCCCAGTCCACCCCTGGGGTGCAACTCCTGTCCCCCCCAGGGAACACTCTGTTCACCAGGACAGCAAGCCACAGTGGCCACTGACAGATGTCAGTGATGAGACCCAGGCCTTATGCCTCTCAGGGCTCTCAAACCTCTGTAGTGTCAGAGAGCTGGGGGCAGTAGCCCCAGGTGCCTGGCACCCTTTGTCCACTCTCCCTCCTGTCAGGTCAGGTATGACATCCTGACACTGACCCACCAGCCCCGGGCCTGTACCCGGCGGCTGGACCGGAGACTGGGGTGGGCTTTCCCACACCCGGTCCTCCTCTTTGGGGCTCTGCACCCTCCCACCTGGAGCGGTACCCCCTTCCAGAATTGTCAGGGCACCTGTGGCAGGCGTCCTGCACAATTTGCCCACCAGTTCAGGGGTTCTATCCTGCAACTGGGATACAAGCATAGGGTCTGTACCCTTAGACTGGGCAGATGTCAGGGGTGAGGCTGTCCTCTCCCCGCCCCCTTACTGGGGCCCTACACCCCTCCCACCTGGAGCGGTGCCCCAGAAGACAAACTGGTAGGGGCACTGTTAGCAGATGCCCCTTTCTCCAGGTCAGGGGGACACCCTGAACCTGGCCCTCCAACCCAGGGTCTGTACCCTTAGGCTGGACCTGTGCCTGGCAACCCAGGACTTCCGGGGGGTACACCAACGCCCCCAAGGGAAACACGCTCCTCTAGAGTTGTGTAAGAATCTGCCTGGCGCACCAGGACTTCCTGGGGAGCACGCATGCCCCCCATAGGGTAACACATCTCTCATGTGTTGTGTGACAGTCTGCCTGGCGCTGATCTCCCGACCCCTGTCCACCTGACAGTGCGTGAAGACCCCCAAAACAGAAGTGGTGTCACCATGGTCACTCCTAGGAGGCTCAGCCCTTCTGGCTGGCCCCTGACTCACTGGCTCTCCCACTGGGGAACACATCCCCCTCTCACCCCTCAATCTGGACTTCTGCACCCTCCCAACTGGAGCGGCACCACCAGACACCAGAACCACTGGAGCTCCGTTTACAGACGCTCCAGGTTCTCCTGACACTTGGAGATCCCCCTCAAATGGCCTACCAGTACAGCCTAGGCCCCCAACCTGGTGTTCCCTTAAGGAACCCTCCAGGCCCTGAGACTGGGTTTCGGGCACCTTGGGACTAGGGGTGGGCGGAATTTGCGTAGTCGCACTACGCAAAGCTCCTCGAAACGGTAAAAAATCTCCGCAAGCACGCAGAGTTCCGCGAACACGCGGAATTGCTTGTTCCGCACGTTCGCGATGCTTTTTTCCTGTTCGCGAACGCTGTTTGCATGCTCGGGGGGAAATATCTAGCGAACACGCATTTTGAAAGCGCAAACAAGCAAAAAATTCCGCGAAGCAGCGGATCGCGGAATTTTTGGCAATTCCGCGTTCTCCGCAGAACGCGAAATTACCCAAATTCCGCAAATTCCGCAAGCGGAACAGAATTTACCGCCCAGGCCTACTTGGGACACGCAGTCCCACACTCACTCCTTCTCCGCAGAGACAGGACGTGAGCCCCTACACCCCTCCCACTACACTGGGACCTAGCTGGGCTACTCTGAACCTCTTCCCCCACGCAGGTCTGGAAGATACTTGAGCCACTCCTTTTAGGATCACTCCCAAATGCCTCTTCAGATCCTCTAACACACAGCCAGAGGTCTGCCTCCAGTGCAAGCTCCCTGGGATCAGAGAACTCACACTCCAACAGGTGTTGGCATAGCTCTGGAAAACAGGGACTTACAATATGCTCTCCACAATTTGAGTCATATATCCCCACCAAACTATCCTTCACCTCACCATCCAGTGCCTCGCACACGTACCCCACACCACTCTCCTGAGATTGCCAAGACAGTATCTGACTGTCTCTGTCACTCAACCCACACTCTTCTGGGCGGTCTTCACACTCACACACCAGGACTTCAACCATGGGGGAACCCCTCTCCCTGCACCTCTCATCTAGAGTCAGTAGAGTGTCACTCCCACCCCTAGGACTATGAAACCCTGTGCCAGTTGTCCAATCCACCTCAGGGACACTGCGCACCACTGGAGCTACCTCATATCCTTGAACCTCCTGGTGTATATTAACCCCCTCCTTCAAGTCAGGCACCACATCTTTGGGTGTGTGTACTACTCCCTCAGCACTAGATAACTCAATATTGCTGCTACCTTCTGAGCTGGATTCCACCTCCAACTCAGCCAAGCTCACTTCCTGAGCTACCCAAATTTCTTCTTCTTGGGTTAAGGCCCTCTTAGCCTCATCAAGCTCTCTCAGCTCCTCATCAATCTCTCTCAGCCTCTGCTCACAAGCCAGAAGCCAGCCATCTTTTTCTGTTTCTTCCTCACTTTCAGAGAATTCCTCCTCCTCAGACTCAACTGGTAGTGTTGCCTTCCAGCGGGGTAACTCATAATGAAATAGGGATGCCTCTAGATCCTCCCTGGACCTTCTCCTCACAGGCAGCCCCCTTTCCTTGCAAAACACACGTAGCTCCTTCATTGTGTAGATGAACATGTGCCTGAAGTTAAGTTCCATTTTGCAACAATTAACCAGAGTCCTAGTATCAAAAATACTTCCAGGAGGACACCAGGAAAACAGAAAAAACTGTATGTGGTTGCGTTTGGTCTGCACTCACTAGTAGTGTACACCAATCACTGTATATGAGTCACAAATGCAAGTCCAAATCCTCACCGCTGACCACCAATGTTAGATTTGAGGGTCTCTAGTTGGCAGAGGTAGGTACCTTTGACCAAATAGGAACCCTTGCGTCTAGTCAGGGTAAGGGGCTACACTCCTAAAATAACCCCTGCTCACCCCCTTGGTAGCTTGGCACGAGCAGGCAGGTTTATCTCAGAGGCAGTGTGTAAAGCATTTGTGAACACATACAGTAATATAGTGAAAACACTACAGATGGACACCACGCAGGTTTAGAAAAATAAGTATTCTTTATGTAGACTTGACACAAGACCAAAACGACAAAAATCCACAATACTGTAATCAGAAATAATACTTCAAGATGGTAGAAATAGCTTAAAAATAGGTTATTCACTTAAACGCAGTCTTTAGCAGCAGATAACCCCAACTGGAGTTATCACGACGTCGAGGTCAAAGAAATCCCAAAGTACGGCGCCGACCGCGAGGTGCGCGGCATCGGGCCCGGAGTCAAAACAGACCCACAAAGAACAGTACCTTGTAAAAGCGAAAACAAAGACAGCTCACGGCGTCAGGGAGATGCGGCATCGTTGGCGCTGTGTGGCATTGGTTCCTTGCTTCGGGGGAGGCGATGCGTTTGGTCCTCGATGCTTGCGCAAGGCAGGGGATGCGTCTGTTCCTTACCGGAGAGGAGGTGACGTCGCAATGGCGCCGAAACCACAGTTCCATACGAGGTCACGATGTTGATGGATTCTTGACCACCCACATCGAGGATCGGCTCCGCGATGATGTCGGCCTCGGAGTCAATTCGGCACAGCAGCAGGCGTCGGGCCTACGTCGCAAGTCGGAGCAGCGCTCACGGCTTATGGCAGGTTACGATGTCGCTCGCTGGCGTCGATGGGGCACGGCAGCCGGCGTCGGGTCTACGTTGTAAGTCGGAGCAGCGCTCACGGCTTCGATGCAGATTACGGCGTCGCTCGCCGGCGTCGGTGTTGCAATTTCCTTCTGTAGCAGCCAGAACAGCAAGTTCCAGATGCAGGCAAGCAGAAGGGGTGAAGTCTTTGTATCCCTGAGACTTCAGACAGGAGGCAAGCTCAAATTCAAGCCCTTGGAGATCTTCTTCAAGATGATGAAAGCAGACTCAGTCCTTTTCTCCTTTCTTTGGCAATAAAGCAACCACTGCAGGCCAACCCCCAAGCAGCACACAGCACAGGGGTAGTCTCCTCCTTCAGTTTCCTGGTTCTTCTCCTCAGCAAAGGTTTGTCTTGATTCCCAGAAGTGATCTAAAGTCTTGGGGTCTGGGCCCCAATATTTATACTCAAAAATCCTTTGTCTCTGAAGGCAGAGAGTGTCTGTACCTAGTCCAAACCAGTTCTGGGTGCATTTTGCCAGTGCACAACTTCTTCCTTTGTCAGTGTGGGCCAGGGTCATCAGACGCACCACAGGAGGTGGAGCCAGCATTGTGGAAGGCAGGCACAGCCCTATTCAGGCCCAGGTGCTACACCTCCCACCACTCCCAATGCAGATAGGTCTATTCAGCCTAGTGCTGATGAACCCTGTCTCCTGGAGCCACCCCAGCCCCTGTCACTCACAAACCAGACATGCAATACACAACCTAGCAGAGGCAGGCTGGATGGTTAGGCAAGAAAATACCTACTTTCTAAAAGTGGAATTTTCAAACACAGAATGTCAAAATCACCCACACTAAACGATGTATTTTAACATTCTGAGTTCAGGCATACTAAACTCGAATTTCTATCTGGTTCCCTGGGTCAGTTAGGATTATAAAATGTTATAATCAAACTGCCCATTCTGGCCTAATGGAGCAGGTAGCCCTGCAATAGTGAAAAACGAAAATGGCTGTAATTCACTACCAGGACATGCCACACACATCAGGGCATGTCCTACCTCTCACATACAATGCACCCTGCCCTTGTGCCTACCTTAGGGGTGGCTAACATGTAGAAAAGGGAAGGTTTGGGGAGTGGCACATGTGTGCACTTGCCAAGTCGACATGGCAGTCCCAGACTGCACACAGGCTCTCCAATGGCAGTCCTGAGCCATAGTTTACAAGCTGCTCCGGTGGGTGGCACAATCAGCGCTGCAAGCCCACCAGCAGCATTTGATTTACAGGCCCTGGGCACACACGGTGCACTGTACTAGGGTCTGACAAGTAAACCAAATAAGCCAATCATGGAGTCACTAATCCATTCCATCAATTTACAATGAGAGCATATGCATTTTAGCACTGATCAGCAGTGGTAAAGTGCCCAGAGTCATAAAACCACCAACAACAGGTCAGAAAAAATACAGGAGGAAGGCAAAAAGTTCAGGGATGACCCTGCAAAAAGGGCCAAGTCCAACAGCGCCTATTTGGGATATCTGGTCGCGCTGGACTGGGACAAAGTCAAAAGATCAGGCCAACCACGATGGAGCACGGGCCGGATACAGGGATCCTGCAAAACCCACTGAACAGACTAGTACCTTGAATGTGGTCACAACAAGGAAGAAGCGGGGTGCAGTCCAGCAATGCTTTGCTGTCGATCCCACAGTTGAGGTGACACGTCGATTTTCTCTACACAACAAAGGCGATGCAATGGTTCTAAAGCTGATGCACCAGGTTTCTCCATGCAGTCGAGGGGATGCATCGATCATCCCTCAGCAGTGGCAGCGATGCCGTGGTTCTGATTTGGCAGAGTAGATGGTGATGCACTGGTTTCGAGTGCGATGCACCGGTCCTGCTTCCACAACAATAGCAATGCATCAGTTCTGCTCTCGCAGCAAAGAAGGCATCGGTCTTGCTAGAGCAAAAAACCTCTGGCGCACTTCCATTGGTCCTAGGTGTAAAAGCAATATGTGCTGAAGCCTGTTATGTCCCCGAGACTTCGGATCAGGAGACTAGCCA